>CALYCA010000053.1:0-40184 GCA_944452715.1 Ophion slaviceki | reverse complement strand
CGATTTGACGAATCATGACAGATGGCTCATAACTTTTTACTTGTCAAAAGTGGATACGTGCCCCGAGATGGTCCGCTCCCTGCGAGATTTCGACTCGAGTTCCTGCAACGAATCGAACGACGTTTTTTCTTCCTCTCTCGCGGTTCTCTTTAAGCGCTCTCGTTCGTGAGGGCTTGCTCGTTCTTTTCCGCAAGATTCTGGATGGGTTGGCGTGTGGCCCTCCACCATTTCGATCGCTGCTATCGCCACTGCCCGATTACACCACGATCTACAGCACTCTCTCTCTCTCTCTCTCTCTCTCTCTCTCTCTCTCTCTCTCTCTCTCTCTCTCTCTCTCTCTCTCTCTCTTTCGAGTCCCTTTCCGAAGTGGATCGCTGCACGAAAGTCTGCCCAAGACGAAAAGAGACGATAAGAACGTCCGAAGATTAAATTGAATTTCAATTCGAATCAGTACACTTAGGGAGCCTCTGTGGCGTAATTAAGGTAATGGTCGACAAGAGAAAGTCTCGGTGGGTGCTCTCTCTCTCTCTCTCTCTCTCTCTCTCTCTCTCTCTCTCTCTCTCTCTCTCTCTCTCTCTCTCTCGTACGAGAGGCAAATACGATCGCGGACATTGAGTGGCCACCTCATTTGAATTCGAGAATCGGCAAAAGATCGCGGCGCCCGATTTCGTGCTCCCGCGGAGCGCGCTCCCAATAGCTTATTCTCGTTCTCCGAGGCCACTCTGAATATTCACCGGGCAGTCCCGGACTCTCAGAGTGTTACTTAAGAAAGCTCAGGATTGCAATATCCACGGTGTACAAATCTGTGTGTGTGTGTGTGTGTGTGCATTCTCGTTGGAATTAATGAAAATTGCTCAATTGATTGCGTCGAGGGGCCTCGTCGAATTGCAGGAAAAAAGGACAGATACATATATTTTTGTTCTCGCGATCGTTATGATAATCCACCGGGAGGGATAGGGGGGGGGGGGTATAGCTGATATCGCATCGAGGGTTCGGCTTCGTATCCTCGCGACGATCTTTCCGTCGTAACGTTTTTTTTTCTCAAAGCGTTACAATTAAATCGGCGACGGCAAACTAATTATGGCAAATATTTGTCTTCCTCCACCTCCGAGAAGGATTATCGTTAACTTGACTTCGTGATTGCGGGCTTATAGTGGCAAACTTATTGCTCGGCTTCGCTGCTCTTTTTTTCCTTATTCAACGAGCCGTTTCTCGTCCAGCTGTGTAACTTGCAGGATTTTTAATGGACTCGCGACACGCGTTTTTGCAGTTAAAATTTTCGGGTCCCAATTCTACGGGTGTTGAATATTTGGAAAGATTGGGAAGAGTTTCGAAACGTAATTGGAATGTTTATGACGTTGGAGTTTGCGTCGTTGGAGGTCAACGAAAATTGAGGGGGAACGTTTTTTACCATTTTTGTTTTGTGCACTAGATTATTTGTCTGGGATTCGGAAGAGAGGTATATTATTGAACATCCATTGAATCTATTTCGTGAAAATTTATTTGAAAAATTACAAATTAGCAACGTTATTGAGGTATAATAGAGTCTTTGTATAAAAAATGTGGTCCAACGAGCGGATCGATAACTTGACGATGGTTGGTCTGAAAAATGGAAAAGTTTAATGATCTATATGAGTGTGGTTCTCATTGAACGTGGCGATTTTTCGAAAAAAATTTCAATGGTTTTAAAAAAAAGTGTAATTTGGCGAAATGTTTACTTATATTCGGGAGCTTAAGGGAGACTTTGTCCTTGAAATTTCCAAAAAATCAATTTGAGCTCAACATGAGCAGCTAGAAGAAGAGGAGGGATGCCTCTATGGACCAGGCATTGCCGATTAGCGGTAATTATAAACACATTTGTGTAAACACATTACAAAACTTTAAACGCGTTTTTTTTCGAAAACACGTTTTAAAAAATGGCTGACATTCTCCTGACCGCTGTAATTAACATATCGACCTGAAATTTTGAGAGCATACTCAGAAAATACGTCTTCACGGAATGACGGATCGTTTTTTCGATAGATACATTTTTGCATTTATTATTTATCTTTTTATGCGAAAAAAACGCGAAAATTCGATTTTTTTTTAAATTGCCGCCATTTTCCGAAATTTGTACTAAACGAAAAACCCATCCGTCATTCCATGACCAAAGGGTCACAGATTGATAATATGCTTTGAATTTGTGTTTCAGATCAACAAAGAGGGGGCAGTGATGTCAGCCGTTTACCTCCCGCGATTTGAGGACCTGTTTTCGCGGAGCTGCAACGGCCGCCATTTTGGTTTTTTTTTCAAAAAAAAAAAATTTTTTAACGTTCTGTATATCATGAATAAAAGCAAGAAAAAACCGCACTCAAAAAGCTTTACTCGTTTCCTTTAAACAAAATAAAATGTAAACACCTGAAATATGGCACTCCAAGGACAAAGTCTGCGTTAAAAAGAAAACGGCTACGTGCTACCATAGCCATGCAATTACGAAAAATGTTGTTATTTTAAATTTAAAATAGGACAAATACAGTTAGGTTATGATTCCGGCCAGGTCGAGAAAAGTCGTTTCGATTTTTTCACCCGTCACAGGGTTGTTCGCCTTAATTATATTCAAAAATTGAATTTTATTTTTGTCCATTATGGCTGTAAAAATCTCACAAACGTTTTTACATATTCTTATTAAAAATTTACGACCTTAATTGGCAAAAAAAAAGACTTTGGATAACGATAAAAATGAAGAAACAAAAAATTGTCATTTCATTCCAACGATGTGAATTTCAGCGCCATGAATGTTTACGATCTCCCCCTCCATTTACATTTTACAGTTGTCACTTTGTCATTTCCCGTTCCTGCGAGACGGAGTGTTACCCACACTCGTTTCCCAACGCGCTGCTGGATCCTAATTCGCACGAGGGCACAGGGAAACTGGAGAAAAGCTGAGTTTCCTTCACGATCGGAAACCCGGCAAAACTGCCACTTCGCGGAGCGGTCACCCATCCGACTATTGCGCTCGGCCAGACCCAGTTGGGTGCGGGCAGTCAATTGCTGTCAATTTCTTACCATATTCATATTTTCTACGTCACCTTCGAGTAACGCCTTCTCGACTACCGTGCTAGAGAAGCGTTAGCGATGAATCATAATTAAATGCGCGGAGAATATTCACGCGTCTGAGATGAAGGTGCGCCCGGGACAAGTGTTCCATCGTCTCTATACTCCTTTTGCTTATTTTCTCGACGACCAACCAAATCGAGTCGACGAATGACTCATCCGCAGTGTAACCCTGATGAGGTATGCCGTGTGTGTGTGTGCCTGTGTATTCGCGTTGGCACGCAGAAGAATTTGTCCGTTGCACGGCTCATCTTGCGGTCGAAGTCAGGGTTTACCGTGTGGGTGTCGAAGGAGCCAAAAATTCTCGGCTGAATCCGTAACTCGACGGAAAAGGCTCCAAAAAGCGTCGCTTGGACAACCGAGTCGCCAACAGACCCGCAGATTTCTCCATAGTCTTTCGAGCTATTAATTTATCGCCGAACGGTTAAGTCATCGGCTCTACGGACGTTTGAAGATTCATCATCGAGCTCGGTTCACTGTTATTATTATGGATTTATGGATATTGTATGGGAAACTGCCAATAGTTGAAGTGCCAAGTGTGGGGTAAAGAAAAGGATGGAATTGTGAAAATAGAAAAAGCGCACGCATAAAGTTCCCTTTTTTGGGATTTACTTTCATTTTTGCACCGAAAAGCACTTTCCTTTCCTTTTTACTCCAAAAGTGCTCTTTTTGGGCTTTCTTTTATTTTTTGCGCTGGAAAGCACTTTCCTTTCCTCTTTAACCCAAAAGTGCCCTTTTTGGGCTTTTCTTTTCTTCATTACTACAAAAAGTGCCCTTTTTGGGCTTGTCTTTTCTTTTTTACCCCAAAAAGGGCTCGATATATTTGTTTCAGTCCGAAAAAATGTACATTTTTAAACCCAAGCGTACAGTCCTTTCAAAGAGGACACTATATATTTATACACATAGTCCCTTCGTTGGCATTTCCTCTTCTGCACATAAAGAGCACTTCTCTTCCTTCTTGCCCTTTTGGCCAAAAAGTGCTCTTTTAGGGCTTTCCTTTTTGACCCCTAAAAGGCACGCTATATGTATTTTTAAGCAAAACAAATGTTTTGAATCTCCAATATGGACTGTCCCTTTAAAAAGTGCATTATATATATAGATATTGTGCCCTTTTTGGGCGTTTCTTTATTTTTCACTCCATAAAGGGCACTTTCTTTTCCTTTCAACTTCAAAAAGTGCCCTTTTCAGGCTATTTCTTTCGTTTTTACTCCAAAAAGTGCTCTTTTCGGGCTTCGGGCCAGTTCTTTCTGGGCCTTCCCTTTCCTTTTCATCCTGAAAGGAGCCCTTTCTGGGCTTTTCTTTCCTTTTTACTCTGGACAGAGTTTTTGAACTGGTTTTTCGTTTATATTCAACCCAAAAAAGGCACGATATATATTTTTTAAGAACAAATATGCAGTGTCCCTTCAAAAGGGCTCTACATATATATATAAATACCCCCTTTGAGCCTTCACGATTCCATCCATTTCTTTTTAACCCCACACATATCACTTCTCTATCCCTACGTTTCGAGAGCCCGCCAGGGTGATGCCCACATCTATTTCTTCCCCAACGCACTACCGTCTCTTTTTCACGAGGGCACAGGGAAACTGGAAAATCCGTGCCTCAACACCTTCACTTTCACGGAATTGTAGTTCCATGTACCATCGAAAAGTCGGCAAAAGTGCCGTCCGATTCGGCAGCCAGCACGCGAGCCCCGACCGAGCGGTCACCCATCCGAGTATTGTCCCGGGTCCCCGCTTCGCGACACGGAAAACCTCCGTAACGCAAAGTCTCAAGGTTCCCGAAAGACTTTTCGTTCCTTGACTTTTCACGTTGCTTCGTCTATATCCACAGTTCGCGATCGCGCCAGTGAGACATCGTAGCAAAGAGGTGAGTGTTGAAGCAGCCTTCGTTATGCATCGCTCGATCTTCACGGGTTAATGAGGACCAAATACTTCGAACTTATTTTCAAATCCGCTAATTGGCATTGAGACGTTGTCGCGCCCCATCGCGCACTTTACTGATAATAATCGCAAATGATTTGATAAATAAAATACGCGATGTGTGTCCATAGAAAATTATAAATATTGTACAATATTGCCGTGATAAGCCGTATCGTTGGCCGCGATTTGCCCTTAATAGCCGCTCTAATGCATCCGATGGTTTGCCAACCAACGCGAGCACACACACACACACACACACACACACACACACACACACACACACACACACACACACACACACACACACACACACATCTGCACACACACACACACATACACACCACACACACACACACACACACACACACACACACACACACACACACACACGCACGCACAAACACACACACACACGCACGCACACACACACACGCACACACGCACACTCACACACACACACACACACACACACACACACACACACACACACACACACCTGCCGGCAGCTTGGCAAAGCCGACAAACCAAAAAAAGAGGAAAAAGAAAACGGCTCGGCAAAAAAATCCTCGAGTGTACATAGCTCTCGGGATCGTAGAAATTGCTCCCGCTGCGACGGAGGTAATTAAACTCGATAATTCGATTATTTCTTGCCCGCGAGCAAAATGAATCGAGAGGGCGCTCGGCCAGGCGGAGAACCGCGGGGAAGAAGGCAAAAACTTTTTGCACAGTCACCCGTGACGCTTTTAATCTCGTACATTATAATATCGATCGAGGCTTACCGGTGGCCTCATGATCGAGATTCGTTTGATTCAAATCGACCCTTTTTCGAAAGGGTCGAAGAAAGAAATTTCAAAGAATTTTTTTTTTTATTAACGGGAAACGGGTGTATGTTAAAAAAAGAAAAATGGATGTTTGCGTTTTCGGACATTCTGAAAGTTGATAAAGATCATGGCAGCTTGGGCAGATGACTTTGTCCTGCTCGTTTCGTCATCAGATTTCGCTTCCTCATAGGGAGATTATGAGGAAGCTTATGGGGAGCTTACGAGGAGTGGAAAAATCACTTTTTTCGAAACCATTTGTTTTGACATTATATCATGTTATAAATGTTCACTGCGTCGTTCGAAACGTTTTCAAAGTCGGTGAGCAAAATATGTCAAAAACTACTGCATCGATGTTTCTGAACTTTTTAGAGCTTTTGCTAGATGTAAAGGTATAGTATTTGATCGGAGGATATTTTTTTCCGATGTATACTTCGAATTTCGACATATTTGATTTTATCGGATATTTTTGTAACTAGAGATTTATATGAAAATATTCAATTCTTGTAGGATTCGAGAAACCCGGCAGCGCCGTGACGCCGAGTAATAAAAAAGAAAACTTGGACACCAACTATTTTTTCTACTCGAAATTTATATGAAAATATTTCACTGGATATTTTTTTTAACCACGACTTTTCCGAGTGCATTCGATTTGACGAACATTATTTTTAATTCTCCGTATCTATGAAAATATTTATTCTCGGTGGATTTCGAGTAGACATTTTTCATCCGAGATGTCTATGAAAATGAAAAACGAACCCGCTGACGAATGAGCAAGTTTGTCATCTCTTGGGTGGACGATCCTTTCGACCCTTCCTCTCACCTTCCTGGCTCTCCAAAAATTTCTCAACCGGATTTTTCCTCAGGATTTCTCAATCCTACCCCCCTCTCTCTCTCACTCTCTCTGCAGTCTCACTCGACTTCGACAAATACAATCGTATCGAGGTCTTTTGTCCCTAAAAGTTGGTTTCTCGAATCCCGGACAAGCTTGTTGCGCAATGAATTTGCGACACGAGAGTGCATATGTGGCGTAGGATTTCAGGTACATTGTCCTCGAAGTTTCATCGAAGGAACTAGGAATATCCCCGATGCCAACTAAGGCGCGAGGGGTATTCGATAATGACATAGAGAAAAAGTGTATTCCTTTGATTCTCTCCAGCTCGCTTTAATTACATACCGTTACGCAAGCATCTTTCCTCGTTAAAGACACACCGCTCTCACACGTATGTACGTATATTGATACATACATACATACATACATACATACATACATACATACATATACATACATATATATATATATATATATATATATATATATATATATATATATATATATATATATATATATATATATATATATATATATATATATATATATATATATATATATATATATATATAATTCAGGTGTGTTACAATTGCACCGTATATGATGTAGATGTATATATAACGCACACTACTACTCTATAATACACACTATGGTTCGGTAACTTTCTCGGAAATCGAGAACGCACCGGATCGTGCGTTCTGGCGGAAAAACCGGATTTTCAACAAGACACATCGAGAAGAGCAAAGGGATCACCGCGGTCTTATATATATATATATATATAACGATGTACAGGTAATTTGCGAATGACGAGAAATACCAATGGCGAGAACGTGTCTTCTGGCCAGTAATCCCGATTGCTTTTCCTACAAACGGTAGCTTTGTTTTTTTGTCCATTATTTTCCGTACTGCACCGTACAGGGAAAAAAAATATTTTGTCATTATTCTGAGGAAGTAGAATGTCTAATAATATATAAATAAGATTTATATTAACCCTTCATGACTCAACGCCGTAAAAATATTTAAAAAAACAGTTGATTTTATGGTAGGTTTTAATAAGCAAAAAAACACGTATAATTTAGTTTTTGAGAAATTTAATTAGGGGGCTAGTTGTAAAACGACGAAGGGAGTGTGACAGACATGCTACATTGTGTCGTAACAATTGATGTGATGATGTGAACAAGTTGTTTTGCTTGTCTTAGCACAACGCCGTGGATGTTGATATCGACTTCGTTGTCGTTTTGATAATTTTTTTTCCGATTTTCGCAAACTTCACGCTCACGCGAATCTTGCAATCCCGCGATAAGTGTGCTTCGAACAATTTTTTATCCAACTCACGCCTTTTAGTTTGCATGAGTTGCACTAAAAAAAAACAGAACGGTTTGTAGCTGTCGTGTGACATCGATTATGAGAAGGATTAAATGTCAATGTGAGATTTTGTGAGGACTTGCAATGAACATCACTTAAGTGTCCGCCTTCGATTTTGATGAAACTTATATATGTGATAAAGCATTGAAAACTGTTATACACGTATTTTTTTTGACCGGGGGAAAAATGGTTTTAATGGAGGAAACCACCCCTCACAGAACGGCGTATAGAGCGGTGGTTTTCCAGCTTCACCCAAAAGCAGTCCACTGATCTGGATGAAACAAAAACAATTTTTTTTAAATGTGAAGCGATGAAGGAACCACTATACAATAATTGAAGAAAAAAAAAATAAATTAAGGGTTGACGCGCCTTTTGTGAGGGGTAGATTCCCCTCTTAAAAATCTTTTTCCGCATAAAAAAAAATACGTGGCTAATAGTTTTCAATGCTTCATCACATTTATGAGTTTCAACAAAATCGGAGGCGGACACTTAAGTGATGTTCGTTGTTAGTGTCAGATGGCTCGTTACAGACCCTCACACGGTGATATAAAGGGTTAAATGAATTTAAATATATATATACATACATACATACATACATACATACATACATACATACATACATATATATATATATATATATATATATATATATATATATTTGATTAATTCGAGATTTATATATATATATATAAAGTTTTCTATATTTTATAAATAAGATTTCATATAAATGAAATCCATTCGAATGTATGCATATATATATATATATTTGCATTCGTGGGCTCATTGATAACAAAAAAATAATCGTTTCAAATATGTTGAGAGCGATCAGAGACTTCGTCGGCGTCTAGTTCACGCGGGTAAAAATTTATTCACCGCGCGAAAGGTTATTGGATCCTCCCTCGTTAAAACTTGAGCGAGACGCGTTTTTTTGTCTCTCTCTCTCTCTCTCTTTTTTCGTTTCTCTACTTTACCCGCACAACGGAGTCTCGATCTTTCGCGACCTTTCGACGAGTTCCCATGAACTTTGGCGGCAGCCGAATTCTCTACGTACCTGAAACACAAAGCGTAAAAAAAAAACGCTCGATAAATTGTTCTCGGAGTAACGAGAGTGGGGAGCATCGGTGAGGGGCGAGGGGCCGAAAAATAAAATTGCAGCTTTCTAAAAATTATTTGTACGTAATTTATTTATCATAGGGAAATGAAAAATTTATCCAACGTGCGAGTAACCTTTGTGAGTCTCTCTGCGACACTTTATACGCTCACGGACGATCAAAACTAGGCGGGAGGGCAATATAGTTTCGTGTGCAATGCACGCAGATGTTGCGAGAGTAACGAGTGTGTGTGTGTGTACGGAAAAATCAAAGAGCAGCTATCGAAAATCTCGAATCCCACTAACCTCCTTGGCTTCCTACCAGGATATATATATATAAGCAATATATAAAGCAATATATAAAAAAACGTTTTTTTGATATTTACTCAAAAAATATATATACTGCTTCGCTGAAATGACACTCTATTTTTTTATAATTTGAATCTACTATGTTTCTTCTCAATATTTGCCTCAACAAGCCTACTTTGATAAGAATACAAAATATAAGTGAGTATAACCCGAAAATAAAAACATAAAAAATATAACGTAAAAATGATCAATAAATGCGAAATAAAAAAAAAATTGAACGTGTCCAATATCAGTTCCACTAGTGTATGTACGTTAGAAGTATTCCGGAATATTTTTTGGCAAATATGATTTTTCTGAAAAAAATATATATATATAGAGTACCTATAATGAATAAGACGCGGTACATTGAATTCATACGATAGCAAATCCTAATCGAGTTCACTTCCTCCCGAGAGATTCAGTTTATTCTTTTTCCTGCAATAAAAAAAAAAATAAAATCATTTTTTCACTCAAGTCCTACTTTTGAGATTCGGAGTGTGTGAGCGTCCACTACGTATCGCCCTCTCTCTCTCTCTCTCTCTCTCTCTCTCTCTCTCTTTCTCTCTCTCCAGAATCCACGCGAATGCATATCAACGCTCTTACATTGGTGTCTGCAGTTATCCGTGACATTATGCAAATGCAAAGAGAGCTCATTCGTCGACGTGTACGTTTTGCGGGCGTTTCAACGCGTGTTTGCTCCCAACTTAATATTCGTCGAGCTTTGTAGCTAGCGAGGGCGAAAAATCGCGAATATCGCGGGCACGAGGTGCGCGTTGCGGCCTCGACGAGCGTTCTCGATCGCGGGACGTTCTCCGATGCAAACGAGGGGAAAAAAAAAGAACAATTTCCTTATCGTCGATTGATACGAAAAACTGCGCAAATTCACATGGCGGAACGCTAGGGGTGTGCAATTTTTCATCGAGTAAAGCACCGACCCACTTTTTTCATTTCAAATATGGAGCAGAAATAAAATACGAAAGCGCGGAGAACCGGTTGAACGTCGTCGAATACTGCATGTATGCTCGATTCAATTAAATTTTAATCGAATTATCAGCGATCACAGCATCGTTACGGCGTAATCGTAGTAGTTTGGATTGGTCGGTCACACATTGAAATTAAAAAAGTCCAAATATATATATATATATATATATATCAATATTTCCTACTAAATACATGTCCTACTAAAGGCTCGAATTTTAGTTTAGTGAGAGTCCCACGGTTTTCGAAATGAAAATCGTCTGCTTGTGGCTTTTCGAATGCCATTTCTACAAATGATAACTTTTTTTTTACATATTTTACGTATATATTATATGTATTTATTATAAATATATTTCATAATATATTTTATATAGATTTTGATACATATACCGGGTAAGGCAACGACTATTGGCAGTAGAAATATTTTCCAACCTATCAGCCTCAGAAGAAAACTTTTCCCACAAAAGTTGGGCAGTTCAAAGGGGGCCATCGAGTGTTGGATACGAGGTTCATCTAGGTAGAAGCGCTTCGGAGATTTCGAGGTCACCTTAATTTTTTTCAACGGGACCACTATCTTTTTCCCAAAATTTTATCAAGGAACTAAATCTAAGTTCCCAAAACAAATTTCAAGATTCTCGATCAAGATTTGGTACAAAAAATCGATATTTCCGTTCTTTTCAATTTCCCTGCACATACACACACGCATATATATATATTTTTTTCTCAGGAACGAATCGAGTGAAACTCTGGAAAGAATACTCACGAGGCGTGTTAACGGAAATGCGGGCACGTCAATGGGATCGTTGATCAAGAGGAGAAAAAACTATAGAGCGGTCAAGTGCGCGTGTCGCAAATCATACGAATTAAAGGAGGATTTCGTGGCTCGC
The DNA here is from genome assembly GCA_944452715.1 of Ophion slaviceki. NCBI lineage: Eukaryota > Metazoa > Arthropoda > Insecta > Hymenoptera > Ichneumonidae > Ophion > Ophion slaviceki. Next base: position 28,851 of record CALYCA010000053.1, on the reverse strand, counting down.
TAGATACGCGCGCAATTACAGGATTTCGTTGGAACTTCGTTACTTTCGAAACGTTTGCGCAGCAATAATGTTTATGAAACAACAGTATTGTAAAAACACTAAAGATCACGAATATTCTAATAATTAATTCTCACAATTTAATACACATCGATTATCATTCTATCATTATTGTTTTATCCACTATTGTTATTATGCAAATCCCAATACTAGGGGCATTGTTATCATTACCATGCTCCATATACGATAATTATTACTATCGATTATTATTTGTTATCCTGCTGTTTATAATCATATTATTTTTTACTATTTATTATCCCATTATTTGCTATCCTATTATTTATTGCCCCACAATTCATTATCCTATTACTTTTTATTCCAATAATTATTATCCTGTTATTTATTATCCTACTAGTTATTACCCTAAAATTCCCTATCCTAGTATTTTTCATTTCCTTAATTATTATCATATTGTTATTTATCCTACTATTTGTTACCCTATTATTTGCTATCCCATTATTTTTTATCCTACAATTCATAATCCTACTATTTATTATTGACTATTCTCTCCCTCTTGTCATTCGTTCACTAATTGTACTATTGGTCCTATCTACCCGATTTTCTCCTTCCCTTCGTTCGTCCACCAGGTCATCAATCAATGGACGATTCCGAAATTTTTCTTCGTCTCAGAAAGAAGAGTTCATTTGTTTTCCCACGACTAATTATTTTACCGTAACTCCAATAATTTTACTTACTATAGCCTGAGTTTCCTTCTTTTCATGGATTATTTCAAAATTTTGAATCGACGAGTCCGCGACGGGGGTCGCGGTGCCGTACGCCGATAGATGAATATTTATGATGACGTTTCTGTCCGAGACGAAGTTTCACGTGTCGCAGCGCCTCAATGTTAATATTGCTTACCGGAGTATACGGAGGATACTGCACCCGATTGCAACAGATGAAATATATATATATATATATATATATATATATATATATATATATATATATATATATATATATATATATATATATATATATATATACATGTCGATATCGGGCAAAGACCTTGCCGTCTTCGCGCGCGATCTCAGGCGCCAGGATTCTCCGACAGCGACGACGTAGTCGTTGTCGTCGTTCCCGACGTAATACCCGCATGAATATACGAGTGGGAGCGAGTTTTTCTCCGGTTCTCCTGGATTGCGCGAGCGAAAGAACGGGCACGCAACAACTAGAGGCCAACCGATCTCGTATGTTTGCACATGTACCAAACATCATATACACAGACGAAGACATATATATATATATATATATATATATATATATATATATATATATATATATATATATATATATGTATATATATATATATATATACATATATATATATATGTATATATGTATATACATATATACATATATACACACACATATATATATATATATATATATATATATATATGTATATATGTATGTGTGTATGTGTATACATGCATACGACGCAACCGTACGCGCGACACGCAGTGGGAAAGATCGTGCTCATCGCGAGTCCGGTAGCTCGCGCTCGTTGCACCGGGAGGTGGCATTCCGCAAGGGGTTGGCCGCCAGGAGGACGCGCTATTCCAGGAAAGCGCGATCGCGTTTATACGCGTCCGTTAGCCGTGATCGTTTCTTTCGTAGGTCGCGGTTACGCGCAGGTACATCGATACGACGCGGAGTATGAGATGACGCCGCAGTAGACTTTGGTCCGTCGCTTCGCGTGGTCGCAGCCACCGCGAAGCACTCCGGACGCGAAGTAACGTTTCGATCTTACGCGCATGGTAATCCATGTAGGTGCAGGCGGGAGTCTACCTGGGGGGACGATAATCCTCCCGGACATCGATCGTATATGGTGATGCATTATTTTTTTTATTGCAATTGTTTATTTTTTATTTGCGTTTATTTTATTTGAGTTCATCTTATCGGATGAGGTTATTTGATAATTTTTTTAGTTGGGTTTAGGAATTATCGTAAAATCCACGTGGTTTTTGTTGTAGGGTTGCAGCGATTTATTGCGAATTTGTTTGTTTGAATCGGGATTTGTTTAGGGCGAGAAACCATTGCGGTGGGTGAAAAATCGATTTTTGTTGCATTTTCTCGGTGTATGCATGTTGGAGAATATGGAGAAAAAAAATTGGAGTCGAAATGTTGAAAACTGACCAAGTTACGGACGATTTGGTGGGAGCAGGTAGCGCAACGATTTAGGGATTTTAAACTTTCAGTCGCGTTTTTCTCGAAATTACTTTTCTCGTCCTGGACGGAATCATAACTCTAGCGAAATAATTGTCCGGATTTCTATTTTGAAGAACCATAATTTCGGTAATTGTGGTAGCTATCGTTGTACGTAGCCGTTTTTTTTATTTGGAAATTTTTTAGCCTCCAAATATAAGTACAAATTTCGCCAGATTTACATTTTTTTAAACCTGCTATTTTGTGACAATTATTTTTGTTTCGAAAAAACGGCTCCGTACAAAAAGAACTACATTTATGTAGATTATAAAACTTTATTATTTTTGGTTTTCAGACCAATCATTGTCAAGTTGTCGATCCAGCCGTAGGACCCCATTTTATGTACAGAGACTCTATTATACCGCAATAACGTTGTTAATTTAAATTTAAAAAATCACGTAAATATACACGAAATAAGTGCAATGTATGCTTAATAACATACCCTTTTTTCAAATCCCGAATAAATCATTTAGTAGACAAAAAACTCGGAAAAACGACCCTATTTTAGCTCGTCACATTGTTGAGTAATTGAAAATTTATATGTTTCTAATAATTTAGATGTTTGGTATAATTTACTAATAAAATGTTCAGTCGTATAGACTAAATGGGTTTCGTTAGATTTATTTTATTTGAATTAACCAGCAAATTCATTGATACAGTAGTACGCTCTGTGGCCGCAGTGTGGCGCAGGGCCCGAGGCTTCTCCCGCAGGCCATTCGTACTCCGAGCGAGCCTACAACCGAGCACGCCAAATGTATCGACGCACTACGAATTTTGCGCTTTTTTGCTCGTGCTCGACCAAATGTATTCCCAAAGACGTGGGAATTTCACATCTTGTGATACCCACGCAAGGGGAACATCCTCTCACATATACCGAAATGGTGGTAATACGAAATACTTTTTATGATTTTACATCATTGAGAATTTTTAACAACACGGATAAATACTTATTGTATATGAGGAAAATATGGTAAATTTGCTGGTTACAAATCGCAATAATAGTAATTCAAATACAATTTTTCTCCGTTCGGAATAACAATGAATTTGAATTTAAGACACATTTACCGCATGAAATTAAATGTATTCTTTATTAAAATATATCTTTCATACGTTCTAATCAACAATGCATTTTGATCACATGCCCATCCATTGAAATGTCTACATCGAGGAATGGATGAAACAAATAAAAAATATATTTCAAATATAAAAACAAAAAAATTGTTTCTCTCAAATATTGGATTATCCCATGAGTAATGCAATTTCTTTAGTACTTTTATTTCCCAAAATTAACATAAACGAAATTTCTTTCAGTCTAAAATATGAACTCCTTCATTTTCTACAATGCGTTTCCATCTTGCTGCTAGAATTTCAAGGTCCCTTTTTCAAAATTCACTCCTCCGTGACAAAAAATGCAGCCCAAAAAACCGCATTATTTATAGAACGACCCAATGCATCCTAGTTGAATCAAATAAGTTTTTTCAACCGTCTCAGGCTTCCGAAACACAAAAAAAGAAACCGAAAACCACCTACTTTTTCCCGCGAATTGAGCACACCTCGCTTCTTTTTTTCAGCAATGATAAATCTTCGTTTTTTTAATGCACACGATTTAAATCAATTTTGGTGATCTTTCTGAAATGCTAATTGCGCTCGCGGACGATTTCGGCCATGACCTTTCTTCGGCGCCCAAATTCGCCGCGGTCCGAGATGTATGTTTCACGCGAACCAGCCGGTATCATTAAGTTTCGTTTTTTTTTCCCTCCTCACCGAAAACGCTCGCTCCGGGGGTCTCGATAAATATCGCGGGAGAACGCACTGGGAGGGAGCCGAAAGAGCGTGATTCCTTCGCGGTGCACGATGGCAAGTCCGTGCAATTTCGGCGAGGAAATGACGAGGGAAGATGAAGAAGAGAGGAGAGGATAACATATATATATATATATGGGTAAATGATATTTCGAACCCGTTTCTACCTACTGCTGCTATCAACACATCTGGCGTTTTTGAGGACAGTTAGGTCCTTGAAATGACATTTTTATAACTTTACGCGCATTTAGCTGAAAGTGATTTTGAAGACGTGGTGGTTTATATAACGTTGAGTACGGGGACAATTGGCTGTTATGAGGACAGTCCCCGAAATTGAATGGCTTCGAAAGAAATGAGAGAGAGAGAGGATTTCGGCTCGCCTATCCACAGGCTGTATGCTTTCCGCCTATTATACGTTATTTCTTCTCTCCTGGGAACCGCCACGTTTCGATCGATCTTTCCTTGCGTGGGACTGCTGGCCGCAATAATGAAAAAAAAATGGAAGAAAAAAAAACGAACTCGATCTCAGCCGTTATACCCTTTGATTGTTATGATTATTGTTTTTGCTGTTGTTGTTTACGGGGAGAAAGAAAATCGCCGATGGCGCTGCGAGGCTGCGTGAGTTCGCGAAGCTGCCGAAGTCTGTGAAATTGGGGCTCGCTCGAGCGCGCGATGAATCGCGGCTCGAATGCCGATCGCGTCGACTGAGAGGCGGCGCGAGATCTCACCGAGTTTAGCTCCAACCTCGGCCAACTCGCCCCGTTACACAACCGAGACCGCGTCGCGTATTAATTGATTCATCACTGATCACTGACCGAGAAAACAACGTGCGGCGAATTTTTATTTCGATTTTCCGTGGAAAAAGGGGTTTATCGACTGCACGCTGTCGAGGGCACGAGAGCGACAATTGCGTGACCGAAGAGATCGAAGCAAATCCTTAAGGGGTTAGGCCACTCTAGAGGCCGAAAAAAGGCTTTTTGGGGATTTTTTTTTCTTCAGAAAAATTACGAAATAAATCGAGATTACAAACAAGGGGGTTTGTCATACATGTCAGTGACTGTATACGATAATTTTTTTGAAGCGATTTATTATCAAAATGGCGGCTGTGCAGCGTTTATCTCAAAACTGCATTTTTTAAGTTGGCCGGAAACATGACTCAGACAATTTTCAACCGATTCACTTGAAATGTTGAATATATCTTGAAAAATACATGCTCTATGGAAGTACGTAGGATTTTTTTTATATTCCACAGTTCATTTGTTATTAAAAATTATCTGACGAAATGTTACACTTTCCAAAAATTTGCCTCCTCAGATAATTGGTAATGACAAATGCAATATAGAAAAAAAAATCCCCAAAAAGCCTATTTTTTCGACATCAAGAGCGCGCGCTCTTGATTTTTGTATATTTTGTTCAAATTTCAGCCAGACATTGTTCATGTCATTATGCATGTTTGACAAGGAACATCACTTTTGTGTCCTCCTCCGATTTTGTTGAAACTATTTTATGTGGAAGAGTATCAAAAACTAAGAGAAAAAATGACAATAATAAAAAAAAATTATTTAATAATAAAATAAAATTACCTAATATAAAAAAAATTACTTGAGGGTTCTTCTCACTTTAGACGCTAAAAAAGGCTATTTACGTGAATTTTTTAAATAGGTTTTTATTATAGATATTGATATAAAAGTTGTTACACTTAATAGACTTTCAAAATACATTTTAAAAAATATTATTTATTTGAGTCACTATTCATAGACGAAATTGACAGTTAAAAAAATATCCTAAAAAAATGTTGGTCTGCGCTGTTGATGAAATCTCGGAGATGAATCATCCGAAATAAAAAAAATCAAACGGTTTTAGATTCAGTATGTTAATGGCTATAGCGCATATCATACGATTTTTTATATATGCAAAAGTAACAAAATGACGGACATTAAAAAAAAACGTGTTTTTTTCACCGTTTATATTTTACACCAAAAAATAGTAAATATCAAAATTTAAAAAAATCCTTGGAATGCGCCATAGCTATAGTTGTAAAGAATACGTGGTTAAAATTTCATAAGGATCGGTTCAGTAGTTTCGAAGATTTTATCAACAATTCGTCAAAAAACGTTGTTTCGAGAAAAACGCGTTTAAAGTTTGTTTGGTTTACATAAATACATAAAAAATTTTTTTTAATGTATTTCGAAAGTGTATTTATTAAGTGTACCAACTTTTATATCAATATATAGAATATGAACCTATCAAAAAAAGTCATGAAAGTGTCTAAAGTGTCTAAAGTGAGTTTCTTTGATATAAAAAAAAATTACTGAATAATTATAAAAATTACTTAGTAATCAAATAATTAATAATTTGTCGATAAACATTTTCATTCGCGTTCAAAAAATTCTAAAACCTACACCTACTCTACGAGCCTCTCCATAAAGCTTTACCCCCGAAGCCTGCCCTCACCGATCGCCGCGTAATCATATCACCCCGCAGTTCCAATCGATCGCAAAACACCTCGTGCGATAACCGGATACGCGTATCTATACTCGAGCGAAATTTAATTAATCGCGGTGCGCTTATTTATTTATATATCCCGAGGGAATGTTTTCCCGCTGTCTCATCTCCCCCTGCCCCAGCAGGTCCCCGCGGATCCGCAGTGCGTAACGGCTGCGCGCGATACGCGGCGATCGGATCAAGGTCGAGGTCAGGAAACGCGAGAGGCCGAAGAACGCGCGTACGGAAAAAAAAAGTTGGCGCGAAGAGCGCATCGAGCGTTCCTACGGAATGAAATCCAACGTGCCGGTGGATGAAAGGAACGAGGGCTCTCCTCGAGATAGTTAATCAAGCCGCGGGAGCGAGGTCTTTGGAATTACGCGAGGCATCAACGATGAGGAAGAGGCAGAGGGGGTGCGAGAGAGAACGAGGGAGAGTCCGCTCTGGGTGTTTGTGTGTAAGGGGGAGTCGGAGCATCCGGCGTTCGGCCGAGACACCGGGGCCCTCAACATCCGGTCTTCAGCCCGAACAACAGTGCGCACTTTCATGCACGGATCCGAGAGGAAGAATTTTTTTTTTTTATTTTTTTGTTTAATGCATTGCTCGCGATTCTTCGCTCTTCGTAAGAATGACGGTATAAAAATGACGAAAGGAGCTGAAAAAGGGCACATCATTTTGCCTCATTGTTACCACGTCCTGCCATGTCTAATTGCTCTTCTTACACATACGTACATGTGGGATCTGATATGTATATATATATATATAATGTTCAAGCTATAACCCACAGTGGAAGTATGATTTGTTCTGTGCTTTCTGAGCGATTAACGTTAACAAAAATCCAAAAAATTCATTGTGGGTATCAAAATAATTAAGCATCCGCTCGAAGTAAGCGGTTCTTGAATTTTTCGGTTTTTTTTTAACGTTAATCGCTCAAAAAGGACAGAAAAAATCATACTTCCACTGCGGGTGATAGCTTGAAAATTTTAACATATAATCACGCATTTTTGGTAATTTTTTCAGATTTTTAAATCGGGGCGTTTTTTGTTCGGAGAAATTTTTTTTTTTACTAAGGATTGTTTCGAAAAATGTAAAAAAATTCAGGTTGTCTTTTAGAGTCAATGGAATCAGATTGAAAAAAATCGAATTGGCGGGGGTCAGGGAAAAAGTTCACCGGATTCACGTGGAATACCTCCTAGATAATTATGTGTGTGTGTGTATATATATATATATATATATACACAAAAGATTATTTTTTAATTAAATCCTTCGTTCAAGCACTAGATAATTTCACTAGATTTTTTTAAATTTCCGATGATTTGTTTCCGAGCAGCAGTGGTTACCCCGGAGGACGTTTTTCAAACAGCCCTCTGCACAAACCATTGTATCAACCACAGTTACAAACATCTTTCAACACAAAAATTGTAAAAAATACTTAAAACCATACTTTCCCACATAAAAAAAGTGTTAAGACCTGTATACGATTTCCCAGAAAAAAATTACGCAAATTCCTCTTTTTTCCGGCCACGAGGCAGATGCAACTCGTTAAAAACCACCAACGTCCACTCTTCAATCCTACGTAAACAAAAATATGTTTACAGGCTCGGCCGAATGTGCATCCATACGAAAAAGCACATTCCAAAACGTCGAAAACCTCGTATCTTTGTTTCATCATCCAACTACCGTTTTTCCGGTCCAATCATCGACTCAACGACGTCAGCATCAATTCCCAACAGACGATAGATCCAGAGAAAATGAAACAACGAGAATCAATTCGCTAATTACTCTCGGCTTTGCTCGAGCCACAGATTTCGTCGTAGTCGCTCCGCTCCGCGTATTCGTCGCGTCTGCACCGTGCAAATATAATATTAAATTGCAGTCTCGTTATTCTCGTTATTTCGAGATGCCGATGACCGCGCGGCGGCGGCGGCGCTTGCGGCCGCTCGCCGTAATAATGCGAATGCGCGTTCTCCATTCTGGTGCGCTCCTGTTAGTCCGCGCGTGTAGACTCGCGCAGACGCGATTGACGATAGACGACGACCAGTATCTATATACGTATCTACATAAAGGGTGTACCAGAACTGAATGCGCTCCCTGAAATGGGGGGGTTGGGGGTGGAATTCTGAGTCGATTGATGTAAGCATGTGTGGGTCTCAGATCAACCCCTGAATTATTATTGATTTTTAAAGGCGGGCCAATCGGGTGCGCCCGACAAGCCGGCGTACGTCGTTGAGCGATACGCGCGTGCAGAGGTGCCTGGCGTACCGCACCTCCGCCGGTACGCCGGCTCATCGGGCGCACCCGATTGGCCCGCCTTTAAAAATTAATAATAATTCAGGGGTTGATCTGAGACCCACACATGCTTATATCAATCGACTCAGAATTTCACCCCCAACCCCCAGGGAACTCCCATTTCCCAGAGATTTTCGAGATAAAAGTCATCGCCTTTTGATTTTTCGCATGTCATTTCTACAAACGGTAACTTTTTTTGACCCGGTTCTTAAAATATACTCTTAGTTGTTTGTTTTATCTACAAAAGTCTACTTTTTAACCTCAAATGTTAAGGAAACCTCATGAAAAAATATCTTAGGCAGAATTTTCGTACAAACCAATTCGAACATCTGACTTTGATAGCCTGCGGTGTAAAAAAGTGTACTACGCATATCGTGCCAATTACTTAAAAAAGTTGCTTAGTTATTCTCGATTCGTATCATTTGTAGAAGTGGCTTGCGAAAAACCAAAAGCGGATGATTTTTTCAAAAAATAACATAAAGCCCAACATCTCGAAAACCGTGGGAATTTTACTAAACTGAAACTCCAGCATATAGTAGGACATGATCCGACCTATCGACAGTTGCAGGATTATCCATTGATAACAGGACACCCTGTATATATAGACACACACTTTTATACGCGTCACGAGATCGACCGGACTGTCGATCAACTCGACGTGAAGTCTACGTGCTCGGAGAACTCGTAATTATGGTTTACAGTTCATATACACACACACATATATATAATGTCTACTGGATTGCCATGGGAACGTTCAGTGAACGAGTATTATATGTACAGAGTAATAGTTGTACTCCCGCAAAGATATTGTGTGCATTCGCGTACTCGGGACATTTCTATAGACAAATGCGCGAAGGCGTTTATATATGTATACATATATATATATATATATATATATATGAAGGCACGTATGTTCAACGAGGACAATAATACAGGGCGGGAGACGGAATTAAGAAGATGGAACATCGAGAGACGACCGCAAAAGAGACGAGCAGAAAACGCATTGACGGTAGGCTTAATAGATACGCGGGACGTCGCGAATACGACATCGAATAACCTGTCTACACTCCGAGTTAGGGAATCTAGGAATCTTCTATGAGAATAGCACACACTGGCTTCACACCCTAATAATACCGTATGCTATTCGTGCGTGTATGCATGTACAGGGTGTCTCGTTAAATATCACATGCTAATTGAGGAGGTTTGTACAATGATTTGAGCACACCGCTGCTTGAAAAAAAATCAAACCTATTTAGTTTTTGCATCAAATTATCTAGTGCGTGGACTGAGGATTTGATAGAATATTGTTTTTGATAAAATGACCGCAGTCTAAAGTGAATGTATCGATTTTCTGTGGAAAAAGGCTATATTTACGTTGATCAAAAACCAACGCGTTGAAAAAAATTCCTTCCTTCAAGCAATGCTTTGTGATATGTAAAATTGCTTGTAAAATTTGATATGTAAAAATATGTGAAAAGCTTGTAAAATTTGGAGTTGATCGGTTTTTCGGATATCGTGGTCAGCGATTTGAAAAAAGTTTTTTTCGAGAAAAATGCTTTTAAAGTTTCGATTCGCGGAATCTTCCTATAAATGCCCATAACTCCTTCAATTTTTAACGGATAGACTTGAAATTTTAGAATCATTCGAAAACCAAAAATCGAGATTTTCAAAAATTTCAACTAAGTGAAATTAAATTAATATTTTTTAAATTCTCGATAAAATTTTTAGAGAATTAATTTTTTTTAATTCTCAATAAATTTTTTAGAGAATTAAATTTTTTTAATTCTCAAAAAAATTTTTAGAGAATAAAATTTTCTTTTGATTCTCCAAACGGTCCCGTTTTATCTTAGAGCGAAATTTGACACTGTAGTAGGACATGATTCCATTTAGCATCCCCTTACGTATAACGCGATTTTCACGGGACACCCTATATATATACAAGTGTATACGTGCCTTGCCATTTATATGGCGATATTGCCGTACGCGACCTAGCCATATATATATATATATATATATATATATATATGCCTCAGGTCTATATAACGTTTCTCAAAGTCTCACGCCCTCGAAGCAGCCCTATAGCCACGCCGCCTACCTACGTACATATCGATACGATAGCCGCGCGATAGTCGTGGAACGACCGCGCGGGTCCTGACGTACTCGTTTACCCGTTAAATCAGTTGGCATAGGTCCTCGTGTGATCTTAAGAGGACGTGTGCCCCATCGCGGACAAACTCGACGAACGCGTGGGTCGTAACGATTTCGGTAAATATATAAACGTCGCCAGTGCGAGTATCCCTCGTATAATGTCGGAAAGATCCAACAGAAGACCGGTGAGGTTACACACGGCAACCTGAATCGTATTCTGGAAGACGGGGTAGTCGAGAAAAGATACTATCGTGAATCGTTGTGGTAAAGATCGAAAAAGTTTTTGGGTTTTGGTCGAATTTACGATTCGTCTGCATCTGAATACACTTTAAGGGGGCGAGCGGAATACTGGTCATTTTATCAAGGAACATTTTTTTTTAAACTCATGTATCCAGGATCGTGATGAGCTTTACATTTTTTAAATACGATTTTTTTAAGCCTAGGTGCTTAATTTTTATTATAATTTTAATTTTATAAATAAGGATGCGATATAGAACGAAAATAAACAGAAACTAAAGTTTTTTTTTCATTTATGTTTATTTTCGTTTGTTAAAGATTTTTATTTTAAGAAATTGAAGAAATAAGGACTCAATGTAAATAAAAAGCAAACAGAAATTGACGATGTCTTTAGTTTCTGTTTATGTATGTTTTATAACAAATCCTTATTTCTTCGATTTTTGTTCATTTTTGTTATTTAAAGATATTTACATGTAAATTAAAATATAAATGATAGCAATTATTTCGACAAATTATTTTTAATCGAAAAAAAGTGTTAAGAAACCGCTTGATAGTAATATTTTTGATGTGTCAGCGCGATGACTCGATCGTCCTTCATGCTGCACAGGAAACACGAGGGAGGGCGAGAAACTCGTACGTTTTCACGCCCTCGAAGACTCTCGTTTGCATCAGTCGAGCAGTAACGAAGTGTCTGCAGCGAGCGCACTCCTCGGCGTGATGAAGTTGACCTCTTTTATCAATGATCCTCGAGGGCTTCCGTGGATCGGTAATGTACGAAATCGGTCATCTCCGAGTTGAGGATGTTACATTGTGTATATATGTATGTATGTATAGGTATATTTCTCTCGTAACCGAGCTCAACTGGTCCTCTCGGGTCAATGAATGCAGATCATTCATTCCCGAGAATTTTAACGCGTTCGTGCGAACGCTCCCTCCCTCTCTCTCTCTCTCTGATTTTTATTTTTGTAATTATATTTAATTTTTTATCGGATTGCATTTCAAATTGGTTATTTATATCGAATCCTTGTCCCTTAAATTTCTGTGTATTTTGGTTTTTCTAACGAACCAAGGATTCTCAAATAAGGATTCGTGATTAAAAAAAATAAACACTATAACAAATGACAAGATAGAAATTGAATGAGAAATAATCACTTATTAATTTAAAAAGTTTCAACGGGAATGTAAATTAATAAAGACTTTATGTCAAACAAACAAAAAACGGAAATAAAAGCAATTCTCAATTAACAAGAATAAAAATCTTTGAAGAACAAAAATAAAAAGAAATTGGAGCAATTCCTAACAAACAAAACAAAATCCTTTAAAAAATAAAAGCAAACGGAAATTTAAGAAATGAGCATTCGAAATAAAACAAAAACACAACAGAAATTCAAGATTTATTTCATTTCTGTTCATTTGTATGTCTCAAAAAATATATATATATTAAGAAATTCAAGCAACAAGGTTCGATACAAAACAAAAATAAACAGAAATAGAAGATTTCTTTAGTTTGTTTTTAAACTCGTATTATATCGAATCCTCATTTCTTTAATTTCTGTTTATTTTTGTTATTTGAAGATATTTCTATATAAATCAAAATATAAATGATATAAAACAAAAATAAACAGCAACTAAAGATTTCTTTAATTTCTGTTTATTGTTTGTTTAATATCGAATCTTTAGTTTTTAAATTTCTGTTTATTATTTGCCGTATATCAAATTTTTATTTCTCTCTTCCGCTCTCTCTGTCTCCCCTTTTATTCCTCTCGTATACTCTTTACTGCCTCGTCAACGATGCTGTAACGTTACGCGAAAAGAGGCCCAACCTCTTGGACCACGGCAGGATGTTGACACTATCAAAAAGGTTATTCTCTTATTCGGTAAGATGATGACATAGAAAACACCAATTGGAAACATATCAACCAAAGATCGTTGCCACCCTCAACCAAATGTAATAATTACTTGTTTTTCCCCTAATTTGACAGTCGCTCAAAGTACTCAAGTTTTCGTAGACCGTTACCGAGTCGATCACGCCTGGCGCGCCTACATTTTTAGGTACTCTTTGTCGGGCGGGTTGGCAACGGCGAAAAGAAGAGGAAGAAGAAAGAAATGATTCGTCGAGAATCGCGTCGGTATGGACGCGTGTGCTTCCCACGTGACTCATCCACCCGAAGATATGCATCGGGCGTGACCCTACGGTACTCGCAATGGGCCGGTGCAACTATAAACGCGCACGCACAATGCGTGTTATAATTCTGCGAGGAATCATCGTCGCAACCAGAGTTATACGGAGTATAAACGGAGAGAGGATGAATTCTGACTGCAGCTGATGCACTTCGATGCACTCTGGAATCGTTTCCCGTCCTTTGTGCAATTACTCTACTTATGGCTCTCTCTCTCTCTCTCTCTCTCTCTCTCTCTCTCTCTCTCTCTCTTCTACACCTCATGACTCAACGTTTCTTTGCAGAAACCGCCCGAGTCACTAACCTTCGACGACGACATCCCTAGGGATTTTTTTCCTCCGCTTTACGTCCGTTTGCGTAATTTTTTTTCGTCTAATTTGGAAAATCAAAACATTCGAGAGCGCCCGAGTCAGTAACCTTCTCCGAGAACGTCCCTAGGGATTTTTTTTCTTTTCCTCTGCTTTACGTCCCTTTGTGTCATTTTTGTAGTCTAATCTAGAAAGTCGATAAATTCGAGACCGCACGAGTCAGTAACCTTCACCGACGACATCCCTAGGGATTTATTTTTAGTTTTTTTTTTTACTTTTCTTTTGCTTTACTTCAGTTGGCATTATTTATTTATTCAGTCAAATTTAGCGAATAAAAAAAAAGTCGAAACCGTACGAGTCAATAACCTTCTTTGAGGAAATCCCTAGGGATTTTTTTTAGAATTTCCTTTGCTTCACTTTAGTTTGCGTAGTTTTTGGAGTCTCATTTAGCAAATCAAAACTTTCGAGGGCGCTTGCGTCAGTAATCTTCTCCGAGAACGTCCCTAGGGATTTTTATTTTCACTTCCTTTTGTTTTATTCCAGCTCGTATAATTTCCGTAGTTTAATTTAGCGACAAAAAAATCGAGAACGCACGAGACAATGCACCTTCTCCGAGAACCTCCCTAGGGATTTCTTTTCTGTCACTTTCCATTTGCTTTATTCCAGTTTACGTGATTTTCGTACTTTGAATTGGAGAGAGAAAAAATCCGAGACCGCCCGAGTCAGTAACCTTCTTCGAGAACGTCCCGAGGGATTTCTTTTTTTTTCGTCACTTTTCCTTTGCTTCACTCCGGTTTCCCTAATTTTGGTAATCTAATTTAGAGAACAAAAAATTCGAGACCGCAGAAGTCAGTAACCTTCTCCGAGGACGTGCCTAGCATTGCTTTTTTTTTCACTATCCCTCCTTTCGCATTTCAGTTTACATGACTTTCGTAGTCTAAATTAGCCAATAAAAAAATTCGAGCGGTCAAAATAATTAATTTCCATTGAATTTGCCTGACGACTCGAAGGTCGTCATCCAAAAGTGAGTTACATCATGAGACTACGAATGTTGATACCAGCTCGGGTTAATTATCAACATTAATTTAATTTTAAGGGGGAATATGGTTTTGTAAATTTTTGTTGTTGCATTTTTTGTTATTGGCTTAAAAGGTCCCTCAACTATCAAAAAATGGGATTTAAAAGGTTTTATGCGGGGTCCAGGCATCGCCGATTAAAGGTAAACACGAAATTTCCATGATTTTACAGTACTCAAAACTTTAAACGCGTTTTCAATCGATTGACTTGAAATTTTTACTGTAGCTTCTTCACAACATTTTTTAACCCAGTACGTACGATTTTTTCGATAAGTTGAAATTAAAAAATTTTATGATCGATATTCGACTGATTTTTTTACCAATTTTTTTTTCTTTCATATTAACGCCATTTTTGCTCAAATCAATATTTCGAAAAATCCTTACGTACTGGACTAGTTTTTTATATCTACTTTCAAAATATTTTTCGTTTTCTGTTCTAGCTTGAAAATTATGACCTGTGCGAATACGCCCGTAGAGACTAGTAAAAAAAGGAGTTCTCTTTAATCGACTACTGCGCAGCCATCTTGTTTCAAAATAATTTGAAAGTAAAATCTTTTACTTTAAGACTTGTATTAACATGCATAAAAAACCGAATTTAAAAATATTTTTTCGTTTTTCTTAAACAAATTGTCAAAAATTACCCTTGATTTTGCCCTCACAAAGGTATATTCCCCCTTAATCAAGTATTTTGCATTGTCTGAGCAACGAAATAGTGGCTCGTCTGTTTAGGGGAATTATGAAAATTCTGTCAGTTTCTTCTACGATCAGCGATCACCGTATTGACATCGTTTTTGGAATTTCGCAAAATAGCGATATTTTTGACTTATTGTTGAACGTTGGTCAGAGCTGCGTGGCTTCTAGGGTGTTTGCGCGAGGAGTCATCGGGCGATGTCGCGAGGTGAAGCGAATTCCTGGCTCTCCGGTGGATCTAGTCTGGGTGGAAGGGGCCTGAGGCCCCCGGGTGACTCACCTGCGTTGCAACCTCTCGTGGCAACAGAGAATGAAACTGAGAATGCTCGCGGGGTATCCCGCGAGTTTCAACGCTCGTGATTCACGAAACTCCTCTCTCTCTCTCTCTCTCTCTCTCTCTCTCTCTCTCTCTCTCTCTCTCTCTCTCTCTCTCTCTCTCTCCCCCCCTATCTTGCTCTTTGAAGCAGGGGCCCGATGTGGACGGCTCGAAAATTCCTGGATGTACCTCGTCGTCGGCCACCCCCCCCCCCCTCTCGCCCAGTCCCTATCTTCATTCGCTTTTGAAACGAGAATGATCGCGCGAGGAATACAGAAAGAGATTAACCGAGTGAGGGGCGTGAGAAACCTGGCAAAGCATAATGGACACGCGCAGGGCCAACGCAGTTACAGAATATCAGATACCATACAGCTGGATGATAAAACGCCGGAGAATGACCTCGGCTGGCTTCGTAGAAGGCAAGAAAAAACGGTCGCCGAATTCCTCATACGTGAGACGGCGCGATTCGACGTTATAAAAATGTCCACGGGCCAGCGGACGATTTTAATTCAGATATCAAACACCTTAAGGTAGGCAAATCATCGCTAATTGAGCTAGAGAGAAGCGAAGCCTTCCTTTCCGGAAGTCTTGATGTTCTCCAAGAATGCCAGACTTGGAGGATCCAAGCAAGTACATTGAGAAAAACAAAGCAATTGAATAAAAAAAAATATATTGGTTGATCATGTAAATGTGCTGCTGCGGAGTGCCACCAATACATGAGATTGTTGCAATACTACAAAATATTGGCAAATGTCATTGATTTAAATAACATATTATTTGATTTGAGAAAGCTCTTTTGTTCTCTGAATATGTACATTATCCTTCAAATAAAATTATATTCTATTGAAATCATTCTATATAGAATCCGTTGATGTATGGATGAAATAATTAAGCGGCTGCTACAACATTTTTTATTTCGTACAAAAATATAATCAATATAATTAATTATTTCTTTACTGCATCGAAACGAATATGCCGTGGGACGTAAGTTTTTCAATTTGTTTTAAATCTTAAATAAAAAGTGAGCATCAGAATGATCATCCACGATAATAGTGGAGAGATTATCAGATATCCAATGGAATATCCATGGGGAGAATATCAGATGTTCAACTGATAAGAACAGATACTACACTTTGATCTTAGCCACAGGCCAAGAAGCGATACTCTTTAGAGTTTCTTCGGCGTTTAAGTAGATTTTCGGTTCGCGCTACGCTTACGAGAAACGAGCGCGCGTGCGGCTTCTAGCGGTTACTCCGAGAACTACGAGTTCCCTCACACCTATAATTTCGGTGGCGCTCGGTCATGATTTGGTTGAATTTTTTCAACCAAATGCGCAAGAAACAAATTTTATTTTCGCATAATTTTTTAACCAATTCAGACATTTGCTTAATATTGTTCAATAAAAATAAAATATTAATATTTTAACGAATAATGTACTTGGAAATCAATATCGGATATGGTGAAAAAATAACATATTTACTCAATAGAAAATTAATCTGAATTAAACGAGCGAAATTCAATTTTTCTTGTGTCCTCGAATCAACAATATTCACGTTATGAATTGAAACGCTTTTTATGTTCGTTGCAGAAAATGCATTCAAAACAATATAACTTGTTCACGATAATTTTTTTGATAGTTTCAATAATATATTGTTCTCGGCTAACAATATATATTTTGAATGAAAAAAAATGTTTTAATTTTATCATGTTATTAAAGTCAATATCGTTTTATTTCGACTAATAAATTCGATTACTTACGCCAACAATTTTACAATTGAATCAACGAAATTTCATTCAATAACAACAATGATATTGAATTAATGATTTTTTTTCTCCATGTGGAAAGAGCAATCATCATCGCTTGTCCGTCAAGTATTTCATTGGAAGTATCATCATTTTCCAGTTGGCGTTGTGGCACGAGACAAGGCGAGTATTTTTCCGGCTCTGTCCAGTTTTTAGTGACATTCGTCAACTGGCATGCAATTTGCGTTTCTTCGGTAGTCTTCACGAAGGCGCGCAGAGTGCCCAACAGGCCCATTCATCAATCAGATCAAATTTCAGCTTGGTGGCTGTCAAAATGAACTGCTGGTTTTCGCAGCTCACAGCACCATCTTTATTGTTTTTCGAGGGATTATGGCGGAATGAAAATGATTTACAAGCTGGGGCCCTCACAGCGGTACCGGTAGCTCGTTCATTGTTTCGTCCTTCCCAAATCCATTGTAAGGTGCCCTAGGCTCAGTTATCCGTCCAAACACACTCAGCCTGTTTCTAATTACTCTGCACGTGTCGAAAAAGCATAAGGGCGCATCCCACGAGACTCCAATGGCGGTTCACGAGAACCGAGCCCTTTTGCTCTTAGGTCAGTCTCCAGCGGAAAGCAGAGGGCTTCGAACGCCCTGAAAGGCAATTTGAGCAGCCATATAATTGCAGGTGGACCGTGGATTTTCTTCGGAGCTGCAGGTATTTGACAAACAATGGAGAAAAGGCAAGGTACCTAGCGGCCGCTGAACATACCTAGGCCCAAAAAAGGGACCAATTACGGCGAACGGCGCCATTGCAACTTGCCTCTTTGTCTCTCCATTGCTGGATCGTAAACGGTCTTGTCCGGATTAGACCGGTACCGATTGATTTATGCTCGTTACCATCGGGCTACGCGTTTCCGGCGTTTCCACCTAGGCATACACGAAAGCCGCGATAGATAAGAGGCCACGGGACGCCAGCTCGAGATGATGACGGGAATAGCATAGCCTTTAAAATGCCACGAGGAAATACGACCGTGCCGACACGCGGTGTCCCCTCGGGGCGACGTGAGAAATGCGCGTGTAATAATTACTTTACGAGGGTGAGGTCCAACCCCCAGGTATACCCGCGGTGCCACAATCTAGATGATTCTTCATGGAGCCAGGGGAACGATATATCATAACGTGGCGTGCGTATCATAAAATCCTTAAGGGGTTACACCTGGGTGGAATTTTTGAAAAAATCGAATTCTCATAATATAACCTTTCGAAAATATTCTCTGGAAATTTCAAGTCGGTCGAAAATTGGAGGAGTTATGAGCGTTTACAGGTAGCGTAGCGCTTTACCGTTACGGGTAAAAACTTTAAGGGGTAAGGCCACTATAAATTTTGCCAGACGAAAATTTGGCCATCGAAGGACAAATGTATGGTGCTGGGATTGCAGACTAACGGTAAATTTTTTTTTTACCTTCTTTTTTTTATTTTTTCCAATAAAAAACTATTCGCAAAACTTTAAACGCGTTTTTCTCGAAATACGGTTTTTCAAAATGGCACGCAGCATCACTCGAACAATTTTCATTTTTTTTACTTGAAATTTTGACCAGATGTGAACATTAACATTATCTTGAGAATGTCGATCGGGATTTTCAATAACTTTATTTATTGATTTTTTATTAACAAAAAACTAGCCGTTTTTTTCGTCAAAAATCAATTTTTTTTTTCAAACGCACGCCAAATCCACAAAAATTGATACTTTTTAAAATCCGATCGACATTCTCTAGCTATAACCCTCTAGATTGATGGTTTTTTTTGTTCTAGATTCAAAAGTGCACCAGTGGTGCTGCGTGCCGCGGAGCCCTGCAAGCAAAACATGCCCCGGGAAGATAGCTGTGGAACCGCCATTTTGTTTTTTTTTGCTGTAAAAAAATTTGATAATAAAGTTTAATGTATGCCCGATAACACCCTTAAAAGTTTTTTTTCAATTACCTTCAATTTTGGAAGCAAAAAATTCGTGAAAAAACCTTTTTTTTTGGACCGTTACAGTGGCCTTAGGCCTTAAAGGCGTTGTTCTCGGAATGACTTTTTCAGAACCGGTGACCAAAATGTCTCAAAAACAACTAAATCGGTCTGCTTCAAATTTCACGGACATTTTTTGTATACCAAAAGGGAGTCCTCAATCGAAAGATTTTTTTTCAATGCATACTTTTTTTTATATCAAGGAAAATAGAGTGTTTTTTCGCCGAAATTTCGACGATCACTTTCGATCGGCGACAATTTGTTCAAAAGTCATTATTTTATCAAATCCTTCGATTAAAGAGTTACCCCTACTTGCGATTTAGAAAAAATCGATTTTTTTTATTGCAGTTTTTTGAAGTATAAGTATCCAGGCCCATACTACTGTATGGGCCCGGAATAGATGACTCTATGTAAGTTTACAAAAAAAAAATATTTTCTTCGTGTAAACTGAAATTGAAACTTTAAACGCGTTTTTCTCAAAATGGCATTTCTGAAGTCGGTGACCAAGATTACTCGAACACTAATGAACCGATCTTCTTGAAATTTTGCAGGTTTATTTAATACATAAAAATGTAGTCTTTAATCGTTCGATTTTTTTTTTCGAAAAAATGGCCGTTTTATAGCCAAAAAACGGCCGTTTTTTTCGTTAAAATCGAACCATTAACTTTGACTGTCCGCCATTTTGTGAAAAATGAATATTTTTTTAAATCCTTCGATTAAAGACTAGTTTATACTTATATTTGACTCAATCCATCCGCATTTTTTTTTTTCAGATGATCCACTTCGCCGCAATGTTGGTCACCGCAAACCGTGTATATAAAAACATGATTTCATTGACTGCCATTTGCCACTAAACAATGTAATATTTTTCAATAAAAAAATTACTGAAAGTTCTTCAAGATGTGTTCTTTAAGATGGTATATTGATCGAATAAAAAAGTTTTGTAGTTTTCTTTTAAAAAATTCATGAAAAAGGCCTTTTTTGCGCTACAAGTGGGGGTAACGCCTTAAAGAGTAGATAATACGGTACAAAAACTAGATTCATTTGGTTTTTTGATTTCAGATGATTTGTTCCCGAACAGGAGTGGTCACCGCGAAGGACCTTTTTTGCACAGCGGTCTGTGCAATTTACTGTATCTCCGTCGTTTATAAATATTACCAAATGAAAAAATTGTCAAAGATACTTGAAATGATACTCTTTACTATGATCAAAAAAGTTAGAAACCTGCACCAATTTCCCAAAAAAAACTAGGTGTACCCCGGTAAACATTCTCTCGCAATGCCAGGTCAGCAAACGACAAACTTCCAACGAAGAATGAGAGGACCCGAAGAGGAGCCGGCCTACCTGATACTGAAGTTCACCGGTCACCAATCTTATTTCCCTAGACTCTTGCGTTACTCCCTGCCAGCTTGGTACCCCTCAATGCGACCGCTACCATCAGCCAACGAATTAAAAAAACGTGTGCGAATCTCGCCCTTTCATTGACGACATCCAAACGACTGGTTTGCCCATTTCTGGCCTCCCTAAGCTGGTCGTCCAAATTCGAGCTGCTCCATCCCCCAGGAATGGAATCGAAGATTTCTTCATCGTCGATATAATACAAAAGGTAAATGAATTCGACCCAATTCTCGATAGTTAACAAATAGCCAACTGCCAATTAGGAGCGGCTCGTTAATGGGAACAAAAAAGTGCCTCGATCGGGCGATCAAACGGATTCACGAACCTCTTACACGCACCATGGTGGAGCATGGACAAAGATTAGCGGCAGGAACAGAACGATTTGCTTTCACGCGGAAAAAATACGTTGTTCAATAGAGTGTAACAATTCGACGCGTGTGTATTCGGTTATCTCGTGTATGTCTAAGCGAGCTGGTATGTCTGTCGTAGCTGCGTAAGTCCTAGCAGGATCGAGATCCACTGCGTCATTGGCCGAGTGTCTTATGAACGGTAAATTGATTGTGTGTATCACGTGTTTTATACCCGGCGAAGGAACGCTCTCCGCACTCTCGCGGGTCTCGTGATTCCTCGATCGTTATATCGTGGCCCGAGGCCAATTACCCGCTGGTCCATAACTCTGAGCTAAATAAACCACGCGAGAGCCGACTGACTCCCTCGCGTCGACCAGCGCAACAACGAGAAAATAAAAACTAAACTCCACGAGAGATATATTGTTTACGATGATAAATCAGCAATATCGAATTTTCGTGAATTTGTTTTTCCTCTCGCGATTATGGAAAATTGGAACTGAGCGGGTTGGACATTCAGACATTGAGAAAAAAAACCAATCGAATAAAAAAAATATATTGCTTGATTTAAGTAAATGTCTGATCGCGGAGTGCCACCGATATATGAGATTGTTACAATACTACAAAATGTTGGAAAACGTGATTGATTCAAATAACATATTGTTTTATAAAATTTTATAAAAGTATATATTTTATAAAATTATATAAATTATATATACATATAAAATTATATTCTATCGAAATCATTCTGTATACAATCTGTAGATGGATGGATGAAATAATTAAGCGGTTGCTACAAAATTTTTTATTTCGTACAAAAATGTAATCAATAGTATGAATTATTTCTTTACTACATCGAAACGAATATGCCATGAGACGTAAGTTTTTCAATTTGTTTTAAATCTTAAATAAAAAGTGAGCATTAGAATGATCATCCACGATAATAGTGGAGAAAATATCAGATATCCAATGGAATATCCATGAGGAGAATATCAGATATTCAACTGATAAGAACAGATATTACACTTTGATCTTAGTCACAGGCCAAAAAGCGATACTCTTTAGTTTCTCCGGCTTTTAAGTAGATTTTCGGTTCGCGCTACGCTCACGAGAAACGAGCGCGCGTGCGGCTTCTAGCGGTTACTCCGAGAACTACGGGTTTCCTCACACCTATAATTTTGGTGGCGCTCGGCCATGATTTGGTTGAATTTTTTCAACCAAATGCGCAAGAAACAAATTTTATTTTCGCATAATTTTTTAACCAATTCGGACATTTGCTTAATATTTTTAAATCAAAATAAAATATTAATATTTTAACGAATAACGTACTTGAAAATCAATGTCGGATATGGTGAAAAAAATAACATATTTACTCAATGAAAATTTTATCTGAATCAAACGAGCGAAATTCAATTTTTCTTCTGTACTCGAATCAACAATATTCATGTTATGCATTGAAACGCTTTTTTGTAAGTTGCAGAAAATGCATTCAAAACTATATAATTTGTTCGCGATGATTTTTTAGATAGTTTCATTAATATATTGATCTCGGCTAACAATATTGATTGAAAAAAAACTTTCATATTTTTCATGTTATTAAAGTCAATAGCGTTTTGTGTGGACTAATTAATCCGATTATTCGCACCAACAATTTTACAATTGAATCAACGAAATTTCATTCAATAACACCAATGATATTGGATCAATGATTTTTTTTTCTCAGTGTAGACCGAGAATCAAGACTGCAACATCATATGCGGTAAACATACACCTGGATGTAGTCATGTGATGGAAATGGATTTCTCGACAGTTGGTGCAGGCAAGTCGAAGTGCAGTCACCGCGAAGTGCATAATCGCTCTTCCCCGTTACGCTATAAAGTGTCGTAATGATTTATTATTGCACACAAAGAGAGAGAGAGAGAGAGAGAGAGAGAGAGAGAGAGAGAGAGAGAGAGAGAGAGAGAGAGAGAGAGAGAGAGAGAGAGAGAGAGAGAGAGCGCGGGTTGGGCTAACGTCAGGCTGAGAGAATGACGAGGGAACTGCCTGTGGAAATCTAATCCAAATACCCAGTTGGGTTTCCTTCTTCTATCGTTAAATCGTGCATCGTTTGATTTGTATTTTGATTTTTCAATTGCACCGTTCATCATTACTCGTTGACTTTTTTGTATTACTTGCTAATGGATCTCCCTCGATGAGGCTTGGCGCAGGCGTGATCGAGGTCAGGTGGTCTTTTGCCCGCCATATTCTAGGTCGAACTTTTGATGCACCAAAGTCCGCGAGTCACCTGACTTTACGAGGATTTTCGTACGCGGTTGATTCCGATGACGGGACGCGTTGGCGAAGCCGATGATCGAGTGGTCGGTTGCTTTTTTTTCTTCTCTCCAGCAAGATTATTCGCCATTATTACGAGCGTTGCTTTTATTTTGATTTCTTGCTGCCTCATTGAAGCA
Organism: Ophion slaviceki; assembly: GCA_944452715.1. Classification (NCBI taxonomy): domain Eukaryota; kingdom Metazoa; phylum Arthropoda; class Insecta; order Hymenoptera; family Ichneumonidae; genus Ophion; species Ophion slaviceki. The sequence continues at coordinate 5,108 of CALYCA010000053.1, read as the reverse complement.
CTCGATGCTATTTCGCGTGCGAAATTGAGCTCCGACTGGTTTTTGTGGCTCGGGATTATTGTAGGTCGACGCGAAGTTTGATGCAGAAAGGCCCTCGGGGGGTACCTGAATCAAAATGATTATTTATACAAGGTCAAGTTGATGATGGGGAGACTTCTCTTGGGCGCGCTTGGGACTCAATAACTCGAGGCACAGCGCGGCTCGACTTCAACGAGCTGCTCGTGGATGAGAGACTGCGCAAAAGTTCGCTGAAGAAGTTCCAGGAAACGTGATTGCGTGTGCGTGTGTGTAGAGATGGTTAATGCGCACACGAGGCGCACCTGCGAGATGACTCCGATCTGCGTTTTGCTTCGAGCATAGGTCGGGTTGAAGTGGACCAATGGGTGACGAGAGTCAACCTCATTGCTGCACAAAAAATCCACGAGTCATGCCAAAAGAACGCCCCTCGGTAGTCTAAAAACCGAATCGCTTGATCGCTCCATCTGGGAATGATCTTGGAACGAGGAATAAAAAAAGTGATTGGCAACGAAGCCCTATAGATGGGACGAGGTTGGTCGATGCTTCATCATTTATTGCCACCCTGGTGTTCACTTGTACAGCTGCAGGGGAGGGGTTCGGGGGTAGAAAAATCTCAGAAGTCTTCGTTGTTTGGTGAACGGAATGCTAATTCGCATCAACGGTTGATGAGAACCGTCGTAAAGGCTGATGGCGTTTATAGCCACGGGTAATGTTACCGTAGGGTGGATCGAGCGTGATTCCTTCATTCGCTCGGTTCGTCCATCATTACTGTAGTAATGGCTTTCAACGGAGAATACTCCCAGTGCACCTGAAGCACCTGAATTGTGACGACCCTCCAGCTTCTTTGGGAAGCAAAACATCAAGGTATCTTTCCCCGGAAAATCCTGATGGCACGCCTACAAAGCATGTTTCAATGGACGCTTTTTTCAGAAAGTAGGAACGCGACGACCACTTTCTGGGTCCTGATGGTCCACAAAGTATTTTCCAGCGGCCACTAGTCCGCGACACCCTGTCACCTTTTTTTAGGATGAAAAAAGGGTTGAGGCATCTGTTTGAGTGATCCTGATGTATTGTTCCTGAAGATTGTTTCCTTTGGGAGCTTGGTTCTGGAAGGTTCTTTGGAATGGTCTCGAAGGATGGTATCCTAAAAGGATGATATCCTAAAAGGATGATATCCTGAAACGATGATATCCTGAAAGTATGATTTCCTAAAAGGATGGTCCTGACTGGATGATATCCTGAAAGGATGGTTCTGAAAGGATAATGTCCTGAAAGGATGATGTCCTGAAAGGATGATATCCTGAAAGCATGATCTTGAAAGGATGGTCTTGAAAGGATGATATCCTAAAGGATGATCTTGAAAGGATGATCCTGAAAGGATAATATCCTGAAAGGATGGTCCTAAAGGATGGTCCTGACGATCCCCAAAGTATTTTTCAATGGTCGCAATTCACCAACTCTCTTTCACCTTCTTTAAGAAGTGAATAATCATCGAATCCTTGTCTCGATGATCCTGATGATGAGTCCCCAAGGTATTTTTCAGCGATTTCGCAATAATCCTTCAATTTTTCCGTAGGAAGAATAAAACGAGGGAATCCTTTTCCGGATGATTCCTCTTCGCGCCTCCTTTTGGCTCAGACTCTTCTAATCGTGTGGCGAACGCGAAATGCCTCTGTGTGTTTGTTCATCCAAGTGTGGCTGCGTGTGCGTGCTGGACCTCCGACGCTCTCGGCGCCCGTCGCGACCGCGAGATGCACGCTCCTGTAGGTGTGCACGTATACGTACACGTATTTATGTACGCACATACACCCGGATATACGTGGACGTATCATCTTGAGCAGTCGCCGAGCGCAGGAGGAGACCGCCTTCGTGCGAGAGACCCACTTGCAAGGCGGCCTACTTGGAGGAGTCTGCTCGAATCGTGCGCGATCCCCTCTGCCCCTCATACCTCTCGCTTCTGTATAAACTTACACGTGTACGTGTGTATTCACGCGTGTATCTGTATCGAGCGGCGTTCATGGGGCCTCTAGACAGTGGCACATCGAAGCCTCAAGATTTCCAACTTGGGCGATTTATGGGTGTAAACAACGGCGAGTTGCGCTCGAATGACTCCATAGTGCGGAGATTGTGGGCAGAATTTGCAGGACTCGGTGTGAATAATCATTCTCTCTACTTGTATTAGCTTCTGAGGAGCTCGTGAAATTCCACCGATTTTATGGGGAAAACAACTGTGCGAGGCCTTAAGGGGTCTTCTCACTTTAGACGCTAAAACGGCTATTTTCGTGAATTTTTTTGATAGGTTTATATTATAGATATTGATATAAAAGTTGTGACACATAATAAAGACACTTTCGAATAGCATTAATTTTTTTATGTACTTATGTAATATAAACCAACTTTAAACGCGTTTTTTCTCGAAACAACGTTTTTCGACGGCTAGTTGATAAAATCTTCGAAACTACTGAACCGGTGCTTATGGATTTTTAACCACATATTCTTTACAACTATAGCTATAGCGCATATCAAGGATTTTTTTAAATTTTGATATTTACTATTTTTACCAAAAACGTTGAAAAACACGTTTTTTTTGTTTTTTTTTTTTCGAAAAATGACCGCCATTTTGTTATTTTTGCATATATCAAAAATCGTATAATCTAAAACCGTTTGATTTTTTTGTTTCGGATGATCCATCTCCGAGATTTCATCAACAGCGCAGACCTACAATTTTTTAGGTCATTTTTTTAACTACCATTTTCGTCTATAAATTATGACTTAAATGAATAATTTTTTAAAAATGTATTTCGAAAGTGTATTTATTAAGTGCAACAACTTTTACATCAATATCTATAATATAAACTCATTTTGCAAATTCATGAAAATAGCCTTTTTAGCGTCTAGAGTGAGAAGAACTCTTAAGGGGATACACCTAGAGGCCCGCAAAAAATGACCAAATTCTGATTTTTTTCCTGAAACACGGTTGGTGCAAAAGAAACGCATTTTTTTAAGCACAAAGGTACATACATCGAGAGACTTAAAAAAAATCATCAAAAAATACAGAAAAATACGGCCGTCGCGCAGATCATACTGCTTTCAGAGTCGGTGGACATGATATCTCGAGAACCATTTGATGGGTTGTTTCCAAATTCACAGGAGATACGATAAGAAATATTTGAAGGTCGTTGACGATCCCACTTTTTGAAAATCGATCTTCATTTTTTAATAGTTACGTAAAAATGTCGACATTTTTCATACATTTTGTACACTCGAGTTTCAATTCGTCGCCATTTTGTTAAAAAAAATTATTTGAAAAATCAGCGATCGTCGATGACTCGTATTTATTATTAACTTGAATGACCCGTTTGGTTTTTAGATTTCAGGTAGACCGTTTCAGCTGAAGAATGTCCACCGCCAAACATCGCGAAAAAATTTCATCATCTGCTGGTGGCCATGTTTTTGTTGTTTTGCTGTATTAAAAAAAATTGTAACTTTCTTTTCTACAGGGCCCTTCCCCTTATTACAGTCCCCACCATATTCCACTTCACATTCCCTCGTTTTTCTGTATTTTTTAGTGATGTTGTAAAAAACATCACTAAAAACTCATCAATCAATACATGCGCCTTTGTGTTTAAAAAAATGGTTTTTTTTTCACAAACCGTATCCCAGGAAAACATTTGGAATGTGGCCATTTTTTCGGGCCTCTAGGTAGATGTAGCCCCTTAAGGGTTCTGAGTAAGCTTGAAATTCCGAAAATATGATTTTTCAATTGTGTAGTTATACAGCTCAGGGTCTTGGTTTTGATTTGCAGCCAAGATTTTGTAAATTTACAAAAATTGACCGAGTTATGATGGTTTTTGTCAATGGTCTTTGGGTTGTTCTCGAAACAGTTTTATGAAACGTTGTAAATCGTATTTCAAACTCTATTCGTCCGATTGACTTGAAATTCGGACAGAGCATGGTTTATAACATTTTCTATCGTATGACTGAATAATTTTTCGATATGTTCATCCATTTTTTGATAGCAAATGACTAAAGTGATTTATTTGCTCGAAGATCGAACTTTTTGTTCGACAGTTTGCCATTGTCGTAATTTTGAAAATATCAAGAAAGTATCCGGTCATACGAAAATTTCATTGTTATACTGAAAGTAGATTTTCTTATTTTTCATTTCAGACCACCCTAGTTGCCGGAACCACCTACACCGATTGTCCATCCACCAATGGTGGTACGTTGTTAAAATAATAACTCCGATGTTTATCAATATTATCCCATTAAAAAAAAACTCAATCATGGCAAGACTATGTATCAAATGCGTGTAAAATCTCGAGCTCGTCATCCAACACTCTCGTCGGAAAATATATTAAAAATCGACCTGTTTTTTGAGCCTGTGCAATGCGATTAAAAGATGGCTAGCCAGTTGAAGCATCAGTTTGCTGTATTCTCATTCCTGTGAGCAGCCACCGGTGGTTCCGCGTATCCTCCCAGGTGACGTGAAGCGAATATGAGTGAAAAGAATCACGTTGCCAGCGGACGAAAGATCTCGTCGGGCCTCGCCAGAATCTGACAGTCATATTCTTGAATATGTAAAAAAGTGTGGTCGAGCGATGACGTGTATTTCAGTCATCCGGTCACGTGATCGAGAAGACACAACCGCTAATTCGAGACTCGAATTCAGATGGAACATCGGGATGATTTTGCTTGCTAAACTGTCGATGTCAAGTATGTCGTGGAAGCGATAAGTCAGCTGCTCCCATCGAGTTGAGGAACGAGGTTGCATAGTGAAATCAGTTTGCGCCTCAAGGAAGAGAATTCTTCATCAGGCCAGTCATTGACAATTCATTCTCGACAACTGATCGACGATTATTTGACATTTGGAAGCATGCTGTTGAAGTTTGCATCGTTGGAAAGCAACGAAATTTCTTCTTTTTTTTAGTCGCGATTACTATCTAAACTCCGAGAGTCACGAATCTCCAATGAGCATCGTCAAAAGACTTCAGTGACATTTGTAGCCTAAATGTGCAAAAAAATGGGACAACACGAAGAAACAAAATATTTTCGTTGCATTCCAACGATGTGAACTTCAATACCATTTG
>CALYCA010000052.1:0-30604 GCA_944452715.1 Ophion slaviceki | reverse complement strand
GATGCGATTGAAAACGCTCGTAAATAAGGGCGATCGAGGTTTAAGGGGTTTGCTTGGGGCCCAAAAACGGGTCAATTTTCGATATTTTTTTAATGAATGAATTGAGATGACGAGGTCAGGATTTTACGCACAGTTAATACAAGTTTGAGTCATTTTTATCGACAAATAATGATAAACAATGAAGTTATTATTGTTTAAGGGGTTAGGCTACTGTGAAAATAACAAACGCCCGTTCGTCGCGTTGAAACTCAAATTGAAGAGAAAGGTCCAACATATGGTGCAGGAATCGCATATTGAAGTTAAACTTATGATCACACCGATAGAACTGCTACTAGAACTTTAAACGCGTTTTTCTCGAAACTATGTTTTTCAAAACGGTGTACACGATTTCTCGACATCTAATGAACGGATTGACTTACAATTTGGTACACTTATTCAGTGTAATAATAGTTTAGTCTAGACCGACGTTTTTCTTTTTAACATTTATTTTCATTGGTTATTCATAATTATGTCATTTTTTCTCGAAAAATCGCAAAAAAAATAAAACAAGCTTTTTTGATGATTAAAACACGATAACAAAAAAGGTCGAATAAGTCTTAGTCAATTTTATCTATTTTGACGAAAAAAAAACTCGTTTTATTTGTTTTAGATCAAAGTTGAAGTTAGATTAAACGTGTAATTTAAGACAAAAAAACTTCAATAATTTGTTGTTAACAAATGAAAAAACATATTAAAAATTCATCCAGCCATACGGAAGGAAATATTATAAACTATGCTCTGTCCGAATTTGAAGTGAATCGAACGAATAGATTTTCAGATAACATTTATACACCGATTAGAATCGCCGTAGCGCAGTGGGCGGTCCAACCCTCCACAAAAATTCTCACGACACGGTCTTTGTTTGAAATTTTTACGAAAGTTTGTTGCAAATTGAGGTTAACACCCTAGGCAACAAAACTATGCGACAAAAAGTCGTATTTTATGAAATTATAACCGTATGCATACCCCTTAAGTACATTCGCGAGTTTAGAGAGCGAAACGGCGCGAGCTCACAGCTCGGTAGTACAATGGTGATAATTCCTTGTGTGTTGAACGACCGCGCGCACCCACCCGGGAAATACATCGTTCTCGTATTTTTTCGCACTCGACGGTCACACTCAACTTCCAACTCATTATTATATGCAGCGTGTGTACAAGACCATCGAGAACTTGGTGAAAAGAATAATAAGGAAGAGAAGGACAATCGGCAGACAGAAATTTGACAGCTCGAGGGAGCTTAAGGTTGTTATGGGCTTGAGTCAACATGTTACCACCGAGCTGAATTTTTTTTCTGGACCTTTATAACCTCTTTGCTGATCATCCTGTGCAGTTTGAATACGATCCACAGGACCGTCTTTCAGAAAAAAAATCAGCAACTCGACGTATTTCGGGAGCTAATTACATTACGCTTATGGAAAACTCCCGATCATTTTTCAGTACATTATTAACATCCGCTAAGTGAATGTTACCACGGAGCTAAAAAAATAGGTACGGTTCGACCAATTATCGGACTAACCCTTGGCACCGTGAAAATGAGGATTCTCAGTACCGTTATAAAATTATTAATGTTTTTGATAGCGACTTTGTGCGAAAAGTAAACACACAAAATATTAGACTGCGCAATCATGGCAACGTCGTAGACGCCACAAATTCTACCTATCTTATCGGCATTCGGTAATCATGCCCGGAAACCTCAAACTACTCGGTCAGGATATTTGAAGGGTGAGATGCAGCCAGAGGCGTGAAAAAACGAGCATTTTCAATAATTTTTTTTTATAGTAATTCAGTTTGTTTTACAAAAGTGGTTACACAGACTTTTTATGCTATATTTCAACTTGACTTGTACAAATTTTCAAAGAATAATATTGATTATGTATAAAAATATCGCCATCTTTGTGGGACCCCCCCACAGAAGTCCCTTCGGCATGAAGTGCTTTGCGATGACCATCATAAAGTTTTACTGGCTCATCTGAAATCAAAAAACCAAAAAAAATCATTAGTTTAATAATAAATCTAGTCCTTAATCGAAGCTTTTTTTTAATTAACAAAATGGCGGCTTCTGACGGATAACTTTCGATTTGCGACCAAAAAATCGTTAGTTTATTGTTAAAACAAATAGAAATTTTCGAAAAAATGAAAATCCTTCGATTAAGGACTAGTTTTTAATGCTGTCAATAAGCACACCAAATTTCATCAAAATCCACCGAGTGGTTTTTTTAATTATAGTGGTTACCGACTTGAAAAACATAGTTTCGAGAAAAACGCGTTTAAAGTTTTTCGATGTGGATACGGTATTATATGTTCGTAAAATTTTGAGCTCGATGGATGAAGCTAAACTTTTTTTATGTATTTTGATCCGCTGAATCCGAATATCACAATGTTTTGCCGAAATGTCGAGCATTCAATTGTTTGTAGCCAATCGTTAAAACACTTTTTCAAAAATTAAAGTTTTCGGGATGAATTATTTTTTTAAAACATTTTGGGCGAGTTTAAAACAAAAGTATTCTTTATAAAATTTTGCCAAAGTTCATAGTTTTTGAGTAATACATTTGTGAAAATTTCTGAAAGAGTTGTCCAATTTCACACTTGATTTATGTATAGAAATACTAATTAAAAAATTACTTGCACCTAATCATTAATTCCTGGCCCATACAATAGGGCTTCTGCCGATGTGGAAGCTTCCAAAATATCAATTTGTTGTTGTCTTCGAAGCATTCTGCCTTCCCGGGTATTATCGTTTGCGCGTTTGTCAGCCACGTCTATGCGTTGAGAATCGATTCTTTCTGTGTACCGGTGAGAATTGGGTGCACAATTAATGCCACGTGTATTCATGATCAGTAACAATGTGTGTGTGTACCTTGATTGAATATACAAGCAGCGACATATGCAGCAATTTCTACAATAGTACTGCTACTACACACTGTTTTTGGGCATATTTTCCAAATGAGCTGATTGAAGCTTTCGTTATTGTTTTGATTGAAGCCACCGATACTCCTAGAGAGTAAATTATCATTACTCAGATCTTCATAAATTGGTTTTATGGCATCCATAACAATTGGAGGTAAAGAGCGATAATCAGTTACGAACAAGACTATTTATAGAATGTAATAGGGGGGGGGGGGGGGGGTCGAAACCGGTTGCTTGCAGCTGCCGTCCGCTACCTGCCATGGGGACCCGACGCCCCTTCACTAATTGTGGAATATCCCGGAAACTCTTCATCGGATTGACTTGAAATTTTCCGGGAATATTTTCAAAACATCATACTTCAAGAAAATGTAAAAAAAATCCATTTTTTTAAAATTCTGACTACATCTCACCCCTTAACAACGAATATTATTTGTACTTATTCTCTTGGTTAGTAATAATTACTTAATATTAATTTGATAACTATGTTCAGAAATTATACATTTCTAGGCAAAGACAAAATAACGCGGATTTTTTTTAGAATATCGGAAAATGATTCAAGTTTTTTATTCCTTCGATATTATAGACAGCTTTAGTACACTCTTTTCTTTCCAGCGGATTTTTTTGTACTCGGACCGATATTCATTTTTGACAGTTTCTTAGGCCGATCTTGAGGTTACGAACGGGGCGCATCTGTCTCTAACTTCGCGACACTTCTGCCAACCTGGGCATTATGATATACCACGATTTACGACGTTGCCAATTCGTTTCGCGTTAATTGAGCGAGAAAAAGTTATAGAAAATAATTATACAAAGTAATGAAAACACTTAATGTAATCACCGAATGTTCAAAAAAGCATATTTTTACAAATAGATGTAGAAAAATAGTTCGCAAATGTACGTTTAATATGACAATTATTTCATAGCTAAAAGTTGGTAACAGTCAATCCGCTCCATGCATAAGCATAGGACACTCCCCTCGTACTTCATCGCCGACGGCTAAACCCCATAGCAACCTTAAACAGTGTGCGGGTCTGTGTCACAAAAATCGGTCAAGTGCGCGTAGGAGCCGAAAAAATTAGTCGAGAGCAACACGTGACGAACAGAGGGATACGGTTCACAACTTTAATGTTGCCAACTAATAATTTCACACGCTCTTTCCAGTAAAGCGTTTAGTGTATGTATATCTTGATAATAATATTGAGCGATCGATTTTACTCGTCCGCCGAATGGAGGAGCCAAGGCAGTATTACTGTTGAGAGGGCTATTTTAAAGGTGATTTTTAGGATGCAATAACTGTTAAACTGTTCGCTTTTTCTTTCTGAAATTTTATACACATGTTTATTGATCCTTCAAGAATATGTACAACTTATTAAAAAATAAAAAAAATATTTTCGTGTCCTTTTGTACGTTTGTTTACAACGGTGCGTGTAAAACGCTCCCAATTGGCGACCAGCGTTGTGAACGTTGTATAAATGTAAAAGAAAAACCAAACATTTTCTTTGCCCTTTGATTGCACACTTGGTCGTTTTGACCCTATTTTTTTTACCTGAGTGTATCGCAAAACAGGGTAATCTGTTCGGCCGCAGTGCGGCGCTCGAATGTTCCCCCACTCCTACTCTATAGGTGAATACTCAGCCCCCATCCGACATTTAGCCCGTGTACTGAGGACAGCTGTCGAAAAAGGACCTGGGGTCGAGTCGACCCCGCTTATGCAGTAGTTCGGTGAAAGTGAAACATTTTTTTTGGTGAAATTTAGTGTCTTATTACTACATGTAAGTGAGTTACGATAAAAAATGCTCATAGATATTATTTATTTTGCGCTACTATAATAAATTATGTATTTAGAATGCCGATCATAAAACTAAAAGCAAGTGTCCATTTTGCAGGAGGGTTATGTGCATCGAGCACCGAATGTACTTATGCGTGGATTGCAGTAAATGTGAATAATAATTAGTCATTGAAGTAAAAAAATCCGGAAAATATACGTTTTTAACAATTAATCTGCCGAAGTAATGAATTTTTTCCTCATTTTTCACTATCCCGAAAATGCTCAAATTCAAATTTCCGAATAAATAAACTTTTTGGAAAGACGGTCATCATTGTCTTTTTTTCGTATCTACAAACGTTCCTATTTAAAAACCTCAAAGGACGTTTCTTTATATTTTGATGAAAAAAAAATTATGATCTTTTTCATGCAAGTACGTATTTTTCAAATCCTTTCCACTTTGACCGAATGTTTGGACACGTATTTTTGGTTTTTCTAAAAAAATAAATTTTGGGCCATAAAATGAGGATCATTGACTACAAAAAACGGATCTACAAAAAATCTACAAGAAGTGTGCAGTCGCAGGGTTAATGTACATACAAATCAATGTACAAATAATTTTTTAATCTTACTTATTTTTTTAAATCGAATTTTTTTAATAACTCTTTTTCGGGTCGTCACAGTAGCCTAACCCCTTAAAGTTCGCTGCGTCTCGACCGCGCTCCCCAAGCGTAGGGTAGCGTGGTCCGAAATTGACCGGTAGTCCCATACCGACCGCTCCATGTTTCTCAGCACTGGTGCTGCAACCGAAACTGTCGGTGGTGGCATTTGAAAGCTCTCACAACACCGACAATTTGAAGGTAGAGAACCATATTTTTCTCTCATTTCATTCTATCGTTTTGCGTCGCGTTATGTTTTGACAACGCGAAAGTACATTTTTGAGCTGCACGGAACTGCAGTTTGAAGTGTTTTATTTTTTTAATTCAATAAATTTAGATCACTTGCATCGTTGTAAGTAAACGGCGAGTCATTGTTTGAAAAAAGTCGCAGTGGTCCTGAACCGACCGCCAATGGGTGGTCCGAAATCGACCCCTACGTTTTTTGCGCACTAAAGATTTTCTAGCGTTTTTTTTATAGTCAAACTATGATTTAATGACTTCGGGCGATTGTTCAAACGTCTAAAGCCAAAACGAGATCCGGCAATTCTGCGGCGAGCACTTGCTGCCATGGCATTAGGATATTCGCTTCGTGTAGCTGCACGTGAATTTGGAATTCCGTCGGCTATTCGCATTGTAAGGCAGAAGACAGCTCAGAAAGCGATTGAAGTTGTAGTTTTTGCATTAAGCGAGTAAAATTGTAATCAATGCATTCATTCAATTATATTTCCCAAAAAGGCCTTAAAATGTTCTAAAATAAATTTGAAAATTATTCCCAAATCGTATTGTTTTGCTAAGTTGCAAAATAAATTGAAAATTCTGTCTTTTCCCTTGATTCGCTGTAACAAAAGTAGGGGTTCGGGTTCGGACCACGATTTTTGAGAACGACCAATAAGCAGACGTTTATTACGGCCTCGGTATCTTAAACAAACGGTACACGAAAACCTCGTCAAGCTGCTCAAAACTTAGAATAACGTTCCCTCCAAAGAATCAAAATTTGCTTTGAACAAAAAAATGAATTTGATGCACTTTCATTGTCTTTGCTGATTAGGCGATCGGTTTCGGACCACGCTACCTTACTCCTTATCATTTCTATAACTCGGCTAATTTGATGAGTACCATTAAACCGTTTTCACAGACGTATTTAGAAAGGTCTGTAGAATAATAAAGTAATATTCTTAAAAAACGATTTTTTTCCAAATTCTGTACAACAATATCGCCTCCAAATAATATTGGAACAACCAAACGATGGAGAATTTAGAGTACCACACTGCCAAAAAAAAAGATATTTGATTTAAATAGGATCTATTCAAATCAAATAGGTTTTTTCCTTGGCTCACGGCCTACTACGATCTTATTTGTTTCAAAGGTATTTTTTATATGTTTCAGCTATTCTTTTTAAATATTGAATATATTCAAATTGAATAAATAAAGATTTGATTAAACTAAATCTCTATCTGCTTACAATGTACACTGTAAATCTAAGTGTGCTATATGCATAAAATATTTCATAAATGCAAAATAAAAAGAAATGCTCAATCGAGGGTTTTACAAAAACGATTTTGTATCGTAATTCGTCATTCCCTAGCCTTTGGAGATTATTTCTATCGAAGAAAATATTTCACCTATATGGGAATCGAACCTAGAACCTACCTACTCATAGCTACGCACGCTGTCCCTATTCTACCGAGTGCTTCTTTCATCTTAGTGGCAGATATGGCTAAGAGACCAAATGAATTCCTATAACTATTTGCTGTATCACATAAACTATATCAATTAGTTAATATCATTGTGATAATTAGAGAGTTTTATCGAATAACATGCTATATATTTTTTTAACATAACCTATGTATATATAATTCCTCTCCCTCCACCCTCTCTACCCCCACACTTCTTTGCAACGAATATCATTCGGCAAGGCAAGTCCCTTATCCTATATTATATTCTCATCTTCCACTTCCACGTCTGGAAACTTTCATCCTCGTAGGCTTTTTTACTTTGCATTTTTCAAAATATTCCAATGGACGAAAAAAAAACATCGCGACTCATCACGGTACCTTTCGTAACGTAAACGCGTGAAACCCGTCGGCCCTCGCTTGCGCGCGGACGAAAAAAAAACCGGTAGCCGAAACATTCGTAAATTCATAAAATTTGCCGAGCACGTGTAGCACATTATCGAAAGCTATCGCTCGAAATCTCGCGTTGAGCCTTCCACGTAATCGAAATCGCGTAATACTCGTTCCGTTCTCGAGGAGACTGCAAGAAAGTAAGAAAAAAACGAGAAGAAATCAACGATTCGACGCACGTTCCTCGAGCCGTGATCGCGAAATCATTCGTGCCCGCGAGTGCAACTACGCGCTTTCGTGGCAATCTCTTTACGATCGCGCGGGAGTCGTCGGATAGCGTATACGTATCGTAATGAGATATAGCTCGGGGAGCATCCGAGTGTTTACCTGTGTGATCCAGTTTAGAAAGGAATGGAGCAGCCGAAGAGCGCACGAAGTCCTCTACGGCTGTGTACGAAATCATGGGGGAAGAAGCAAACGTCTGAGTGTCCCCCCCACAGGCCTCGACGCCACTAGCGACTCTATGCTAGCGAGGACTCATCTCTCACTTTCGTCTTCGGAACGCGTACTATGCGCGCCTCTACTCGAGGTCGCTCGTACTCGTGTAGCGTCTCCCCCGCCCGCCTCTCTTCTTCACCCTTTTATTTTTCATCTTCTTTTTCGTGCCCACGCTTCTCCCGCTGAACCAAATGACAGTTTTACGATAGACACGCGATTACGCGATGTAGCGCCGCGATCGAAATATCCAGGAAAAAAGAGCGCGAGTAAAAGAGGGCTACACTCAATCAAGCAAACGTTCAATTGCAGAAAATGCAAGTAATAGCAACAATAACGACAGATGGTGCTGGACCCGACGATCTTTCGAATAGCGTTGACGAATACTCGGATGGGCGAGAGTGCTGCGCACAAGGTTTCGCACCGAGTTCTTGAGCTGGACGCTGTTTTTGCGAGTCTCCGATGCTAACGCACTTGACCGTTCGCGGTCACACGTTCTGGCCATAACACGCTGGTCACAGGGGGTCGTTTGACCCCAGCCATGTGTAAAACGATTGTGGCGTTGACCGTATTGTTCCGAATGACTCATTAAAATTCAGGATATTAGTTTGAACATTCCAGAATGTGGCATTCTCGGTTTTATATTTTAATCGAATTTTTAAATGGCAGAGAAAATGAGCGAGTGACCCAATCCGTTAAAAAACCCTTTTTTACTAGACAAAAAATCATAGCTCTTGTAATCTTCAATTTTTTTCATAAAATTTTAGAGTTATCCTTGAGATATAATAGTTTGAGGAAAAAAATAGCTGCATAGTGGAAAATAGTTTAAGGCAGAATATCAGTGTGAAAAAAAATCGATTTTTTTTCCTTAAATAGAGAGTTTTGGCCTTTAAGAATATGCCTACAAATTTTCAAAACAATATTTGGCTTAGAAGTATTCGAAATTGGCGCCCAGCGTCGACGCTCTCAGAGCCTTCTATACGGGCCTTTCTATACTTTAAGGAGGTACAGTGATGACCATGCTAGTAAACTTAGAGTCTATTTCACGCCGCAATATCGCCACGTTTTAGATATATGTATATGGCCTATTCTTCGAGAAATATTTTTGAAGTATTGAATTTCGAGTTTCCTATTATTTTTATAATATGGAAACAACCTTAATAATCTACTACTCGACTTCAGTAGTACGCCGTATCGTTGACGTTTAGCATCGTCGCATTTTCGGTGGCGGTCATCGGTTCCACGTGCCCGGCTTATTATTTTTTGTAGGCGGGTAACATGGAGAATGAAAATACTGTGGAAGTTTATCAAAAGAGTAACGGGATTGTACCTGAAGTCCAGTTTAGAGACAAATGTAGATTCTGACGGACAAGAATTAGAAAATGAAAAGATAATATTGCGATTGCAAGGAAAAAACGTCGCGTTGAAGTTAACCTCAATGTCCAATGTCCAATCTGTCCAAAGTCAAAACATATTTCATCGATTGTTATGTTATTTTTCCCTTTCCCAATTTTTACAATATTTGCAGGTATAAAAAGGAACGTTTATTTTATATGACGAGTCTCCCATGCTGAATTTATATATACATGCGTTGTATAGGTACATGTCGCCAGAAAAATTGAGATGCCTTTGCTGTACGTAAAAGAACTTCAAGTAAATATCGACGAAAGGCCCTTTATAATCCGTTAAAAAATGTACGGCTTCGCACAATCATATTTTTAATTCGCGTTGAAAATATCCGATAGACGAATCAAATTTGCGCGGGTATCCGGCGTTGTCACACGTCGAGCAAGATGGCTGCTGTTACGTCACGAGAAGTCTCGCTCTCCGAACACTTCGGTTTTTGTGACTTTATTTCTAAATTTATTGCTTATTTCTGCGGTGAGCTTTCCAATTCAAGGTGCCTTATCGATCATAAAGATTCAACGAACGCAACCATCAGTTTTTTTACGTGTTTCTTGGCTCCAAGTAGCACAAAAAAATCGATATATGAGAGGACAGGCACATTTTGTCGTCTACGTGTGACTAATTCACCAACTTTAACAATTAATAACTCGGAAGGTGTACGGTAAATCTCGTGGAAACTCCGCATACGCATGGACGAAGGTCTCGACAATGCTATAAAAAAAAATCGGGCTTTTATCTTGAACTCGCTTCGATCACCGTACCGCCTTAAACGCGTTTTTCTCGAAACCATGTTTTTTGACCTGGTTGACAGCACAACTCTGTCAAATTTTGTCCAATCGGCTTCATTCAAAAAGGATTCTCTTCAGAAAACTTATCGCTAGCGTCGCATCGTAGAGTTTTTTTTAATTGTTTACTTTTTATTATTAACAATTTACTGCAAAATTTTTGTGTAAAATACGATTTTTTTTAAATGGCCGCCATTTTTTTTGTAATCAAAATTTTCAAATTTCCTACGATGCTGCGATAGCTATACTATTATAATTTAATAATCTTTTTGAATTTTTGATTCCACATGCTTGCTGTGGCACTTATGCGGTCAACCGTCGGGGAGTCTTTTTTTGAGACGCCATTTTGCGACCGCTTGTCTGCTTAATAAAATGTACTAAAAATAAAAAATGAAAATTTCCTTTTATGCTTCATTACTTCAATAATCAATACACAAAATTTCAAATAATTTGATCAAGCCGTTAAAAAAAAATCCCAAAATACCTCATTTTTCAGCCTGTCACACTGATATTCTCCCTTAAGGACAAAAATAGCTCCACGTCCGACCCTGGCCTGTACTTACAAAGGGTACACCAAAGCACCGTTAGAAGGCGGGCTAGTCGCCTTGGCCGCGAACAACTTATAAATATAATTTTGGCTTTAACTTGCACTTGGAGTCATTTTGACCCCGGGTGACAGCAGAGGGTTACGGGCGAGTCAAACGCACCACCATGGTGAAACAAAAATTGCATTTTCAAAATTATTTTTTTTCGATAGTATCTTCTTTTAGCTATATTCTCTGACAATTTCATTGAAATATTCTTAAAATTCAATGAGCTACAGCTTCTAACAGTCGGCCGGGCGAGCGGTAGCAGCACCATACTTCAAACTTTAAACGCCATTTTTTCGAAACACTGTTTTCAAAGCCGGTGGACATGATATCTCGAGAACCACTTGATGAATTGTTTCCAAACTTACAGGAGATACGATAAAAAACATTTAAAGGTCGTTGATGATCTCACTTTTAAAAAAATAGATGTTCATTTTCTAGTAAGATTTCCTAACTCAGAGTATATTTTATAAACATAAATGTCCAATGTATATCGTCTCTTAAGGGGTAAGACCAGAGAAGAATTTTTAAAAAAATCGATTTTTTCCGCTAAAACGATGCTTTATCATCATAAGAATAAGTTACTATTCGATTTATAGCAAGAACATTTTTTTTCATAGAGTACCTAAAACTTTAAACGCGTTTTTCTCGAAACAGCTTTTTTCCAATTGGCGTGACAAATATCTGCAACAATTTTCACTCGATTTACTTCAAATTTTAAAGTTATGTTCCTAATTGCATTTCGCAGAGAAGTACGTACGGAATTTCTGATTAATCGAAAACTATTCATTTTATGAGCAGTTTTATACGAAAGTTTTCACTGAAAATTCATTTAAATACGTACAACTTTTGAATAAAACAATATTTTTTAAATTCCGTACGTCCTTCTCTAGGTATTCTAATGTAGATTGACGAGAATTTTTGTTTTTTGTTCTAGGTTAAAAACTGTCGACGTTAAATGTCACGCCGTGGAGCGGCTAAAAAAGATAACATAAGAAAACATTTGTAATCGGCCATTTTGTACATCGAAAAAAAAAATTTCTAACAGCTTGATATTCATACTAATAGATGTGTAATTAATTTTATGAGTGAATCACTTTTTCATACGAAAAAAATGGTTAAATTCGCACATGATTCTATACTCGTTACTGTGGCCTAACCCCTTAATGACTTCGACGCGTAACAATGAATCGTCGATACAAAACATGTCGTTCGATCATGCGTCCTCATCAACGGTCTAACATGGACTGCCCACAAAAACGCCGAACCCCTTGCAGAAGCTTCAGCTTGTGCTGTGTTGTTGAAAAAAGCCCTTGTCCAGCGGTGGCGCACCTTTCGATAGTTTACAGGTTCGTACTGCGTGAGCCCGTCTCCGATAAC
Source organism: Ophion slaviceki (assembly GCA_944452715.1). Taxonomy (NCBI): domain Eukaryota; kingdom Metazoa; phylum Arthropoda; class Insecta; order Hymenoptera; family Ichneumonidae; genus Ophion; species Ophion slaviceki. Next base: position 18,514 of record CALYCA010000052.1, on the reverse strand, counting down.
GCCTTCTCGGACAAAGCCCGAAAATGTTTACTTTAATTTTAGCATTTATTAAAATCAATGTTAAATAAAGTTAATATTGAAAATGCTTTTAAAACTTCATATGTTTATTGTGATAGGTTGGGTATAGGGGCCTGAATTAGCTGGATGTCACACGAAACTAACGTCACCCCCATTCCATTGCCACTGTGTTGTAGTAGAGTAGTGGTGGGGGGGGGGGGGGGCTGCGATGAACTGAATACCTGTGATTGGTTGAAAAATTCCCTCTTCCCACTCAATTCTAACATTGTTATTTATTCAAAAGTTATATTACAACTTATATTATAAATATATTACAAAAATTATGTAATTATTATTATACAAATAAACCCAAATAAACGCAAACGAACCCAAACAAACCAAAAAGAAATCTAAACAAACCCAATTATATACCTCAATGTATCAATGTTTTTGCAACATAATAGAAACCAACTCTTATTATTTGCATGTACCTGTTTTTTATTACCTGACAAGTCTGATTACATTTTCAATGCCATGCAATAGTTGTTGCGCAAAGTTGCACTTTGTATAATATTTGTAGATTTTTAAAATAGTTACGTATAAATGACGACTTTTTTCATAGTTTTGTATGCCCGAGTTTTAATTCGTCGCCACGTTGTTAAAAAATGATGTAAACATTCGACGCTCGTCAACGAATTCGTATTTATTATAAACTTGAAAAACCCGTTTGGATTTTAGATTTCGGATGGACCGTTCAAGCTGGAGAGTGTCAGCGGCCAAAGGTCGCGAAAAAATTTCGACGACCGCCAGCGACCATTTGTTTGTTGTTTTTCCGTATATTTTTGTGATCTTTATAAAAGGTTCTAAATATATGTACCTTTGTGTTAGAAAAAACGCGTTTCTTTTTCAACAACCGTTTCCTAGAAAAAAAATCGGAATTTGGCCATTTTTTCGGGCCTCTAGGTAGATATAGCTCCTTGAAATGCAGTTGAATATCCTATCCAGTCAAATAAGCCACCTGTATCGGCACATGTTTTCAGAAGTTCTCCGTGCCCTCGAGCCAATGCCATACAGTAGTGCGTTGGGAAAGAGCGCCTGTGGGCAACATTCTGCGGGGGCCTCACAGGAGTTGGAAACGCGGAGTGACAGGCGTGGAGTTAACGTTAAACGGATGGAAATCGTGAAAGCCCGCAAGGGTATACGGAAGGAACACTATAGATAGAATAACAATAATGATAAACACGATAATATAGATAATAGTGATGACAAAGATCCTGATAATAATCGTAGTAGTAGTGAGAAACTTGGCAATAATGATAGTACATAGGAATAGTATTAAAGGGTTAGGAACGTGAAATTGCATACATTAAACTATTTTTAATCTCGGGTGTTATGTGGTGCAAAAAATTCGTGACTGTGTCGACCTGAACATAAGGGTAATTAAAATTTAAAAATTTGAAGATTTTCGACATGTTCACAGTAGCCTACCCCCATAACAGTAATGGTAATATGATTAGTTAATTACTAATAATAACTAATTAATTACTAATTGATTTCCTATAATTACTCATCAATTACTTAAAGTTACGAATTAATTACTGATAATAATAAATCGCAAATAAGGATCCCTTTTTCCGAGCTTGGTGGAGACAAACGTAAACGTCACGACTTCGAAATCAGATCTCGCGTGTGTTCGCAAAGTTCGGTGATTTCGTGAAGCAATGAATTTTTTTAGTCGATTCTAATCAGGTACTCTCTCCGCGTGACGTTTGTAATGCGACATGTTCGTACGAACAATAAAAAAAGGAATATGTAAATTTTCCTCCTGGTACACGTTAGAGGACCCTCGAGTTAAAAGAAAAGGAAGCCGAATCATTTTTTCCCGTACCTCTTGACCCCTCTAATGCAAGGGTCTAACACCCAGTTATCTATATATAAAACTGAGTTTTATAGCGCTGTATTTATGACGGATAGATTACTTTTAACGGTTAGTCGTTTTATTAGGATTACGGGTGTTTGTCGAGCTCTTCGCGGCTTCGTCGTTGGTGCGTTGCTGTTACGATAGCAAACATTTACGACGAGCTCAACGTCCGACCTTCTTCCGTCAGGACGAAAACACGTGTACAATGAGCTCAAAGCAAACGAAAGAGAGACAGAGAGGGAGAAAGAGAGATCCAGAGATACATCACACTCTTGTAAGATTTCGAAACATTCGACATTTTTTACATGGCAATAAATAACATAAAAAAACGATTCCACTATCCAAATTTCTTTCTCTGTTAACGTTCCTGGACATAAATTTAAATACACTGTCACACGTAATTTGCAATTTTCCGCATTTAGTTTTCAATTTTGCCCAATTGTGGTTTTCAATTTTTCCTAATTATTCATTCATCGTTTTTTGTTATTGTTTTCTCTTCAAAAGAAGTCATAAAAAAATTTCTGTAGAAAAGAATTATGCGTCGGGGTTATTCGTATGTTTAGGAAAGAGCTTCTGTTTTTACGGTAGGCTCCGAACCACGGTTTTACATACAGTAGCGAGATTCTGTGACTCGGTAGCGACAGTTTTCGTTATCGTTAGCTAGCGACAGCCAATCGCATGCACGATCACAGAAGAAACGGAGCCTCTTATTGGCAGTCGCTAGCTAAGGATAACGAAAACTGTCGTTATCGAGTTACAACGAGTTACAGAATAGACCTACAGGTCTCGAAACGAAGCCAGATTTCAATGATTCCATGAGGCACCATACTGAGCTTTTTTTTCTTTTCGCTCGCCGTCACATGCGTCGCTGTCGTCGAAGGATGTCTCCGACTCATGGATACAACCTAAGGGTTGTATCCATGGGTCGGAGACATCCTTGCGATGACAACATTTGCGATTAGCGCGTACAATCGATCAAGTACTCATCGCGTTTATTAATTTATAATATTTGTTTACTCTGTTTTTACAACGTAAACATCACACGCGGCCCTGCCATTCGCGCAAATACCTGATTTAAATGGCGACAGGCATACTGCACTAGCAGACGAAAATTAATCTGAGTTTAGCCAAACCTCGCCGCAAGGGCTGCGCTACTAGAGTTACTTGAGAGGCGTAAATACAGGTTTTGAAACGAAAGCGAATTTCAGTGGTGGGGGTAGGCACGCTTACACGTAGTGTCCAAGGCGCTATTGTCGCGGCGTAGCCTTCCCCTGACCCCTTACCCCGCCGCGTCCGTGATTGCTTAAGGGGCTAGTCCAGTTTGAAAACTTCGAAAAATCGATTTTTTGTACTGTTTTCGAAAGTACATTCATTCAGAAATATTGTGTTAACATTTTATGAAAATCCGAGCTCTCTAAGTATTTTTTTTTACCTGAACGTCAGGACCTCCTTTCGTCTACCTGAGCGTATAACACGCTTGGCTGATCATAGTGTAAACTTCAAACGCGTTTTTCTCGAAACAACGTTTTCAAAATCTAGCTCCATCGTATCTCTAAAACTAATAAACCGATTCTCTTGAAATTTGAACCACATATTGTTAACATGATTCGCAACAAGATGACCCTCGATGGTTTTAAAATTTTGATTTGTACTCTTTTTTTTGCGAAAAACTGCGAAAAAACGCGTTTTTTTTTACTTTTTTCGTTTTTCATCTGCCATTTTTTCATAAAACTTTATATCCGAGGGTCATTTTGTAGCTGGTGTCGTACTGAATCTAATGGACTTTGATTTTTTGTTGCAGACAAGCCGTTGCCGAGTTGCAATGGAGCTACCTAGTCCACCTATTTTTGAGGCGTTACGTTAAACTATAGTTTTTGTACTTAAAAATTAATAAAAATGAATTAAATATTGTTTTGAATTTATTGCAAGACTTTATTTATCAAGCCCACCAACTTTCATATTCATATCTTTTATAGAATCCTCAAAAAAATCGCGAAAATAGCTTTTTTCGTGGCTCCAAAGTGGATTGGCCCCTTAACATAACCTATAACCTAACACGACCAAAACTTCATCGTCAAAAACGTGTTCGTGTGTTATGAGTACCGAAATCACTCGAATAAAACATATCAGTGGAACCAAAAACGATTCCTTCTAAATTCGAATCACTTACGAGGTTTATAGAGAAAAAAATCGCTAAGTGGGAATCGACCGCAAAATATGATGGTATCGAGTTCGGAACTGCGATCCACTCGGTCAAACTGTATTTTTTAGATTAGGTAATAAATAACGTTCATATTTATCGAGGTCTCTTGGATTTTGAAATGTTGATGGTTTAGAGGCGGATGCGATTACCATTATTGGAACAGTTTTCAATAAACTTTTTAATCATTTTCTTTCGTATCAAGCACATGCAAAATTACGATTAATATATATGGTTAGGGTGCACGGCGCATGCGCTACGTTCGAGAAAAAGAGACGAAATTTCGATATTCCTTTTTTGTCGCACACGATACCCCGACACTATGGGGGAACCTTGCAGCGTAAATCGGAATTTACGAACCTTGGACACTAAGCGGGCCTACCCCCACCACCCTCGTTTCAAGACCTGTATGCAAGGTGCACGCAGGTGACCTTAATTGCGATGGTGACAATCAATCATTTTGGTCTTCAGTAAGCTTGTTATTTATTCACTTGGTTTTTATTCGTGTCCGAATCAAACATACGATAAACTAGGTGGCAAGGACGACGGCGCATGCACCTCGTTCGGGAGAGTGAAAGGGACGGACAGAAGCTATTCTGCCTTTGTTTTTTGTTTATTAAGGTAATTCTATCGCCAGGCTTCAATCCATAGGATTTTCATAATTTTTTTTGTGCTCCTCTAAACATATTAATAATCATTTCTGTAAAATTTCAGGGTCGGTTATCGACCTAATTACAGCGAAATTTTTTTAAATTTTCGTATTTTTGTGAAGGAATTCCGAGACGACATACAAAAATGCAATTTCCGGTCGCTATAAAAGTGTATATAATAGTGGGTATCCGTCAGATTCTTAAAAATAATCAGATTTACACACTTAACACTTGTAGTAATCTAATGCTCTCAAAAAAAAATTTCGCTTATTGACCTAATTTTTATGTAATATCAAGTTTAATTTGAACTTCCGGTATTGGATTTATTACCACTTGCTACGATAAAGAGACATGACAGCAAGGCTGACTGTAGTCCTAACCTCATCTTACTCATTCGAACTTCCACACATATTTCATTTTAAAAATACAATGCTTCATATTTCCCGCACCTGACATTGTTCTGACCGATCGACGTTGAAAAGCATGGAGGTTAAACTCGCCTTGAGTAAAAAGAGACGAAGATAGGACCAATGTTGCCAAATATCAAACCTAGAAATACTGCGCGAATCGTTGGAATAACCATTTTTTCATTTTTCTATTTAAATGTGAACATTCATTAAACAGTTTACACATGGAAAATTTTAATTGTTACGAATTATTTTTTTTGCATACATTAAAAAAATAAATTGTAAAAGTCTCAAGTATGATCAGTGGTATGACTAGTGTGAAGCGATAGGATTACCCTAAAGAAAAACATTAAGGCTATAGGTTGGAGCTTTTGAGCGCGGTACAAACTCAGAACAAAACAATGGGGCTCACAGTAGTTTTGACGAGTATTTCGGTAGTTGGAAAAAAGGTACGTTTTCCCCCTTTCCTTTCCTTTTCTAGCAACAGTCTGTAGCGGAGCGGTTATCGCAAGTGTTGATCGCATTTCCCTGTATACAAGATGGCGGCCAGTCGCTTGCAGCGTGCTCAATTCAACTAATTTACTATAATGGGCCTAAGTCCGGTTATTGCGTTACATATTATTTACTAATAATTAGGTTATATTGGATTGTCATCTGATACTTAAAGTTAGTAGGTAACCGGTAGTAGTACAAGCATAATTCCTGTTTTGAGTGGATGCGTTTCCACTATTGAGCTTCTGGTGTTTAGCGTTGAATTGTTGGTTATAGCGGATTTAGATCCTTTTGTCATGCTGTTAAGGAGGTACGGTGATTGGAGCGAGTTCAAGATAAAAGCCCGATTTTTTTAAATAGCATTGCCGAGACCTTCGACCATGCGTATGCGGAGTTTCCACGAGATTTACCGTACACTTTCCGAGTTATTAATTGTTAAAGTTGGTGAATTAGTCACACGTAGACGACAAAATGTGTCTGTCCTCTCATATATCGATTTTTTTGTGCTACTTGGAGCCAAGAAACACGTAAAAAAAACTGATGGTTGCGTTCGTTGAATCTTTGTGATCGATAAGGCACCTAGAATTGCAAAGCTCACCGCAGAAATAAGCAATAAATTTAGAAATAAAGTCGCAAAAACCGAAGTTTTCGGAGAGCGAGACTTCTCGTGACGTAACAGCGGCCATCTTGGTCGATGTGTGACAACGCCGGATACCCGCGCAAATTTGATTCGTCTATCGGATATTTTCAACGCGAATTAAAAATATGATTGTGCGAAGCCGTACATTTTTTAATGGATTATAAAGGGCCTTTCGTCGATATTTACTTGAAGTTCTTTTACGTACAGCAAAGGCATCTCAATTTTTCTGGCGACATGTAGCTATACAACGCATCTATATATAAATTTAGCATGGGAGAACCGTCATTTAAAATAAACGTTCCTTTTCATACCTGCAAATATTGTGAAAATTGGGAAAGGGAAAAAAACATAAGAATCGATGAAATATGCTTTGACTTTGGACAGCTTGGACATTGGACATTGAGGTTAACTTCAACGCGACGTTTTTTATTTGCAATCGCAATATTATCTTTTCATTTTATAATTCTTGTCCGTCAGAATCTACATTTGTCTCTAAACTGGACTTCAGGTACAATCCCGTTACTCTGTCAATAAACATCCACGGTATTTTCATTCTCCATGTTAACCGGCTACAAAAAATAATAAGCCGGGCGCGTGGAACCAATGACAGCCACCGAAAATGTGACGATGTTAAACGTCAACGATATGGCGTACTACTGAAGTCGAGTAGTAGATTATTAAGGTTGTTTCCATATTATAAAAATAATAGGAAACTCGAAATTCAATACTTAAAAAAAATTTCTCGAAAAATAGGCCATATACATATATATAAAACGTGGCGGTATTGCGGCGTGAAATAGACTTTAAGTTTACTAGCATGGTCATCACCGTACCTCCTTAATGAATCTAGCTGTTGCAGATATAGCACCAGTATTCATGGTGTAGAAGGGATTGAATACAGTAGGGCGGTTTTATATCGAATTGCCTTAAGGGGTTAGGCCACAGTAACAAGTATAAAATCATGTGCAAATTTTACAATTTTTTTTGTATGAAAAAGTGATTCACTCATAAAATTAATTACACATCTATTTAGTATGAAAATCAAGCTGTTAGAAAATATATATATTTTTTTTCGATGTACAAAATGGTCGACTACTCGAAACAGCTTTTTTCCAATTGGCGTGACAAATAACTTTAACAATTTTCACTCGATTTACTTCAAATTTAAAAGTTATGTTCCTAATTGCATTTCGCAGAGAAGTACGTACGGAATTTCTGATTAATCGAAAACTTTTCATTTTATGAGCAGTTTATGAGCAGTTATAACGAAATTTTTCACTGAAAATTCATTTCTTAAGTTCAAATACCTACAACTTTTGAATAAAACAATATTTTTTTGATTCCGTACGTACTTCTCTATGTATTCTAATGTAGATTGACGAGAATTTTTGTTTTTTGTTCTAGGTAAAAAATTATGGATGCTAAATGACACGCCGCGGAGCGCGTAAAAAAAGATAACAAAAGAAAATATTACCAGTCAGCCATTTTGCACATCGAAAAAAAAAAAAATTCTAACAGCTTGATATTCATACTAAATAGATGTGTAATTAATTTTATGAGTGAATCACTTTTTCATACGAAAAAAAATTGTTAAATTCGCACATGATTTTATACCCGTTACTATGGCCTAACGCCTTAAGGCTTTCGTAAAGTATTTTCTGGGTTTATTTTACCTTGTGTAATTCAAAAAGATATGATTCGCCGTTTCGTCAGTCGCGTTGCATTCACACCTCGAGTCCTCGTTGCACATCGACTAACAGAAATGCCACGCAGTGGCGAAAAGTGTAAGTCAAAGTGAATCGACTTCGCCTACCATATCGTGGTCGTTTCCAGACCTGTATGTAAACCGTGGTCCGAACTACCGAGCTTGCAGACAAAGCAGTTGGCAAAATCGGTTGGTGCCGACTGAAAGCGAACCTGGAGACTTCGAAATATCAGCCTAGACCTCGTCCGACTGCGCTACAGGTGGTGCATATATACGTGTATATAAGTGCAAAATAAAAATTAGTTTTAACGATCCGTACGAAACTGTTGGTCGTGCGTTGAACATACGCGACGTTTCGCCAGCGCGCGATTACGAAATTACGATAATTTGATCGATATTATTGTCGTTAGCCCCTTGACCTCACCGTTTACGAGAGTTCGAGAATTCCAGAACTCATGTACAAGTCGTGAACGATACGAACGAGGAACTCCTGGAGTTCGCTCCATTCAGTCAATTCCTTATTCTCTCTCTCTCTCTCTCTCTCTCTCTCTCTCTCTCTCTCTCTCTCTCTCTCTCTCTCTCTCTCTCTCTCTTCCTCTCAAAAGAGAAAAATAGTCGCGATTAAGTGCACGCAATCTCGCCTAATGCTCGAGTACTATGAGCCGAAGCGTGCTTCGTTGCACGCTACATATTCATCCCGGTGCATTGCAATCCCGTATACTTATTTCCGAACGGTACATAAAAATTGTGTACCATCTACTAAATAGACCGCCGATCAGAAATACACAGCTGGTCCATTAAATATTTTACGGTCTCATGTGATTGTACAGTGTACGCGTGTGTATACTTTGTAAAGACACTTTTGGTATATAAAGGTCGAGAACACGGTGGCTTTTAAAAAAAAACGGCACAGTCTCCAAGCGTGTCTCTTTTTTTTTCACTTTTTGTCATTTTATCCCCATAATTTCAGGGACAGGCGGGACATGATGATTTTTGCTTTCGATTTAGTTATTCTGGTTATTTTGAATAAGTGATGACATACCTTCTTAGAGTATTAGACACGGTCGCGTCTGGTGCATAATATACGACGACTCGTTTTAAGTCGATCGCATTGGCGTAGATAGTATTTCTTCTGGGAGGAGCCTAAGGGGCCTGACAAAAAAGTGGTTTTGTTCGCAATCATCTTTTTTTTTAAATAAAATTTACATAATTATCGATAATCACGTAACACGCATAAAACATGAAACTGTAATCACATGTTGATATTAAGATTAATATCAAACGCTCGCAATACATTGAAAAATAATCAACTAATCTTTCATCGTTATTCAATCCAGTTACCAGTCTATAAACTTTACTTTCAGTAGGTACTCTATTGAATAAGCCAATCAGTAAATCAAATCGAGCTGTATTGGCACAACTTTTTTGAAAGTTTTTTTACAAAACTCTATTGCATAAATCTTGGTGTTCTATTTTTTTCTGCAAATCGGCCCAACACTTGTTTAGTTGGAATTTTTTTCAACCATGTAATTTTGTATGTTCAATCGTGAATATGGGAGTATTGTTCCGAAAGCATTGTGCCTCTAAGACACGTTTTTATTCGCTTAATGGCAAAAAACTCCTCTCACAGCCGGCGAAAATCACTGGGAGTATTATTAGTTCTTGAAAAAGTTTATATACGTTAGGGCAGTACCCATGTTTAATATGTTTTCTTAAATTTCTAGCAATTATTTCATCATTTTTAAATGAATGTATGTTTTTCATGTTCGTCTCTGATGACAATTCTCGGTTCTTTTTTAATTTTGAATTAATTGATTTTTATAATCATTTAATACATTTAATTAATAACATGTTTAATTAATTAATTCAAATAATGCGTCTACTGCATAAGCTAACGGTAGATTCCCAAATCGACGATGCAGATTTACAATGCTATTTTTTATTACTTGTTAGTACATGTTGATCTTCCAGTATGCTTTTGGTTGTGTATCAGCCGGAAAATGTAATGTATCGCTTTGGTCCACAGTTAACCTAATTGTGAAATTTGAATATATGTTGAATTTACGCAATGAAATAGCTACTCTTTATACAAGTTACGAAATTACGACGAAGGAAATAGTTCGCGTTTTATTAAACAACTTCTTCATGCTTGCTTAGGTGAAACAAATAACATTTATCGATTATATGAATTTAATTATTTTGGATATTTTTTTTCTGGGGGGAAGGGCATGACCCTGCCCCCTCCTTGCTGCGCTAATGGTCGATCGTCGATCTCGTGGCAGTTCGCGGATAATTCGCCGTATACAGGGTGTCCCTCTTATCTCTGCCACCCGAAATAACTCGGTAATTATCGACGTCGCAATAAAATGTTCCAGACAAAAGTTGTACGTTGTGAAGGGGGCCATCAAATGCGACCAATTTTCTTCATTTCGGTGGAGGCGCTGACGCACAGTGAAGGTCACCTCCACTTTTGCAAATGGAATGGTACATTTTTTTCAACTATCTTGTGGAGCACCTTAAGCCGCATGAAAAACATTAGGGGGTCAAAGTCGTTCAAGGTCATTCAAGGTCACCTATTAAAATGAAATACAAATCTAAATATTAGTACATCGTATTTAGTAAATATTAGAATACTGAGTAATCACTGCCAAATATTTGGTAGTGACCCGAGATATTTAGATTTGTATAATCGATACTGACCTTGAATGACCTTGAACGACTTTGACCCCCCAATGCTTTTTATGCGGCGGATTTTGAAAAAAATCATCTGCTTTTGTTTTTTCGCATGCCATTTCGACAAATGACATGAATCGACAATAACTAAGCAACTTTTTAAAGTAATTGGCACGATATGCGTAGTACATTTTTTTTATATCGCAGGCTATGAAAGTCATGTGCTCGAATTGATTTGTATGAAAATTCTGCATAAGATGTTTTTGCATAAAGTTTCCTTAACATATAAGGATAAGAAGAAGACTTTTCTAGGTAAAAAAAATAACCGAGAGTATTTTTTTTAACCGGGACAAAAAGAGTTATCAATTGTAGAAATGGCATGCGAAAAACCAAATATTGATGATTTTTATCTAGAAAACCGTGGGACTTTTACTAAACTGAAATTCCAGCAAACAGTAGGGCATCATCTTACCTATCGACAGTTGCAGGATTATCCATTCATAACAGGGCACTCTGTATGCACGCAGAAACACTGAAAGGGTACATTAGCAAAACATGCTGTATTCGAGAAGAACTATAGAACCGGCGAGAAGGGTTGTTAAAACAGCGCATGGAGGAACATCGAACGCCTTGCGATCATACAAATATACATAGGTATACAGCGCATTCGTCTATTTTTAAATAAATGTATATCTACACGTTCATTCGCGCGACTACTCTACTATTAAGTATTACCATCGCCTTTGAATACCGCGCATTGCGGTATCTGAATATCGCATGAAACTCTCTCGCATCTAAAACTCACGTTCGATCGCCTCTCGCGGAGCTCTCATCGGGCTTACGCAATAGCTGTCCGAGCTATCTCCACGATGCTGGGACGAGCAGGCTGCAAATAAAAAGAATAAGAGTGTTCACGCTCTCTTTTCGTCGAGGGCGATCGTCCGAGCATGGGGAACGAGTACGATTGACTCACTCGTGATCGGCGTTACATTTACCGGGCGATGGTTCTGTGGTTGGAAGTTTTAGTGCGCCGAAAATAATTTGTTAGCTAGGTCTATTCGTTGCACGAACACTCGACGACTCTGGAACTAGCCGTGTCTTCTATACAATGGGGACCAAACCAGTGCCGGATTTATACTTTACTTAAAGGGAGGTACCTGAGTAAACGGCGAGAAAAACAGGTAAACTTCGGGAATTTTTATCTCAAAAACTAAGGTTTCGATTGGATCCGGGTTTTTTTATTGGAAAATATGTACATTAAGGTATGTTTAGGAATGTTTTAAAATAAATTCGTTGACTGGAAGCGATTGCTTTTTCATGCAACGTGTATGCAATCCAAAATCTTCGGAAATTGCGAACGAAAAACGAATGTTAAATTAAAACGGTCGCAATTCCGTAAAAAATGAAAATTTCAAAAAAAATCCTACGTGGCGAAGGAGAAAGACTATCGAAGAATATTGTATCTAAATTTGGACAAAATCGAACAAGCCATTTTCGAGATACATCTGGCACCAACTGTGAAAACTATGTTTCGAGATAATCGCGTTTGAATCGCTTCCAGTCAACGAATTTGTTTTAAAATAATCCCAAACATACCTCAACGTACATATTTTCCAATAAAAAAACCCGGATCCAATCGAAACATTAGTTTTTGAGATAAAAATTCCCGAAGTTTACCTGTTTTTCTCGCCGTTTAGTCAGGTACCTCCCCTTAAGGACCACTTGATTTTGTTCCACCCCTCTTATCTTGGTCACTCGTATTTAAGTTTTTTAGGTTCGTTAACCTTGTTATAAACCCACATATATATTATGTTACACGCTACATATAGTCTATCGTAAAAAAACTTAGACATGCTGAACAAAAGAGCCCAAAGTTTTTCACAACCCTTTCATTATGATGCGTTTTTTGTTATAAGTTTAATCTGTACGCAACTTATCCAAATATGTATGGCTACGGCCAAAGACAATAAAAACTTTTAAAAAAATTCCTTTTAATTACCATACGAAGCTAAGATAAAACCAAACGCGTGCTATTGCGATCGAAAAATATTCAGGACAAGACACCGCGTATTTAGAAGAAAAAAAACGTGACTTTAAAACGTGTCTCTACGGAGTGGTGACTTTCTGTCGATATCTCAATGCATTAATAATTCGCGTATCAATGCACTCCGCGATCTGTGATATCCAAAGTGATCGGATGAAAAAAATAATGGACGGATGCCATAGCACTTATTTTTTCTTCATCAGTGATATGGAATTAGAAAAACGAATAAAGATGGCTTGACAGACGACAGAGTATTTATTTCCAAAGGTTAAAAAAATACATTACAAAATATTAAGAATATTGAAAACTGGAAAGACCAGTTTTGCGAAAAACCCGTTCAAGCCTTGCGCCTGGCAAACATTTAGTCGCATAACTTTGTCCTGATTGAGATTTCGAAATATGTATTTTTAAAGACGCGTTAATGTTTATATAATAATAATCAACGTCGAAAGACTTGATTTTTCGAAAATGCTGCAGGTTTGCAACCCCTTAAGAGCCGCTGGTTTAGCATATCCAAATCGTTCTTGCAACCGTTTTCCGAAAAAGGTATACGCGTTTCTAAACTTATGCCGTACACTTGAAATGTTCGAGCTTGTATTAATCTTGAGGTAAATAACAGCTGTTGGCGTGGTTTTATTCGAGTTCAGTGCTATGTACGAATATTTTCTCAAGAATCCACTGGAGCGGCTACAAAATAAGCTCCTTCGTGCAGAAAATATCTTCGAGACCGTAGCGCATCGAAAATAGCGCTCCCTGACGATGAGAAAGGATGCATTGGTTTATGCAGTGGCTGCCGCTGATGATGTTCGTTTACTTCGACTGCGAAAATAACTGCAGCGCAATTTGTGGTTCGTTTACGCAGGGATGCATCCCATCTGTGCGGCTATCTGAGAGGACCTGTTCTCGATGATCTGTTCGCAGTAGTGCGTAGCCGGTGGAAACGAACACTAAATCGCGTAAACTAGCGTGCACATGCCGTTAACAGATGGCGATAACCGAATAAAAAAGCGCCAGAAATCAAGACTGTAACCGTTTTTAGTTTTAAGGCTTTCACGGCTCTTTATGTAATGAGAAGAGTTTGTGGCTTCCGGATAGAGGCCGTGTTGAGGATCAGCGTTGTGCCGACGTTTCGCAAACGTTACAGTCTGCATCATCAGGGCTGAGAGCTCCGATACTGAAGCTCTCTTTTTTGATTGACCAGCTGATCAATTAAAACATCTGATTGGCTGGTGCAGCGATCTGGAACGATGACTGCAACTATATAAGGAATACCTGAGACACGAGAGCTTCAGTATCGGAGCTCTCAGCCCTGATGATGCAGACTGCAACGTTTGCGAAACGTCGGCACAACGCTGATCCTCAACACGGCCTCCATCCGGAAGCCACAAACTCTTCTCACTGTAACCGCTGTTATTTAGATCGTTAAGGGGTCTGCAAGAGCTTGAAATTTTTCAAATTCTATTTTGATTGCGTAATTTTATAGCCTAAGGTCTTAACTTTAATTTAGAACGAAGGTTTGGTACAAATGGCAAAAATTGACGGAGTTATAACGATTTATGTGAAGGGGAAACCACCTACTGCGCAGCGGTGAACCGCTCCGCTGTAATTTGCCCTTTTCTTTGCGTATGACCAGATGGTTTTTCCACATGTTTATACATTCATCGATAACAAATTATAAAAGTTGTTTTTTTTGTCATAAATCAAACCCTTTCGTCGACATATTGTCATTTTCGTAATTTCCAAAATTTCAAAAAAGTATCCGGCCATATGAATGTTTTTTTTTTTAATTATACTAAAAGTACATCGCTTATTGTTATTTCCAGGTGAGCCTGGTTGCCAGAACTTTTTTTGAATAATGATAACTTCATTGTTTATCAAGAATTTTTCATTTAGAAACCTCATACTTGGCAAGACTTTGCATTAATTATCTATAAAATTTTGACCGTGTCGTCCCAATGCTTTCATCAGAAAAAAAATTGAAAGTCGTCTTATTTTTAGGACCTCAAGCTTACGCTGACCCGTCAACATGACTTAGTTTACAAAAGTTAAATATCAAAAAGATGAGAAAATGACCTGCATTTAAAATAACGCACCCTGGTGGTGAGAAAATGTATTTTGATGGGAACCGATTTCTCCAGGGGCCCGATCGACGCTCATAAAGCAAAAATACGCCCTGCAATACCGTTCTACATATGCAGTTAGCCTGCGGTCCATGGCTTATTCGCCAATGACCAGTAAGCACGAACTACGAAAATGAGGGAGCGAAAAAATGTCCCAGTCGATTGATAGATCAGCGCACGTTATTCTTTGAGAACACTTGCTCTGCGTGTCAAGAGAATGAACTACTGTAAAGATTCGTGTGGTGTTGATGCGGTCTTCAGAGGCAATCTCTGCCCCCGTAGTCGTTGTTCGTTGTTTTGATTCTGTAAGTCGGTAAGGTATGGGAAAGGAAAAAGGATTTTGCACTCCGTCTTGGGTACAGTGACAGACTCATCAGTAGGGCCACTGTTCCTGCCCGAGACGCGCTGGGTGTTGAGTACTAGAGAGACGGGATATATGTCGGGTATGTTCATTTTAGCTACACTTTTCTACACTCCTAACACCTGTGGATTTTGTTTATTACTGTAGCTGGTGAAAGTGTAGGTAAAACGAACAGACCCATTGAAACGCTTGCGAGATATGCTAGAACGATGGTAGCCGTGTAGCGGCGAAATGTGGAACCGTCACATCGCGTTGAAGATAACGCCACCTAGCGTCGAATAACAGCACTGCGTCGCTAGACTGACGTTTTCATCGATAAAACGCCCTCTGGTGGCGAATCGTTGCACTAAAGTTTAGTGAGATTGACTGAACGCGATGAGCAATTTGCGTCGACTGTAACTCTCCCTGGTGACCAATAACTGTACGATATCGGATAGTGCAACCTGTCCGAGCTCGAGCGGAGTGAATTTGCTCGATAATGCGCGCAAGTGAGAATCGACGAGGCGGCCGACTCGCGGCTCGAGAGCGAACGAGAAAGGGTTATCGATGATACCGCCACCGTGCGGTGGGGAACTGCGTTCGAGGACGAGAAGTAGACCGTACAAGAAGCGATGCGATGTAAATCTTTCGACGCTTTCGATGTTTACAGACGCACGGCTGTTCGGGATCGCGGTGAATGGAAATTCGTTGTACCGAAGCTTTTTTAAATCCTAACTTTCATTATCTGCATATAAAAAGATACGTACACACACATACACACACTTATGAGACGATCTTGTTTCACGCTCACCAGGCGACTTCGCGGGGTTCCACAATTTATCGAGAAAGGAAAACGAAGATGTTCACCGATAATATTTGATATACACACGGACGAGCACGTTACAGATCCATCGAGAAGTTACGATGCGCGAAGGAACCTTTTTTCCCCTTCTCACGAGCTCGTCGTGCGCAAGATTTGCTCACCATCGTTGCACGAGCATTCGCGTAGTCCCCATTAGCCTATTCGTTTCGCGCACATTTTTTCCCCGCCGATAAATCCAGTACGGAATTTCCTCGTGCAGAGCGACGGACCAGACGAGTACACGAACGACTCGAACAATGTGAAGTATGTGCCAGAACTTTTTTCTTCTTTATTCAATCTTCCTGAGATGATGGAGTATGTGAGCAGCTCTTTATTCGACACGCGGGACACGGTCGTTTGTAAATTAGTATCGGTCAAGTGAGCTCCGCATTGACGCAGCCTCGCAACGCTGGTAATGGGAATGGTGTATCGTTTACACCTCTGGGTTGTTTCGCAAGAAGATGAACGAGGTTGATAATTACTTGAAATAAATATGAATGAAACAAATAAACTGATTTAGCCTAATAGGCTCAATTAAAATAAATATAAAAATCTACCATAATTATAGTACTGAAACAAACTAAAGTAAAAAAGTAAGGTTCAATTATTCTTGTTATATTTGGTATCATCGTCATTATTATTTCTACTGCTATCATTATTATTAGTTAGTTCCATAATACACTGTAGCTCTGTTGCTTTATATTTTCATACAAATTCATTTAAAAAAGTGTGTTTTAAAGGGAAGGTGCAAAATTGATAGAGGGCAGGTCGAAAGTACACGTGGCGCCTCTGCCGTTATAAATCAAACGTTTTTGTAGGTATTTTCGCATTTAAATATAAGCAGTTCTATCAAAATGCATGCAAATGACCTGACATTTTAAATTGCGCACCATTTTTTTGTGGCGAACATAGAACACTAATTTTTGACAACTGGCATAAGGTAGTATTGAGGTTTAGTCATGCAGAATGACACGATCCAGCAACGCATAGAAATGGTTATTTGCTGCATTGTCACTACATAGATATTGCAGACGAAGTTTCATGGTCGTGTTATCGCGGGCCGCGGCAATGTGCCAATGATCCACAGCCCATTCCGGCGCTCAAGGAAGCGATTGGACACACCATTAATGATATTAGTCGGCAATTATTCCAAAAGGTTATTGAAAATTTCGTCAAAAGAGTGAACGTTTGCAAACAGGGACGAGGCTGCCATTTATCGTATATTGTGTTCCACACATAACCGCTATGTTTGTACTTTACATTAAAATAAAAATATTCGGACATTTTAAATAAACAATACGTTTTATTAATACATTTTTCATGTCAAATCATTTTGAGACACCCTATAGTTATAAGTTTGGTTTTTCATCCATATACGTCAAGCGTTTTATATAAGCGTAGAAGAACGTGGCGAGCAATTGTGCATGGCTGACCATGTCACCGACGTCGAGGAGACAAAATATTTAGTACGAAAAAAGTTCACATAACCTCTAGAGTTGTGGCACAAACAAATGTGAATAAAAAATACAATGTTTCGTTTTCAGTTTGTATCGTTTTTTTATTATTAGGAGAAAATTATATATATTAAGTTTGCAGTGAGAACTTTCGAATGTATTCTTCAGCTGGATGACAATGGAAATATTAATGACGCGTGGTGCCAATGTGTTGCAGGATTGAGTGAAAGCTGCAAGCATGTGTGCTGTAGCTTGTTACACCAATTTCTCCGCAAGCTCCGGAAGCTAATTTCATTTTTAGCACTACATATTCGGCTATTCGCTGATAGTTTATATTTTTTGTCGTGCAAGCTAAAAGAGTTTTGTATCAGTTGAATTTTGAAACGAACAATCTTGTTATTAATTGATACGAATTTAAATGAAATAGGGTGGAAGATGATATTGTTAACATATTGCGTTGTTTTGCGAATCGCTTTGTCTACTTACGTATTTTTTTGGTCTTATTGCCGCTACCTACTGTTGACGTTTTTTCTGCTTTTAAAGAGCATAAAGATTCTCCGGCGAAAAAGAATAAAACTTATTTTTTCTATCACCAACTCCAGCATGTTTTGCAGTGTTTTTGCATCCTTTGCTGCACCATGTTATTTTCATCTTGCTCACATGTATAACTGAAATGTTGAAAATGAATTTAAATCATTGTAACCTTAACATGGTTCTTACTTTTCTAAATGATATATATATATATATATAACTCTAAATCACTTCTCATAAACGTTATTTGGATAGCTGTATACCACTACCTTTCAACTTGACGGATAGTTCGAAAATACAGCGAAATTATTCGAAAATAACACGCACTTTTAAACTTCGATTACTTTACACGACCTACAAAAGCTTCCAATTTTGACCACTAGAGGCGCAGCAGTTGAGTTGCACCTTCCCTATACCCGCGCAAACGGAGTGTATTTGTGCGAAGGTGAGGCTCGTACTATGCAGGTGTGCTTATCAG
>CALYCA010000051.1:0-7500 GCA_944452715.1 Ophion slaviceki | reverse complement strand
TGCATACTCGCGTAAGAACAAATTTGCTTCATTTGGATTTGTCATTGTGAATCATCATGTGATGCAAATATGACTTGAAAGGGAGCACTCATAAGGGACACATTGCTGCGTAATTTTCTATGCCTCATAGAAGATCTACATATGATGCCAATATCAGCTACATGTGTCTATCTGGGTTAACGGAGAAAAAAATACCATAATTGAGCTCGGATAAGACGCCGAAGCGTTCGGAAAACCGAAAATTCGGATATTCGAGGTTCTACTGTATTCGATATATGAGGCATTCTTCATCAACCGGGCCACTTTTTTTTCCAACCCCTCCAATTTTTTTCAAAATCTGCCAGTTAAAAATATTAGTCAAAAAGGAACGTCTGTGATTTTTCTTAGATTTTTTTAGGCATTCGTTCAGGATTTTAATTTTCTCATTACGAATTCTGTATCCGAAAAAATATTCATCACACAAAAAAAAACATAAGAATAAAAACTTTTCATTTTTTCGGCTTTATCGGTAAAAAAAATCGTAATTTTTGTGCAATGAGAAAATTGAAATTTGGCAAAAAATGAGAATAACATTTTTTTATAAAATTTATTTATTTATTTATTTTGTGTATTATTTTTTTTATTTTTTTTTGTGTTTTATTTTTTTATTTTGTTTTATTTATGTGTGTATTATTTATTTTAAAAATTTATAAAAAAATAAAAACCCTGCGAAATCTCAAAATCGCATGTATGCGGTTATGAGATTTCGCAGGATTTTTTTTTTCATCTTAACCATTGCAGGTACCATTCTGAAATTTTTTTCGCACTCTCTACCCAATGACGGATATCCTGTAAAATTTGTACCGAAATCGAAAGTGTGTTATTAGGTTTAAAAAAATGTTATTCTCATTTTTTTTTGCCAAATTTCAATTTTCTCAATGCAGAAAAATTATGATTTTGTATATTTTTTCGATAAAGCGGAAAAAATAAAAAGTGTTCATTCACATGTTTTTTTTTGTTTGATGAATATTTTTTCGGATACTGTGTTCGTAATGAAAAATTGAAAATCCCGAACGGACGCCTAAAAGAATCTAAAAAAAAAATCACAGACGTTCCTTTTGACTAATATTTCAAACTGGCGGATTTTGAAGAAAATTGGAGAGGTTGAAAAAAAAGTGGCCCAGTTGATGAAGAATGCCTCATATGGCGCTTCTCCTCTACCCATGGTACGCGAAGGCTCGGAAACGCCGTGAAAAAACGAAGAAAACCTGAATTATATAAAAAAAAAGAATTTTCGTGATTTTATTCCCCGGCGCTCTTCCCCGCGGGGAAATCACTCGTGTTGACAATTTTTCCTCGAGTTTTGCGTCCGGTCGAGCGAGGGGGGGGGGGCTCGGTTTATACTATCGACGCGATATGCTAGAGAGGAACGATAGCGAAACGAGGCAAAGAAAAACAAGACAGTAGCGAGAGGGAATGGAAAGAATAACAATGCGCGAAATAAAGACGGCGAATGGAAAGAAAATGTTTGAAGGAACTTTCGCTCGTTCGCCCGGTCGCTCTTACTCGCCGGTTCCTTATCTATGCTAATCCAAATAGGGTAAAAAGACAACTCGGGCCCGTTTTCGTCGGGTTTTGCCCTCGTTTTGCAAACAGCGGTGGATAATTAACTATTTTTGTACGTTGTCGCTACGTTCGTCGCGAAAATAATACGCCGTTGTATTTTTACATCATGAGTATCGAGGCCAAGCGGAAATTGGTCAGAGCAGTTGTATATTGAATCGAATAACGTTATACGTTACGTTATTATTATTATTATTGTTATTATTATTATTATTATATATAGGGTGTTAGGGAGGTCGATGTACAGCCTTGAGGGAGTGATAGGTCACCTCGTTGGGAACATGTCTAACTTAGGTTACCTCAGTCCAAAGTCTAACGATTTCGAGTTATCACGGTAAGTATGATTTTTGGAAAATTTTCCAATATTAGGAACTAACTCGTTTACCTCTATTTTTTTTCAATAGCATTTATTATTTTTAAATACCATTTATCATTTTTAAATAGCGTTATTTTTGAATAGCATTTAAATAGCACTATTTTTTTTAAATAGCATTAACATAAGAGGTATTTTTATTTTTTGACAAGTTTTTAAGGCGTTACCCCCACTTGTAGCGCAAAAAAGGCCTTTTTCATGATTTTTTTTAAAGAAAACTACAAAACTTTTTTAATCGATCAATATACCATCTTAAAGGACACATCTTGAAGAACTTTCAGTAATTTTTTTATTGAAAAATATTACATTGTTTAGTGGCAAATGGCCGTCAATGAAATAATGTTTTTATATACACGGTTTGCGGTGACCAACATTGCGGCGAAGTGGATCATCTGGAAAAAAATGCGGATGGATTTAGTCAAATATAAGTATAAACTAGTCTTTAATCGAAGGATTTTAAAAAATATTCATTTTTCACAAAATGGCGGACAGTCAAAGTTAATGGTTCGATTTTAACGAAAAAAACGGCCATTTTTTTTTTCGAAAAAAAAATAATCGAACGATTAAAGACTACATTTTTATGTATTAAATAAGCCTGCAAAATTTCAAAAAGATCGGTTCATTAGTGTTCGAGTAATCTTGGTCACCGACTTCAGAAATGCCATTTTGAGAAAAACGCGTTTAAAGTTTCAATTTCAGTTTACACGAAGAAAATATTTTTTTTGTAAACTTACATAGAGTCATCTGTTCCGGGCCCATACCGAAGTATGGGCCCGGATACTTATACTTCAAAAAAATGCAATAAAAGAAATGGATTTTTTCAAAATCGCAAGTGGGGTTTAACTATTCCTTAACTATTCAACACGTTCCATTTAGTTAGTGGTATGTATAGAGATGATTGTATTGGTGTTTGTCGATTGAACACACATTAAGCTAAGATACAAATAAGTTTTTGGTTACCAATTATTATCTGTTTAAACTTTACGACGAGGGGCTAATTTTGGGAAATTTTTCAAAAATCATACTCGCCGTGATAACTCGAAATCCTTAGTCTTTGGACTGAGGTAGCCTCGGTTAGATATGTTCCTACGGAGATGACGTATCTCCCACTTAAGGCTTTGTATCGGCGTCCTATCACCCTGTATATATAATTGTTATAATTATAGTAATATAATAAAATATGATATAATAATACGTAATATTAAATTATACTCCGTTGTTGTATATACTTTGTAATATGTTATACTTTATCGTAACATACGATAGAATTATGTATATTACGTTGTATTGTGATGCAGTATATTATAGTATATTATATTTTAGTATGTTATATTATTTAATATTCCAATACAATATATTGGAATATTACTTGAAGTTTGCATTGTTGGAATGCAACGAAAATTCTTTTCAATTTTTTTTTCACTTAATTATTGAAGGAAGATTATTTGCAAATGTAGATCAATGATCTCTAAACGAGCAAATGAAGAAATTGTTCAGGGATTTTCGTGGTCAAGATTTGCCAAAAGAAATTGGAGTGAATTAAATGAATCATAATTTTCGTCACCTTCCAACGACGCGAACTTGCATTATAGCCCATTGTTATATATCGTATTATATTGCAATATAGCATATTATATTCTGGTCCGTTATGTAGTATTTTCGTTATTTCGATATAATGCAGTATTTTGAATGGCCGTATTAAATTAGGTTTGCATACGAAAATTGATCAGACTTCGTATCTTGGACCCTGGGGAGTAATGAACGACGAGAGAGCTATGCAAGACCCTCGCGTCCCATGTACCCAAAAAAAGAAAGAAAAACCGACAGAGTGACCGAGACGGAGAGAGCTTGAGCAACGAAATACTTTTCGTCGATCTTACGACCAGCCTCTCTCTCTCTCTCTCTCTCTCTCTCTCTCTCTCTCTCTTGCTTACTCCAGGCCCCACAGCCAGATTAGAAAATAGAAGGCAATTCCGCGGCCATCTGGCTCACGATGCTATCCACTACCCGTTGCACATTATAGTTTTTTCTCCTCGATCCGATCTCGTCCTAAGTCATGGGAATCGTGCTTCTTCCCAATCTCGTCCCGAACGCGCTCGAATATTGCTTTTAAGTTTTTTTTTATTCATCAAAGAAAATATACAAATGTGCAAAAAAAGAAGAGAGATAGATGAAAGTAAAACTGATTTATGCCCTAGCACCCTATTGGGCTATTTTACACAAGGTGGGGTATACGACTTGCATCAATTTACATAATGTAAACAAAAATACAAATAGAAATAAAGTAATGAGCAATAAAGAGATTCATAAAACGTCCTTTGACTGAACTGCATCGCTTCAACCTCCTTAAGGACATGGAGCAGAAACATTAACCGAGACTTTGTCCTTGGAGTGCCATATTTCAGGTGTTTACATTTTATTTTTTTTAAAGGAAACGAGTAAAGCTTTTGGAGTGCGGTTTTTTTCTTGCTTTTATTCATGATATACAGAAGGTTAAAAAAATTTTTTTTGAAAAAAAAAAAAACCAAAATGGCGGCCGTTGCAGCTCCGCGAAAACAGGTCCTCAAATCGCGGGAGGTAAACGGCTGACATCACTGCCCCCTCTTTGTTGATCTGAAACACAAATTCAAAGCATATTATCAATCTGTGACCCTTTGGTCATGGAATGACGGATGGGTTTTTCGTTTGGTACAAATTTCGGAAAATGGCGGAAATTAAAAAAAACATCGAATTTTCGCGTTTTTTTCGCATAAAAAGATAAATAATGAATGCAAAAATGTATCTATCGAAAAAACGATCCGTCATTCCGTGAAGACATATTTTCTGAGTATGCTCTCCAAATTTCAGGTCGATATGTTAATTACAGCGGTCAGGAGAATGTCAGCCATTTTTAAAAACGTGTTTTCGAGAAAAACGCGTTTAACGTTTTGCAATGTGTTTACACAAATGTGTTTATAATTACCGCTAATCGGCAATGCCTGGTCCATAGAGGCATCCCTCCTCTTCTTCTATCTGCTCATGTTGAGCTCAAATTGATTTTTTGAAAATTTCAAGGTCAAAGGCTCCCTTAAGGAGGTTGGAGCGATTCAGTTGAGTGAAATGACGATTTGTTGATTTTTTTTCCAATGAACCTCAACAAAATGCATACGAGGTACAGATTTATTCTATATATGCTAATTTTTTTAAATATATAATTATAGGGCAAAATTATGCATTTTAACATTTTTATTCTGGAAAGTAGAAAAACTTTTGTGTTACTACCAACTTGAAAAAGCATAACATTATTGATGCTTATTATGAAAAAAACTACGACAACGAATGTTTTATACAATTCACAATGAAATTTTGAGTAAGTCATAATTATGCCTATTCATATTTACGTCACGAGATTATTGGCCCATGGTTTACGATGGGCAAGATGACGATTTTTTTTTTCTATATGTTCACAAAGGTTCAGTTTGCGTTAATCCGTTGTTAGAAATGGTTTATCTTGGTGCTAAATAACAATAAAAATTACATAACCTTTAGTGTGAACGTCTTGCCCATCTAACCGCACGTTAAATTACATACATTAAACTATTTTTTATCTCTGGTGTTTAGTGGTGAAAAAAGTTCAAAAAAATCGTAAAGACTCAGTATAGTGTAAACAATAACATGTATTTTTGTATTAAATTTAACCTTGGATTGTGGCTAACGCTCCAACCTCCTTAAGGGAAAACTAAACCAAGAATTATGCGATTACATCAGACAATTTGAGAAACGAGCAGCTAGGATAGTAACGAGAAATCCAATGTAAAATAATTTATGCAAATGAGAAGAGAGGGACATTTGTGTAAACACCCTTAAAAATACTACTACTACTAATAACCGTGAAAAATATTTTAAAAAATTACAAAAACTCAAAATCGAAAATACAAAGAAATGTAGAGAGAGATAATTGTGGACATCCTTTCGATTTTCGGGGATACAATCCATAGCCGCTCTGTCTACTTTTTTATGGTCTTGAAGTTTGCATCGTTGGAACGCAACGGAAAATCTTTTTCATATTTGTACTTTCTCATTTTTATCATTTTGCAAAATCTTTTGTTGCAGTTTTAAAATTTACATCCGGAAACAAGCGACTTTAAAAATTATTTGGAGATTCCAGTGAGAAAAGATTTGCCAAAAGAAATTAAAACTCCAATCCGATACTTTCATTTTTCAATTGACAATTTCATTTTTTAATTTTTTTTACTCTATTTATCATTTAATTTTTACGTTTATTATTTTCTCTCTCGAATTCTCGCTCGCAATCCCCCTGCCCAGCGGTCACCCCAAATCACCGATCACCATGAATCGCTCTCTTGCTCCCTCTCGCTCCATCTTTATTTGCTCTCGACATTAATCTCGCGGATTAGCGGCGAAACTTATTATTATACTCGCCTCGAGCGCACACTTGGCCCTTTATAACAGATATATATATATATATATATATATATATATATATATATATATATATATATTCGGTAGCGTGTACAGAAATACATTTGTAACAGCTTGACGCATATGTATATAGCGCATTACACGTAGAGGACGCAGAGCTATAATACCGAGAGAGACAGATAGCAGCGATGGTGAAAGTAAAAGAGAGCAGAGAGAGAGAAAGATCGAGCGCGCGCCTTTTCTACCATATAATAAACACGTTTAGCAGACCCGCTCGTGGGCATACTTGTTTCGGAAGTACGGAGGCATTGCTGTGCACATGCATATGTTGTGTGTGAGTGCGGGTTTATAATTTTTGTGACGTTACGATATAATTGAAATTAATATTATTTTATTTTTATGTTCCTTTTTTCATTTATTAT
Source organism: Ophion slaviceki (assembly GCA_944452715.1). Classification (NCBI taxonomy): domain Eukaryota; kingdom Metazoa; phylum Arthropoda; class Insecta; order Hymenoptera; family Ichneumonidae; genus Ophion; species Ophion slaviceki. Next base: position 681 of record CALYCA010000051.1, on the reverse strand, counting down.
ATCAAAACTTACGGATATAGAGAAATAGAAAATGATACTACAATTAATTATAAAATCGTGGTTTGCGACATTTTAAAATTACGCTGCGGTGATGATTTTGTTGACAATGATACTGCATGTATTATTGCAAATAAACGCATCGGTGCTGTATCATCATACGAGACATAATTGATAATCATATTTTGTAAATAATACTCACAAAATGTTCACATTCATAGAAATAAAAGATTATCTTTTATTTTGTATTTTCGGACGTTGACGCTTCGACCAGTCGAAGTGCACATCCGGAACGATTTTTTCAATGTTTTTTTTTACCAATTGTTGACCGCGGGAGTTTTATTATTGTTATATTTTTTAAGCTTATTAATCTCCGTGCGACGATGACACGAGAGAGAAAAAAAAACCATGGTAAATATTCGGAATCGGGGCTTCACCCCTGAATCGGCTCGGAATTTTTTTCAGCGATTCTCGTCGGTCGAGGATTTTAAATAGCCCGTTTTTCGATCTCCCTTTATCCATTTGAATTTTTTTTAGGAATTGCTTGTGAATCCACCAAAAAAAAATTGCTCGGTTCCCTTCGGAATATATATTTATATATCGAGATTTTAAGTAGCCAGTCTTTCGAAGTCTCTCTCTCTCTCTCTCTCTCTCTCTCTCTCTCTCTCTCTCTCTCTCTCTCTC
>CALYCA010000050.1:0-20026 GCA_944452715.1 Ophion slaviceki | reverse complement strand
ATAAACACACACACACGCGCGCGCGAACGCCCACATGTATATATATATATAAATGTATACATATATATATATATTCCTTTTTACTCCATTTTTATTGTTATCTTAAATCTCTCGCTAGATTTTGCTTGTAGATCTCTAATGACAATCTTCAAAGAATTTTGCCGTAGCTTTGTTCTACCAATGAAAAATGGCAATTAGAAAAAAACATCATTTTCGTTGCGGTCCAACGATGCAAACTTCAATATGATGAAAATGAGATAATATATTTCCTATATGGATTTTGTGTATATACAGACATACATGCGCGCACACACACACACACACACACACACACGCACGCACGCACGCACGCACGCACGCACGCACGCACGCACGCACGCACGCACGCACGCACGCACGCACGCACGCACGCACGCACGCACGCACGCACGCACGCACGCACGCACACACACACACACACACACACACACACACACATGCTGACCCTCGGCTTCGCCTGCGTTTAAACCCTATCGATAGCAAAAATACCCGGCCAAAAACAATCGGTTTTTTAAATTTATTTTTTGTGGGTTTGTAGAACATCTCATAGAAGATACTGATAAGGGTCCGCAGTACCTCACTATGTGGTGTTCTTATCCACCTCTCTCTCTCTCTCTCTCTCTCTCTCTCTCTCTCTCTCTCTCTCTCTCTCTCTCTCTCTGCCTGTCTCTTTGTACGGACCGTTCTGTATCGAAATGCTTGTTTTCTTTGTTTGCAAATTTTCTGTAATTACTCATTTCAGTCTTTCTTTTAGTTCTCCCTTTCATTTTTAAAATATATATTGCTAATTGAAAATAACAAAAAATTGCAAAAACTTTTTTATGAAAATTGAAACATTACACGAAACTTATGATTATTCGTCCATTTTTATGTCTTTTTTTGTTTGTTCATTTATTTCTTCGTTTGTGCTGGTTAGTGTTATTTAATATGACGCTTGTCATGTTTGTTTATAGTAATCGTGATTAACTACACAGTTAATGCCCGTCAGCGTAAATTCTATTCCAGGCTTCAAGTCGTGTTTCTGTGAAAGATTGATTGAAATCGATTCGGTAGTTTCCGAGTTATAAACGAACAAACATACGGACCCTACAGTTTCATCGTATGTAAAGAAAATTGATATATGCACACACGCGAGCACACAATCGCACGTATGTACATATACATGTATATATACGTTATAAATGATATTCCGGTTATACACGTTTTTGGCGAACTATTTTTTTCTGCCATGCATGACGTATGTACAGTTCGATCATTTCACTACCAATTTATCGATATGGTAGCACAGGACGAGAGGGAATTCATCAATGGTGACGCGTGAATAAGTTTTCATCAGCATTGGACGATTGTTCGATAGCCTTTCCATATACGCGTGACTCGAGCATCATCGTGAATTTTGGAAAAATCACGAACTCCGTGTGGCAAATGAAATAATAAATGTACCAATGAAAAAAAAAATTCCCAATTTTTATGTTGGTTTGGATTTATTATTGACGACAGAGAGTTACCAACGAGAATAATAAAATTGTCCAACTCTGATTTTTCGTCGCAATTGCGACGGGTGTTTTCTATGCGATTTGTTTTTTTTTTTTACTACCCGTGGTCTATAAAAGCGAGCTTTGAAATTCTCTATTTCTATATACGTATATTTATTTCTATGAGTTTTAATCACGAAAAAGACTGAAATTTGGAGCAAGTGGGGGGCGGGGGAGGGCGAATCCCGCAACGTGTTGTGATTTGAATTACGAAAAAAGAAAAATTAACCCAGTTGCGAAACGAAGAAAAGAAAAATAAGAGTGGAGAGAAAGGGGCGGGGTTGGAGGTAAAAAAAAAGATTAATACTCCTGCCCAAGTGCCACGAGCGGGAGGCCCGATCGTTCCCAAGCGAGGAATTATGCATTTCGGTGCGAACGAGAAAAAAAATACAACGAATGAGGTAAAAAAAGTAGAGGAAAACGTGCCACTCGAGACTCGTTCCGCAGAGGGAGGCAAGGGCCCACGAGCGAAGACAAAAGAAATTGGTGCGCGGGAAGTAAAAATAAAGATCTAAACGAGGACCTCAAGAAATTTCGAGTAAATATCTTTCGGGTGTCATAAAGAAGGAAAAATTAATTTACAAATCAACATCACGTACAACTCTACGCTACAATTTTTAAATCGCAAAATTACTCCGAAGCGATAACAGAAAAGAATCAACTTTCGACAAACTAACGAACAACGAGTTATTCATAGTGTGGGAAATAGTAAAAAAAATATATATATATTTAAAGATATATTCCACTCATTCGTTTTCTAACAAACAGATCTATGAGGTCTTGAGGAAATTTTATCCGGAAACGACCGCTCCAACGAAATGACAAATTTGTAATTATTTTCCCACAAAATAATGAAGAATAATAGATAGAAAAAAAATAACGAAATACTAATTTCGAAGTTTTGTTATTTTTCGATGAATAAATTGTCATCGATACAAAATATTAGAATTATTGCAAATATTTGTTTAGTAAATTTGACATGTATACGCTTTGTAAAGTCTTTTATGCATTAATTAATAATCGAATAAAGAACTTGCAAAACATTTTTATTTTCTGAAAATTGTAATTCGAATCCTGCTAAACTTGAGGCGGGACACCACTGTGACGACTCAAAAAAGTTGATTTTTTTTTGCTTTTGTCTCAAAGTATACATATTCATAATTGTGAAAAAATGTCAAGTTAAAATATTGAAAATTGACCAAATTACAGACGATTTAGTGACAGCGGGTAGCGCAACGATTTACGTATGGGTACTTAAACTTTCAATCGCGTTTTTCTCGAAACGACTTTCCTCGACCTGGCCGGAGTCATCACTCTAGCTATAATTGTTCGATTTTAAATTAATTTTTTTGCTTAATCCGTCATTGCAGTAGCTATCGTTACGGGTAGCCATTTTTTATTTAGTATTTTTTAAGCCCCAGAATATAAGTAAACATTTCGGCAAAAATACACTTTGTTTAACACCCGCTATTTTGTGAAATGTTTTTTTTCACCTCGAAAAAACGGCTACGTGCAACGAGAACTACATTTATATGGATTATAAAACTTTTTTATTTCCACGTTTTAGACCATTCATTGTCAAGTGATAGATCCGGCTGTTGGACCACATTTTTTATACAGAGGCTTTATGTATCTCAATACCGTTGTTAATTTTTAATTTTTCAAATAAAAAAATCACACGAAATAAGTTCAACGTATGCTCAATAACATACCTTTTTTTTCAAATTACAATTAAATAATCTAGTAGACAAAAAAATCGGAAAAAACGACCTTTTTGGCCCGTCGGTGGTTCCTACACTTAACAAAAATTGCATCGGATACAAAAATGACAAAGATTATTTCGTGTTTCTCATTATATATATAATGATATAATATAATATATAAAAAAAACCATGAATTTATTTTAATTTTATTTTGACGCGAATGAAAAAAAAAATTCTGAAATAATTATAGTGCATGACTAAATTACAGGGAAATATTCATGTGTGTATATATATATATATATATATATATACACACACACACATGAATATTTCCCTGTAATTTAGTCATGCACTATAATTATTTCAGAATTTTTTTTTTCATTCGCGTCAAAATAAAATTAAAATAAATTCATGGTTTTTTTTTTCAAATCGCAATTACGAGGAGCTGCGTCGTACAAAAAAATCCTCAATTTCTCAGCCCGATGATTTTACAGAATTGAAAAAAAAAGAAGAGCAAACGTATAAATATAAACAGATAGATACAGAGACAAAGAGATACGATTAATCGGGTAGAGCTTTATTCCTACCTCCAGACTGGGCGTTTTAGCCTGAAACACAAACGGCATTTTTGAAAATAAAAGTCAACCCCTGCGACACGCTGCCTAGTCGAGAAGAAACGAAAACCCCAGACATTCCTCAGACCCCCGGGGACGATTTTTATTTCGCGCGGATAAATTAGGGCTGCTCGCGTGAAATGATTTATGGGTGAGAATGACGAGAACGAAAACGATACGAGCATGAAAAAAAAATGGGAAAGAAAAAAAAACGATACGCTCAAGCATATGATTCGTGCGATCGATGGAACGAACCAAGCTTTGTTTTTTTTTCTGTACATGATGTATCACATTGAATCACCGTTCAGTGATTGTGCATTCACAGCAATTTCTTGTTTTTTTTCTCTCTCAATGGTCATTACGATCTAAGTAACTGGATGAAAGAGGACAAAAACAAAAACGAGCATCGACGAGTGACGTTTCAGTTGGGGGTTGCCTTTTAATTAATTAATGAATTCTTCGATACTGTTGAAGTGCAATGCAATTTTGATACGAATCAACGATACTGCGAGACATCTCGATAATTAATTCAAACGATTATAACAAATAATCGATGGAGCTGGAAAAATTATTTCTCCAGATAAATTGGGTTCAAATTTCTCCAAATAAATTGGGTTCAAATTTCTCCAAATAAATTTGGTTTAAATTTCTCCAAATAAATTTGGATCAAATTTCTCCAAATAAATTTGGTTCAAATTTCTCCAAATAAATTTGGTTCAAATTTCTCCAAATAAATTTGGTTCAAATTTCTCCAAATAAATATGGTTCAAATTTCTCCAAATAAATTTGGTTCAAATTTCTCCAAATAAATTTGCTTCAAATCTCTCCAAATAAATTTGGTTCAAATTTTTGTTTTTGTGAATTTCGTATCAAGCGTAATTGAATTCGCCCGCGCGATAAAAAATCACTCGCCGATGCGAGGGAAACACCCTAACTGCGTGTGGGGACGTGATAACGAGATAACAAATATTCTCGTACAATTAACAATTAATTATGCAAGCCTGGAAGTAAAAGTTTTCAACTAACGTCCTCTGTTGCTTGCGGCCATTCCAGCTGTACAATATCCCCCGATTATGATTACGCTTTAGTTACATAATTTCTTTTAAATTTCGTTTTTATATAAATAATTGTATTTTACATATAAATATTAGGGTATCAAAAAAAAATACATATACTTCGGAAGCCGTGAAAAAAAATCATTCAACTTAAATCTCAGAACAAATTTTGTCGTGGAATAAATTTTTGTTACGCTCGAATTTGAATTGCAGTGATCGATTCGAGGGGCACTTCGGCGCGGCAAAAAGTTGGCAATTTGCTAAAATTTTACGTAAAAAAGCGTATAATTTCCGCAACAGAAAGTTAACAAAAAAACACAATTTTGGCACCTCGAAGTGAGAGCGAATTGCCCCAAATATAAAAATTGATAAAAACAATGAAGTTGTATTGAAAAAATAAGCTCGATAAATCTGAAATTTTGAGAATTCACATTCAATCATTGAAATCCGATAAATTATCATCAATAATCACGAATGGTTTTCTATTATTGTCAAAAACAGTCGCGTGTAGCTTAAAGTGTTTTTTACCTGAAGCCTGTAGTTAGGATCTTGCGTCGCTGCGTGGGCTGCTAGGAAGGGATCGTAGTAAACACTGTAAAACAATAAGCAAAACACGAAAATACCAATTATTAAACCTATTTTTTTCTCGAAAAACAGCCCGATCGAATCGGTGGAAAGGAAGAAAATAAAAAAATTCTGTTCGATCTCATGGCTCCTTTATCAATCTTTTTTGTTCTCTCAAAAGTATAAGTTTTCTGTATGTTGATCGTGCTTGTCTTTTGTGTCAGCCGTGTCGGATGAAAAATTGCCGAAACTTTCGAGTTTCACAAAGACATATGCGCGTGTAGGTGTGTGTGTGTGTATCCAAAGTTTCTCGCCTTCTGTCTTTTTTTTTGTTCACCGTCGTGGGTTAGAAAGGTCATAATTGCTATCACAATTATATACAGACAGATATATAAATATAGGCGCGTGCGTGATTGCCGAGCTCAGGCATGAAGAAAAAAATGAAAAAAAATAAATAAATAAAGAATTACGATCGAGCAGCAATCGCGTGCGAAACTTATTGCAGCGAGTCCAAAAACGGAACAAAGAATACCCAAATTAAAAAAAAACACATCAGGACCCAAAGCGAGTTAAAAAAAGCCATGTAAAAATGTTGTCCGCCTGGAAGGGAACGCGATAAAATCGGCAAGACTCGCTGCAATGAGATATAGGAAACGAAAAGTAACGAAACAGAAAAAAAAACGCAAAATGCGGAAAAAACGTGTGTTAAATATTGTGAGCAACAGGCAGTGACAAAAATACATTCGGCCAGTGGTTTTTTCTTCCTTTTGCTTATATTTATTGTTATTGGATAAGAATAAAATGAAATAATTTTGGCCCGTTGAATCTGCGAATAAAAACGAATTAAGGGCGTTTACGGTAATTTCCTCCTTCGTTGTTGTTGTTCTTCTTCGCCTTTGTTTTTTTTTTTTGGATAAGTTTTTATTTTTTTTCGTCGTCGTTAAATACCGAAAACGCTTTACTTACGCGGGTGCGAAGGGATGAAGGGCGGTTGCGGCAGCCGCGGCTGCTAGCGGGCCCGGATTACGCGCGAGAGCCAGAGCCGCGGCTCCGGCAGCGCCCGGAAACGGAGTTCTCGTCGCCCCGACTCGTCCACGCTGTATCGCGACCCCCCTCAATGCCGCAGCTGTAACAAAACCATGCCACGGTGGGGCCTACCTTGTAATTGTCAAATTCTCGTGTCCGAGGCGCACACACGGCGAGCGAGAGAGCGAGAGAGAGAAAGAGAGAGAGAGAGAGAGAGCGAGCCTACTGCATGTCTTTTTGTCATTTGCAACCCTCGTTTTTTCCCCCACTTTCTTTTGTTTTTTTCCCCTCTCTCTTTCTCCTTTTATTTTTGTTCTTTTTCCTTTTCCGACGTGGCCAATCGGAGACAGCAGCACAGCATCGGTCACCCATCCGGAATATCACGTGGCAGCGCGGTCGCAGCAGCAGCAGAATTCGCCAGGATAGGATTTTTTTTTTTGGTATGTGTGCGGGAATATTCGATACAAAATAGGGGAAAAAAAACGAAAATATTTCTACACACCGTTCACGCGTACTAAATCATAACCTCGTACTTTTTTAGGGTTGTGAGGATTTTCTTCGTATTTGAGACAATCTTTTTTTTTGTTGCGTTTTTGGCGTCTCTTGGAAAAGATGATACTAATGAAAATTGACGATTGTAATATCGATAATGTTTAAAAAAATGAAAAAGACATTTCGTCTTGAGGATTTTCGAACTTAATTTTTCATTGTCTTGCAACAAAAAAAATCTATTCTGTTGCAATAATAACTGTAGCATAAGTTATTATTCTTACTATTAATGATAATAACTATTTAATTTTTTCCTTTTTTTTGTAAAAACATCTACATAATTATTATTGCTATGGATTTTATTATTAATAATAATAATAATAATAAAAATCATAGTATTAATAGTTGCGTCACGATGGAGAGATTTTTTTCTGCTTTTTGTCAACATTTCTACACAATTATTATTGCAATGTTTTTTATTATTAAGAATAGCAATAAAAATACTAGCAATAATAATTGTCAATTTTTTTTTCACAATTTTCACCTCATTATTTTTGCCAGGATTTTTATCGTTTCTCTTAATAATAATTAAAAACATTGCAGTAATAATTGCTATGTTAATTATTATCGATAAGAATAATTGTGTGGAAATGTTGACAAAAAAAGAAAATAATCACTATCCATCGTAACACAATTATTATTGCTATGGATTTTACTATTATTAATAATAATAATAATAATAATAATCACACAAAATAATTGTGTCACGATGGATAGAGATTTTTTCTTGTTTTTGCCACCTATATTGGCTATATCTAATTGCCAACTATATTGGCAATATTTATTTCTACACAATAAATATTGCTATGATGATGATTATTATTATTGATAATAATTAACATAGAAATTATTATTGCAATGTTTTTTATTGTTATTAAGAATAGCAATAAAAATCCTAACAATGATAATTGCGTAAAATGTTGAAAAAAAAATCTCGATCCATCGTGACTTATGCTCGCAACCTATGATCTACATTTTTTTTCTTCAAATCTTCACACAACCCAACGGAATGTACACTGACGTTTTTGTTGTTGACAAAAATGTTGACAATAAAAGAAAAAAATCTCTATCCATCGTAACACAATTATGATTGCCATGGATTTTACTATTATTACTAATAATAATAATAATAATAATAATAATTACAGCAATATTAATTGTGTCACGATGGATAGTGATTTTTTCTTGTTTTTGTCAACATTTCTACACAATAAATATTGCTATGATGATGATTATTATTATTGATAATAATTAACATAGAAATTATTATTGCAATGTTTATATTGTTATTAAGAATAGCAATAAAAATCCCAGCAATGATAATTGCGTAAAAATATTGAAAAAAAATATCTCCATTCATCGTGACTTATGCTTGCAACCTCTGATCTACATTTTTTTTCTTCAAATCTTCACACAACCCAACGGAATGTACACTGACGTTTTTGTTGTTGACAAAAATGTTGACAAAAAAAGAAAAAAATCTCTATCCATCGTAACACAATTATGATTGCCATGGATTTTACTATTATTACTAATAATAATAATAATAATAATAATAATAATTACAGCAATATTAATTGTGTCACGATGGACAGAGATTTTTTCTTGTTTTTGTCAACATTTCTACACAATAAATATTGCTACGATGATGATTATTATTATTGATAATAATTAACATAGAAATTATTATTGCAATGTTTTTTATTATTATTAAGAATAGCAAAAAAAATCCTAGCAATGATAATTGCGTAAAAATGTCGAAAAAAAATATCTCCATTCATCGTGACTTACGTTCGCAACCTCTGATCTACATTTTTTTTCAAATCTTCGCACAACCCAACGGAATGTACACTGACGTTTTTGGTTTGAGATTTCGATCGAAGTTACTTTTTTCGTGTGTTCGTAACAACGATAATAACTAATAACAATAACGATTGATATCCATTGATTGTTACCGACAATAATAACAATAATAAACGGGTCCGAGGATTCCAGACAAAGAGTCTCCGAGACGAGGGACGAAAAGTCCAGCAGGGCCAATGTAAAGGACGAGGGTGGCGCGAAATTTTCGAGCAATCGAAGGTCCGAAAATTCCGAAGCGAATCATCCGAAGAGATCATCGAGTCCGGATGGAAACGATAAAAATGCGAATTCGGCGAAGTCGTCGAATCGCTCGTGGAGAGCGACGGAGAACGGCGAGATCGCGAGAGTTCACGAGTCGACAAGACGGGGAACGATAAGAAGAGCAACGACGACGACGAGACGTGGCACGAACGAGAACGAGGCCTCGACGAGTACGTCGATGAGAAGATCGATATTGCGCGAAAATCTTGCGACCTCGCCGTCCGGCGTTGGCGAGGCCAATTTTTACCCGAATCGTTTGTTTCTACGTTTGGCGAAATTTTGGGCCCGAAGTCCACCGAGCCGTGAGAGAAAGACGATAATATTCGCGGACGCGTCCAGGGACTCGCTCGAGTCGATCGTCACGATAATCGGCACTACGAGACCTCTGAAATCGGCACTCAGAAGCGGCGGATCGATTCGCAGCGGAAACTCGTCCTCCGTTAGATTCTCCCTGCCACCGGAAGTCTTCAGGGTCAAGGACGATCGGCCAATCGGTAATCTACGAATTGGCAGCTGGAATTTTCTTTGCCAAATTGCCGACGATACGAACGAGGATGATCGACGAGTCGTTACGAATCTTCGATCGTTCGGTCGCACGAGATTTTGCAAGATCGTCATGTGTTTCGCGTTGGGGGTTGTCGTACCCTCCTTTCTCATTGTTCCTGTACTCGTCTACGTCGATGACTCCAATAAATAGACTATTATTATTATTATTATTGTCTTTTATTTCCAAAATTGCACACCAGTGTGACACTTTCAAAAAATCGATTTTTTTTTGCCTTTTTCGAGAAATTGTGCTTTCAAGAATGTCCTGTAAAAATTTCAAGGCCGTATCTCTAGTAATTTTGTCTTGCAAAAATCAATAGTTAAATCTTTAAACGCGTTTTTCCTCGAAATGAGATTTTTCAAAATTGTTGACATTGTAACTCAAAGAGCAATTATCCGATTGACTTGAAATTTGAACTGAGTACTCTTGAATATATTTACTCGACAATGACGTAGGATATTTTTGATTGGATGAAAATTGACGATTTGGCATTGAAAAAAACGACTATTTTATAGGCAAGAAAACAGATTTTTTTTTCATAACTACGCCATTTCGTTGGATTTTGATATTTTTCGAAAATCCTACGTCATTGTACAGGAAATACGTTCCAGTTTAACGACATTTTTTTCCTTTTTCGGTTTCAGCTACGCAATCGACCGGAATCATGTCAGCAGTGGAGGAACTTTTTTTTTGGCGCCTCCGAAGGCGGCGCATAAGTCGCTTGGATCTCAATATTTTTCTATAAAAAAATTATGTAATATAGGTCAAATATAGCCAAATATATTCTTCATTTTCCGAAACATTTAATTGCGTACTTTTCTTCCAAAAAATTCCCGAAAATCACCCAAATTTTCAGCGTTCACACTGGTATAGCCCTTTAATTATCGTAAAAAAAAGTTTGGGACGATTTTCAATTGTGAAATGAATTTTAACTTCTATTTGAATTTGAGATTTTTATTATTATTATTATTATTTCTTTTATGCCAAAATTGTGCAGTTCATTATTGTTACAAAAAACATTCGGAATATTGTTGACCGTGAAATAAATTTTAACTTTTATTTTGATTTGGGATTATTATTATTGTTATTATTCCAAAATTATACAGTTAATTATCGTAAGAAAATTTTGGGAATATTTTAAATTGTGAAATAAGTTTTAACTTCTATTTGGATTTGTTATCACTATTATTATTATTTCAGTAATTCAAAAATTATACAGTTGATAATTTTGGAATTATCAACGGAATTTATTGTAAAATTAAATTCCGAATATTGTTAATTGTGAAATAAATTTCAACTTTTATTTGAATTTGGGGTCATTGATATTATTATTTCTTTTATTCTAACATTGTACAGTTAATTGTTGCAAAAAAGGGTTCGGAATATTTTGAATTGTGAAATAAATGTTTACATTCTTCTGAATTTGTTATCATCATTATTATTAGTTTAAAAAAATTGTTAGACTAATAATATAATTAGTTTAACAAGTTAGTTGATGTTAAAAAATATTAGAAATATTTTTTAATGTGAAATGATTTTTTACTTTTATTTGCATTTTTCATCATCATTATTATTATTTATCATAAAATTGTACAGTTAATTAGAGTGAAAAAAGGTTCGGAATATTGTTAATTGTGAAATAAATTTTAACTCTCATTCAGATTTGTTATCACTATTATTATTGTTATTATTATGTTCCCAAAATTATACAATGGATTATGGTTAGAAACAACGCTTCATAGTTAATTATATCAACGTGCCTCGATCTTTGTTTCCGTTTGTGATTATCGTTATTTTTATCATTATTGTTATTAATATTTAATTCTATCCTTTAAAACGTATACGATTATAAATCTAAAAAAGAAAAAAAAAACACCCGGTAGAACCGTAATTTCGACACCGAGGGCTGCTTTTGGGTTTGTTATTATTATTGTTCAAGTTATTTCTCTATACAAATTTACGATTAAATCTCTAAAAACAAGACTTGGGGAACTGTTCATTTTGACATCAACGGCTGATTTGTATTTGGGTTCGTTATTTATATCATTGCTATTATTATAATTTATATCTTTCATCTAAAAGAAAATATCCCATTACATATTTTTAAAAAACTTTGGATAAATGTTATTTTTGATACCGAGGGCTGATTTTTGTTTGGGTTATTGTGATGCTATTATCGTCATTATTGCGATTATTATTTCATCATTTTCTTGAAAAAATACATAATGAAACATTTTTCAAAAATACTTGGACATATGAGTATTTCATCAACGAGGCTCGTTTTTTCCCCGGGGTTGTCATCGGCATTATTAATTGTTATTGCCAAAAAAGAAAAAAAGATTGATCTCAAGGAAGAAAAATACTGGGACTGTAGTGAATTTTCCCAACGGTGCCCCGATCTCGACCCACATATCAATAAAATTAAAAGATCGAAGAAAACGACAAAAATTCGTGCGCTCTGACGAATTTCCGATGTCTCTTCTCGGGGTCAATCGACAAGAAACGTCAAGAACCGACGATTGGGTTATTTTCCCAATGCTCTCGTGTCGTTCAAAGGAATGGAAGACCTTTTATTTTCTGCTCACCTTTTAAAACTCCTTCTACTCGGCAGCTTCGTGTCTCTGTGGCTTTTCGAGCGTTGTTAAAAAATTGGCAAAAAAAAGAAAAAAAAAGGAAGAAAAAACGAACAAAATTTTCTCACTAAACTGAACTTGCGTATTCGATGCACAATTATGAACAATAAACAAACAAAAAAAAAGTGTTTCAATTAACGAGGAACTTGCAAATTCGATGCACATTTACGAGGGTAAAAACAAAACAAATGAAATCAGGCGCATTCCATGGGGCGTGATTAAAATATCAACGAATATGTACACAAAAATACTGACAAAGAGTGGAAAGAGACGAATTTCCCTTTGCAATGGTTTTTTTGTCTTCATTCGCTCTAGAGTAGATCTTCAACGAGCCAACACATTTTTCGGGATTAATAATAATATCGACAATAAAGAACAAAAAATTCGCATATTCGAGAAAGTAGAAGGAGAGCGAGAGCAAGAGAAAGTCAGTGAGTGAGTAAGAGATCAACTTTTTCCAAGCCACGAGACTGAGACATGCCAAAAATCGTTGCGTTCTTTTTTTTTTCGTTCTCAATTATTTCATTGGCCCTAAGCGGCACTCGTGAGGATTCACATTCCACGTGGTGGTCGAAGGGAGAACATGAAACATCGACAGTGCGTGCCTTGATTCACAATATATCTCTTACAATTAAATTGTCAAGTGCGATTTTTACACGAGCTGATTTTACCCTACTGTTATTATCATCATTATTGTTGTTATTATTATTGCTAGTGATTTGAGCGACAGGATCGTCCAAGGACAACGAAATTAGCGTGATGCGTAGACAATCGAAGTGTCGTTAAAGTGTCAGCTGATTGCGCCTATGAGCGAAGAAAAATTGGCAAAATAGATCGATGGCAACATTGATACGTTTTAATTTTTTTTTACTAATAATTTTATTTTCCCCGAGACACCTTAAACGTAATTAAAAAGTTAGCACATAAAAAAGTTAAATACGATAACTAAAACAAACTCGAACAAATTTGAAGAATTTTAATTGATTCGAATAAATTAATTTAATTGAATTTCCATTGAATATTCTAGTCAGATTAAATCTTGTTCGCCTGTTCTAATTATTTTTAATCCTTTTTTAAAAATATTTATTCGATCAGAGTGCAGCGAGAAAAAAAAAGAGCGGCCGGTTTGACCAATTTTTCTTCGTGCGACTAGGGTTGGGGGCGATCTCGAGTACTTGCAATATCGTGCACAGGCGATCGAGATAGGTTCGAGTTTTGCGAAAAAGGGATTTAAATTGGTTGTCTGTTTTTTGTTTTGTTTTTTCGTCTCGGTGTGGAGCAAAAACAAGTGCAGTTGCGTTGCGAAACGTCACTGCAGCACACAGTGGTGGTGATGATGTATGGGGAGAGAGCAGAGAGAGAGAGAGAGAGAGAGAGAGAGAGAAAATTTGAGGGAGGGAAACAGAGAGAGAGAGAGGGTACGATTTTTTTTTAAAGGGAAAAATACGAAGAGAACTACGACAGCGAGTGTTGAATTCTTGTCTCATGTATTTGTGTCTTTGTGTCTTAAGCCTGTACTTTTTTTCGGAGATGTTCAAGTTGTCCGAAAAAATACGGAATATATCGTGAATTTTTTTTATTGAATTTTGGGGATTGGAGCAACCCTTACGGAAAAACAGTTAGAAAAAAGTCTGTTCCAATTTCCGGTGGAATAGCCTGTCATTTTTCCTTGATCTTAGGCATGGAGACTAGAGTATAGGGGGCACCGATCATTGCGTAAAATCGCGAGAAATAAGTGGCGCTGCTTTCGAATGACCCGATATCAAGAGACACCGCAGGTAATTAAAAATTATTTTCAATAGATACATGCGCACACTTTGGAAAATCCACAAGGATAAATCTGACAGCTGACGTTCTCAGTCACGATCTACCAAGGTCAGGTGTCAGATACTGCTGGCTCTTTTTTCAATTAGAGATTACAATGAAACAGCGCTTAATTGTGTCATGCTGAACAGCATTGTCGAGATAAAGAGAAGCTACGAGCTGCCAATTGGGAAACTGCAAAGATTTATTTTCATTATTCTGCAAAGAATTGCACCTCCAATATGGAACAGCAATGACTCATCAATGAGGATAATAAGTGTAGTCCGTGTAAGCAATAATCGGTGAAAAAAGCCTTGACTAACGATTATGAAAATTTACACGGCCAGCTTTGGAAAAAATGTCATCTTTTTGTTATTGTATTTTGGAAACTCAATGGTCAATAATTTGGTTTTCTCGCCTCATTTGGATGAAAATATATCGATGCTCACGAGGAACATCCCTCAAGTGCCCGCCTTCGATTTTGTTGAAACTCATACTTGTGATAAGGAATTGAAAACTATCAGACACGTCTTTTTTTTCATCGGCGAAAATACGGTTTCGAGGTAGAAAACCACCCCCCAAAGAAAGGCGTGGCACCCCTTAATTTAATTTTTCTGTAATACTTCGATAGTGGATTTCTCATCGCTTTACATTGGAAGAATTTTGGTTTTTGTTTCATTCAGATCGGTGGACTTCTGTGGGTAAAACTGCAAAATCACCCCTCGACACGCCTTTCATTGAGGGGTGGTTGCCTCCGGTAAAACCGTTTTTCCATGGATAAAAACAAATACGTGTCTAATAGTTTTCAATGCTTCGTCACATATATGAGTTTCAACAAAATCGAAGGTGAATACATAAGTGATGTTCCTCGTCGGAGTACAAGTGGCTTGTGAGAGAAGTCTCGAGTCATGCGCCACACCTCGGCAACAGAGCGAACTACTACGAATGTGCTAGTTAATTCAAATAAAAAATCTCAATAGACCCTTCTAGTTCACACGACTGAATATTTTTTCGAGTAAACACCATCAAATACCAAAATTATTAGAAGCACATCAAATTTTCTTACTCGACGGCGTTAAATAGATCTTAATTCAAATCACAAAATTTATTTGAAATCAATCTCTGGAATAGTAGAATCAAATTCAAAAAACATTTATTTTACGCAAATTTGAGTTAATTCAAATAAAGGGGATTAAATAAGTGCATTTTGTTGATTTCAATAAATTTTTTTCATCAGTGCGTGCGGAATGTGAAAGTTGATAACTTTTGTATCAAATGTCTCGAGTCAGAAATAAGAAAAGCTCTTTGAAGTTTGAACATCACAATATCATCGCACACTATAGATTTTAACAAATTCTCTCGAAAGAGGGTTTTGCGCGAGAGCTACTGTTGCATGCATAAGTGTCCGGCCGAAGATAATTTTATGATGGAGTAACGTTTGAAGGATGCAAAATGGAAACAAACATATCATCGTAAAGTTCTTTTAGTATGCAATCGAAACGTGTTATTGAAAAATTATATATAACTATTCATAATGAATTTTAACCAAAATGACAATTTTCGCTTTTTCATAACTACCCGGCCAAGTACGAATTACGCACTATATACAAAGAAAAAATGAAGTAGCTCAAGAAAAAAAAATTGAAAACGGTAATAAATGGAAGATTTTCATGAATACTTGGTAGCTATGCCCTTCGAAGCTATCACGGCAGCACATCGGTGAGGCATCCATTCAATAAGTTTGATGATTCTATCTTGGAAGATATTTTTCCACTCTTCTTGAACTTTTCCCCACAAAGCAGCTTTATTGGCACAATGTTCAGTTCCTACTCTTAGTTTTAACTCTTGCCATAAATGTTCTATGGGATTCAAGTCCGGAGATTGACTCGGCCACTCTAAAACTCGAATATTTTTCTTGCTAAAAACCTGCTGAAGGAGCTGTGATCGATGTTTTGGATCATTATCTTGCTGAAAAATCCATCCTCGTGGCATATTCTGACGAGCATAAAGCAGCGTTTCTTTTAATATAATATCTCTATACATAGCCGAGTGCATAGTGCCTTCAATTTTAAAGATCGGACCGACGCCTTTCCAAGAGAATGCACCCCATAGCATAATGCTACCTCCACCGTGTTTCACAGTTCGTGTTTGATATCGCGAATCGTTTCTAGTTCCTTTTGGTCGTCGAACGTACCTTCTCCCATCATTTCCAAACAAATTAATTTTAGTTTCATCTGAGAACATCACTTTTTTCAAATCTTCAACAGTCCACCTCTGGTATTTTTTCACGAATTCTAATCTGGCCTTCTTATTTTTTTCACCGATGAGCGGTTTTTGAACTCCAACACGTCCGAAAAGTCCCACTTCCATCAGTCTACGTGAACCAGTACTTTGGCTAATGTCAGCAAAATTTTCTTCGCGTAATTCACGTGCGACGATTGCAGCATTCTTTCGACGTCTGCGACGGCCTTTCTTTTGATCACTTTATCGACACGATTAGTTGTTTTTCTAGGTCTCCCAGGACACTATTTATCTTCTAGAGTACCTGTAGTCTTGAATTTATTTATTATATCGTTAACAGTCGATTTTCCAATCCCCAACATTTTAGCTATTTCACGTGAAACTTTTCCTTCGTTGTGCAACTTGATAACCACTTTACGTATATCTAAAGACGTGCGTTTCGACATCTTGACTGAGTGTTACTGATCGTACAATGCAAAAGGAACAGAGCTCTCAATGTTCACATGATTTCGCGACCGATAACGTAAACAAAGCGAAGTGAATGATATCTTCTTGGAATTTGGCCGGACATTTATGAAGCAGCAAAACGTGTTATTTTTCTTACAAATGATTGTTAATCGTTATGAACAATTTTTGAATTACATATTTTCATTGCATAATAAAAGAACTTTACGATGATATATTTGTGTTTCCATTTTGCATCCTTTAAACGTAACTTTATCGTAAAATTATCTTTGGCCGGACACTTTTGCATGCAACTGTACCTCAACATTACGAAACCTCGCATTATCGCGGACGCTTTTTCCAGCGTCTTTGCGCCAAATTGCTCGGACTCCTGCACTCTATTCTCCCCGATAGGCCACATGAGCCCCATTATCTTCCAACCCATGGCCGGGCTGGAGGGCCTGCTTTTCTCCGTCGTGAAAAAAGTCTTTTCCGTAAGGGTGGTAGAATGAAGGGCAAAAAAAAAATCGGCTGGTTGTACGGTGTGTAACGAGTTAGAGAGACAACGAGAGATGGAGTGAGAGAAAGAGAGGATGGGGAAGTTGGGAGGAAAGATGTTTTGTTTGTAAAATTGGACGGTACCTCCGTCTCGCGGCTGCCCTTGGGGCGAGAACGAGGGGCGTTGCTGCCGGTGATGGCGTTACTGCGGCTGCTGCTACAGCGGCTGCTGCGGCTGCCGATGGTGCCGCTGCCCCAAGCCAACTCCATGGCATCGCCGGCAACCTGTATCCTGTCAAAAGAATTAGTGCGGTCCGGCTCGCGATTCCCCGCCATCCCTCCCGCGCCTCTCCACCCTCAACGGATTCTCACAGTTCTCGCCAACAATTTTCAACTTTTACCTCCAAACTCAACACCATTGTTTCCGTTTGTTCGAACTTGTCTTCAATTTTCTCATTCTCTCGCTTTTTTTTCCCTTCAAATGTATTCTCTGTTAGCGAAACGGTGGTCGTTAGTCTGGCGGAGCTGACGCTGATGACTCGATCGCTGCATTTTCGTTCAACCCCAAACACGAGTCCGTTCGTAGTTCCGAGGGCTTCGAGGATATCGCTACAAGGTTGGAGAGGAACGAGGAAGTTAAACGGGACTTCGCGGTTCTCCCTTTTGCTCAAACATTGCCGTTTATCGATCCCCCAAAATGAACAACGATCGCGAAGAGAAACAAAATCTGCGGGAAGCCTGGAGGAGAGGACTTGGACGTTGATGGTGCATCAACTTGACTACATTCGATAGGATTATTCGTCACTTGGACATACACCGATGCAAAGTGACAGGTTCGTCCATTATTTTGGTAACTAGCGATGAAAACTTTAGCAATCAGCAATGAAAACTTTGGCGACCCAACGCGTTGTCCGATATTTCGGTAACTAGTAATGGAAACCATTATCCATTGCCAAAGTGGTAGGCAACGGTTTACGATTTTGCTACTCATCATCAAAGTAACGGATGATGCTTTCCATTACCTAATTCCAATGATTATCCAGGCGAGAAAAAGGATTCGTTGCATCGAGGAGTGATGGAAACCCGTGTTCATTATCCATCAAGTCAAACGAACAACTACGCGAGTTTCCATTGCCTTATTGGGAAAGCCACGAGCGCTGGACAAATAATTGATTTGGGCTGGCTAAATCGATGATGGGGCGCTACCAACGAATTATTTATTTTAAGGCCTTAGGCCACAGTAACGGGTATAAAATCATGTGCGAATTTAACAATTTTTTACGTATGAAAAATTGATTCAGTCATAAAATGAATTACTTATCTATTTAGTATGAATATCAAGCTGTTAGAAAATATATATATATATATTTTTCGATGTTCAAAATGGCCGACTACTAATATTTTCTTTTATCTTTTTTTAGGCGCTCCGCGGCCTGACATTTAGCATCCACAATTTTTTACCTAGAACAAAAAACAAAAATTCTCGTCAATCTACATTAGAATACCTAAAGAGAAGTACGTGCGGACCGTACGTACTTCGCTGCGAAATGCAATTAGGAACATAACTTTTAAACTTGAAGTAAATCGAGTGGAAATTGTTGGCGTGTTTGTCACGCCAATCGGAAAAAAGCTGTTTCGAGAAGTTTCGAGTAGTCGGCATTTTGTACATCGTAAAAAAAATTCCAACAGCTTGATATTCATACTAAATAGATGTGTAATTAATTTTATGAGTGAATCACTTTTTCATATGAAAAAAAAATTGTTAAATTCGCACATGATTTTGACCCCGTTACTGTAGGCTAAGGCCTTAAAAAATTGAATATTAGATTATTTCAAGAATGATTTCTTCCATGGAAAGAATGCTCGTAGGCAGCAAATATTCAATTCCTCATCTCAATACTTCCTGCACCTGTGGTTGAGTTTCGTTGATCCAAGTGATTTTTTTTCTCTCTGCACGAAAGCTTGAATTTCCATGATCTACTACACCTCATCGAAGTCGCGGCAACCGTGGCTTCTCCGTTACTCATTACCAAAATAAGGGATACTTGCTTTTTTCAACATTATTATTATCACAAATCTGCTACTACAATTCCCAAGCGTCATATGTGGAATTCTCTAATTTTCCGGAGTGTTCAAAGCTGATGAGCTTTTCGGAACATTGCATGGTGGAAGTATGATATGAAGGAGAGAAAGAGAGAGCAAGAGAGAGAGAGAGAGAGAGAAACAGAGAGGGCGACAAAAGTCGTCAGAGGGTGCTGGGAGTAATTAATATGATTGAACCCCGCGTTCTACTAAAGGGGTTAGACAGGCTGGTGTGCGGTGGCTGATGACGACGTGGAGCGAGGTAGTTTGCTCGATAGAGCTTTCGATACGGGGCTTTGGGGCTCGGAGAGTGGTGTTCGAGGATTGAGTCTAGCTCGAGCGGTCCCGAGGAGAACGCTGAAACGCGGGCTCTGGCTGCGAGAGGGGGAGGGCAGACCAAGGGTTGCGGCGGTGCAAGGGGAGAAGCCAGGCGGGGTAACGGAGGCGAGTTGAAGAGCACGGTGAAAAGGGGGTGGATTCTGGGGGTGAATATGCGGGCAGGCTTGCTCCGAACGATCAATAAATGCTGGCGTTGCCAGCAGAGCCTCCCCTGGACCACTTTCATCCCT
>CALYCA010000049.1:0-34473 GCA_944452715.1 Ophion slaviceki | reverse complement strand
TAGAGAGAGAGAGAGAGAGAGAGAGAGAGAGAGAGAGAGAGAGAGAGAGAGAGAGAGAGAGGGAGAGAGAGAGAGAGAGAGACGTCACGCGATCGATCAAATATGCGGTCCAGGCTGCCAAATCAAGTATTAAGCTGTTAAGGATCACCGGTCCATTGAACTGATCAAGTGGATAGCTCGTTTCATTCCTAATAGCCAAGTCCGAGAACGACCAAATTCCAGTGTAGCTGCCTGTTTTTGGGTTTTTCAAAGTCCGAACGCACATTTTCCGGAAGTGCGGTATCAGGATCAACGAGGATTCCTTCGGACTTCCATATAAAACGAATCAATTGGTCAGGTCGAAGAACAAATGTTTACCTAGTCTTGGTATTTCCGTCAATCCAAATTATCGGATATATTGTGTATGTATGTTGTATGCTTTCACCCAACTTGCAAACCCATTTTTTCAGGCCTGGTCATCGTGATTTCCGCCCAGGTGATTTTTCGAAGCTATTTAGAATCGCTGCAGAAGGGTTAGGTCCAACTTGTGATTTTTGTCATTGCAAGAATCGGTAGTCATCAGCAGAAAGTTGGAATGTTATTTTTTGGTCGGTCCAAGTGTAAACGCAAGAGAACGAGTGAAATAGGAGTGAGCAGCGAATCAATACTTTGGAGAAATAAGATGGGTTCAACAAGATAATATTGGAATACTTAGAACCGACCAACCAACCAAGCCTGCCATCCTACCACGGATCCACCGGATTTCCGGAGGGAATAGCGCCCTCTTTGTCCGTTTCCACGTCGATCTTTGCTATCAAACTTTTTATTTCATTCTCAGCACCGGCTGCGCCCAATTAAGGATTCAGACCTGAAAAGAATGCCGCCGGAATGAGGCCCTTTCAGAAATGGTTCCTGAGAGCTCCTTCATCAATCGACGTTTACGTGTACTCGAGTGCCGCTGCCCCTCTAACTCTCGGACTTAATTGCCAGCGCTTCCGTACACTCTTTTACCAACTTGCAAAAACCCGAGGGAACTGGCATTCCAGTTAAATCCGATAGGGACACGCGGGCTTCCAATGAGTCTTAGAAGCTGCCAGGTCAAGTCGAACCTTTCAGTATGAAGGACAGAGATGAAGAAAGACAAATTCTCCTACCACTGGCTCTTCTTTCGCAAGTCTTTTTTTTTACGAATCTAGAAGCACGCCTGGTCGGGACACATAATCATAAAGTGCGTCGATTGAACACGTTCGATCTCGAGAAGAAGCCTAGGGGGAAAGGTGGCCAATTGGGAGAAGCACTGGTTAGTTGGGGGCAGAAATAAGCTGAAGCAACTCTTCGATTCGTGATAGCCTCGCGTCGTTATCGGAATCTCCTTAGAGATCCGCATCATCGCAACCGCGATGATGATATGACCCAGTCATATCATCATCATATTCCCTGTGGATAAGCTACAACATTCTAAATCTAGGTCCTGATAAACCTCCGGCTGCAACTCAGTCGTTTAGTTTGATCGTATCACCACGGACATTTGTGGTAAATAATAGATCTTTGTCACAGTGTACCGAGCCATCGTTCGATGTCTGGTCCACCACGTACTTAACATCCCTTTCGGATAATCTGCTCCACCAGCCAGCACGAGCTTATGGAAAGTAGCCTGGTAAATGGAATTAGATGGTTCTAGTCACCTATGAACATCGGTGACATCACTGTTAGTTGACGAGTAGTAATTTAACCACATTATAAGTCATTCCAATCACTGATATGCAGTAACCATAGTTGGCCAATCATTTTGCGCCGTACTGCAAAATGTAGCACCCCAACAGCCCATACCCAGCCTCTCAAAACCTCAGTGGACACTAGGAAAGAAAAGTGATGATCCATGTCGATCAACCCGAGGAAAGTGATCCCAGGAAAGCAAAGTGATGAGCCCTGTCGATCAGCTCTAGGCAAAATGGTCCTGGGAAAGCAAAGTGATAATCCCTGTTTATGAATAACCCTAGAGAAGTGATAATTCCCATTGATGAACCCTAGAAAAGTAATGATTCCTGTTGAGCAACCCTAGACAAGTGATGATCCCTGCCGATCAACCCTAGGAAAGTAATCCCAGGAAAGCAACGTGATGATGCATGTTGATTAGCTCTGGGCGAAATGATCCTAGGAAAGCGAAGTAATAATCCCTGTGGATTAACCCCAAAAAAGTGATAATTCTCGTTGATCAACCATAGAAAAGTCACGATTTCTGTTAATCAACCCTCAAAAGTGATGATCCCTCTTGATCAACCCTGGAAAACGTGATCCCAGGAAACTCAACTGATGATCCCAGTTGATCGGCTCTATAAAAAGTGATCCCAGGATAGCAAATCGATGATCACTGTTGATCAGTTGTATAAAAAGTGATCCCAGGATAGCAAATTGATGATCCGTGTTGATCAACCCCGGAAAAAGTGATCCAACGGGGAAAAAAGGCCAACCTGCATCATCAACCAGTGGTCGAGTCCGCTTTGTGGTCTAGCCCGAACCCAGTCTTTCTCCTACCCGTGTGCCAAACGTGCGAATGTCGAAGTCGTCATACTTGGTAACTGGAGCAGTACGAGTGTACAGAGGATTATGGAACAAGGCTGCTCGGTACGACCAGGCACCCCAGGAGAAGGTGGAGCGCTGAGGGGACTGTAGGAAAGAGCTTATTCTAGGTGTACAGCGGTATGTGGCTGTATATGGGCAACGCTCGAATCGTATCTGATATAATTGTGGGTCGTAGCCATTGTGTGTGCCCGAGACCGTGTGGAGCCGAGTTTTCCCATACACGTACCACGTCCAGGGAGAGATAGAGAGAGAGAGGGAGAGAGAGACGACGGTATACAGGCGTCCGCAGATTGCCGGCAATAATAACATTAATAATGGGAGTTACCTCCGAGACGTTATATCGGGATTATTGAACAAGTGTTTGCTCGCGCGTTCGGAGCCCGGTCCCCCGTATTACCTATCGGCAGGAATTGCATACACAATGCACCTGTGTGTTCTCACACGTGTGTATATGTGTGTGCGGTCTCACACACGAGAGAAAGAGGCGATTTTAAGACATTGAACTTCGAGGACCGTCCTCACAGTGACCAGTTGTCCCCATACTCAACGTTATGTAAACTCAATATCTTCAAAATCCCCTGTCTCTAAATAGAAAGCATATTTATACGAAGGACACTTCAAGGACTCGTATGTCCTCAAACTCAACGGAAGTATGTCCTGAAAATCAACGATCGGTTTGGACACAAATTAAAGAAATGTCCTCAAAACAACCACATTTCCTCATAGTCAACATTAAACCGATACGACGGGCTCAAAATGTTCGTTTCCCATTTTATATATACACATGAATGAGTTTGCGTGCTTCGACTGCCGCCAAGAGAAGTCGAAAGGACAACACAAGTGCATCGTTACCATCATACAGGCAGGAGGAAGCGTGGTTGTGTTCACCTCGCCACAGTCCGTGTCATCCCGTTACCTTCGCCATATACAGCCGCACCCCCCCCCCCCCCTTCTTCCCTCGTCCCACCGCCTTTCCTCGCAATCTAAACCCCTTTGGCCCCTAACCCCTCTCGAAACTTGCGGCAAATGCGCGGTTAACCGCACCCCACGATGACGGGGATACTACAAGAATTTTGCGGCTGTGAATCTCTTACCTGCTTGCGCACGTACGTATCGAGCGACCAAGCTCGATTTACTCGCGCCCCCTTCATATTATCCCAAGCAAAGCCGCTCTCATACCTGTCGAACTTACCTTCTACGATTTCTCGTTCGTTTTCGAGATAATTCGCGATCTCGGAGCGCGTACACTCGGGCAGAAATATGATCGGGCGTTCCCTACTTTGTGTCCGGCCCTGACCAGACTTGCCTTGTCAGACTTACCCGACCGGGCTCTTCCATGGAACAAACCGGGAGGATCGCAAAATCGTTTTTTGCGGATTACCCTTTATGCTTGAAAAGTACAATCTTGTGGCCGGGATACATTGCGAGCAAGTACATCTTCACGTAATGTCTACCCGGCCAGAACATTGACATGTTCTGAAAAGCGGAGCCTGTCTTCAAGGCGTTACCCCCACTTGTAGCGCAAAAAAAGGCCTTTTTCATGAATTTTGTTTAACGAAAACTACAAAACTTTTTTAATCGATCAATATACCATCTTAAAGAACACATCTTGAAGAACTTTCAGTAATTTTTTTATTGAAAAATATTACATTGTTTAGTGGCAAATGGCCAATGAAATAATGTGTTTATATACACGGTTTGCGGTGACCAACATTGCGGCGAAGTGGATCATCTGAAAAAAAAATGCGGATGGATTTGGTCAAATATAAGTATAAACTAGTCTTTAATCGAAGGATTTTAAAAAATATTCATTTTTCACAAAATGGCGGACAGTCAAAGTTAATGGTTCGATTTTAACGAAAAAAACGGCCGTTTTTTGGCTATAAAACGGCCATTTTTTTCGAAAAAAAATCGAACGATTAAAGACTACATTTTTATGTATTAAATAAGCCTGCAAAATTTCAAGAAGATCGGTTCATTGGTGTTCGAGTAATCTTGGTCACCGACTTCAGAAATGCCATTTTGAGAAAAACGCGTTTAAAGTTTCAATTTCAGTTTACACGAAGAAAATATTTTTTTTGTAAACTTACATAGAGTCATCTATTCCGGGCATCAAAAAAAAACTGCGCTTCAAATTGCACTTCAAAAAAATCGATTTTTCAAAATCGCAAGTGGGGGTAACCCCTTAAGAACTAAAGAAAAGCTACTTTGCTTTCCACCGCATCAATGATATTTATAATTGATTGGGATGAAACTAATACATCTGTTGTAATTCTATTCATCATTAAAAGCATTAATTTCATCAATGATAATCGACGAGGATAACAATGCTTATCATAAATACCGGGATTACGATAACTAATGATTTGAGCATGAAGAATAGTCAAATTATGTTATGAGTCAAATAGTAAAGCAGGTCATTCGTGGTTTTTGAATGCCTTGGCGCCATGTTGGGAAATGTCAATGTTCTGGCCGGGAAGATATTACCTGAATGTATTTCGCCAACAATCCGCCAGGTGGCTACAAGCGAAGCGCTTCGCGTAAGCAAGATATCATCGTACGAGGATAAAAGTTCGTCCAGTGAGTTGCACCGCGAACGGAAGCGTTACGCTTACTGCGTGCACTTACGCTTATGATTTTGCGATACTTGTGGAATAACCCTTTGCACTCGAGGTCTTTTTCGCTCGGATAGTGATCTGCCCACGTTTTTCTGTCTCTTTGCCTATCAGGAAATGCGAGCAAGCGTATCTATACACTCATTTACTACCTTAGCAAGTAGATAACGAACAAGCAACATGTTGTCAAAATACTGAATTGAATACACTGCCGATTTCACCTCGTCAAGGAGTCCAGAAACGCTGAAACGTCATTTTCAATTTCCTCGTTTGTTTCTGGTTATTACCCGATCTATTCCCAACAACTTTCCTGGTCATTTACCGCTTGTTCGACGGCCCGTTCTTTATCAGTTCCCCAGAAAGGGAACGCCAGATCGGGACTTAGCTTTAAATCCGTAAGTACTTTTTCCCGACAGGCTACACAAATCGTCATAGCTCAGCGATTTTTTGGAATTTTCACAAAATCTTTGTTGCAAATTGAAGTTAAGACCCTCGGGTACAATACTACATGATAAAAATATTATTTTTTTTTTTAATTCCCAATCGTGCGGACGCCTCAAGGCGGGATATACATATACAACGTTCAAAAAATCGATTTCTTTTCTTTTTTCTCTAAACGATAAAACTATATGTGTAGAATTTTTTCCCAAAGTTTCATAGCGAAATTCGAAAAACCTTACAGGAACACATTTTACAGAAACGTTGCGTGAATTGATTTTTTGTTGTAAATGCGTTCCATTTTCGGAAATTTGCATTTTCTTCATTTTAATTACCGTCATATAGAAACTATACATGTACTAACTGAAAAAATGTTTGTACTTTTTTTGCAAATCATAGTTACGGGAAGCTAGACTGCACGCCGATTCGCAACTCCCGCGACGACCTTGCCCTCTGCCACAACTCCGTCATTTTGATGATGGATTAATTTGAAAAAATTGTTTTGTATACTCAAATATACCATTAAAGTATACCTAAAGTTTGATATTTGTAGAACAATTATTTCTTAGTTTAAAAAATCCCTCAATATTGCTTATTTTTTTCCTGTCTAAATGTATATCCCGCCTTAACGATAAGTCTAATCAACTTCATATTTGATCAAGTACCTGAGAGCTATGAATTCATGAAGCTTAGAGAATCTTTCAGCTGACACGTGAACACACGTGGATACGGTGGACGACGAGTAAATATAAAAACGTTCCTCGCAGAACCTGCCGTGCCCGGACGTTTCGAAACCCTTGAGATGTTTGTTCAGTACACAAATTTCTTCTATATATATATATATATATATACAACTCTCCCATAGAAAGTAGTCGAGATGACCCTACGGGATGACACTGTTTGCTGGTTTTTTTCTATGGCTCCTGGAGTCTTCTCATCTTGTGTACTGCTATCAACTATTACGACGTTCGGTTCTTTTTCTCTCTCGCTCTCTCTCTTGTTGTAGTAGAGTGTGTCTCTCGAGACCACGGTCCATTCTACTTCACCGACCCCCGTAGCCTTTCAACTGTTAGCCACCGACTTTTTCTTCCCTTATCTTTTAGGTCTTGTCGCCTGGGGTACACGTAGACAACACACACACCCACACGTACACACGTGAGCGCTAAGGAACAGGCGTATCGGTCCGCGTTTCTTCAGGGTCCCTGGTGAATGCGTAACCGGCCTCTCCGATCACTTCTTTTCCGAGCTTATCCCTCCCACTTCGCGTTCCTAGCGTTTTTCCATTCTTCCGTTGATTTTCCTTTGCCCCTTGTGACGCTCCTTCGAAACTCAACGCCGAGCGTTTTATGTGGCGATGACTCGATGGATGTGCCGCGATCTTTTTCTCTCTCCTTCTATATACAGGGTGTTAGGAAGGTCGATGCAAAGCCTCAACGGAGACTTTGTCCTTGGAGTGCCATATTTCAGGTGTTTACATTTTATTTTTTTTAAAGGAAACGAGTAAAGCTTTTTGAGTGCGGTTTTTTTCTTGCTTTTATTCATGATATACAGAACGTTAAAAAAATTTTTTTTGAAAAAAAAAACCAAAATGGCGGCCGTTGCAGCTCCGCGAAAACAGGTCCTCAAATCGCGGGAGGTAAACGGCTGACATCACTGCCCCCTCTTTGTTGATCTGAAACACAAATTCAAAGCATATTATCAATCTGTGACCCTTTGGTCATGGAATGACGGATGGGTTTTTCGTTTAGTACAAATTTCGGAGAATGGCGGCAATTTAAAAAAAAAACGAATTTTCGCGTTTTTTTCGCATAAAAAGATAAATATTAATGCAACTTTTTACGCTCTTGACATTTTGTCTGACACCCCATAGTTATTGGACTACGCCTATTTTTCAAAAACATGTACTTTTTAACTAAAAATGCAATACTGGGGCGAAAACAAATCGTACAAAACTTTCCATAAAACAAAAGTGGAGGTTTTGATACCCTCTGTAAGTTTGCCATGAAAAAAACGAGTGAAGAAATTCGCTATAAATTAGGCGGGCAGTTTTAGACGTGCAAAAAGAAGCTGAAAAGAAGCCATCTACGAAAATACGTACTGGGCCCAAAAAAATTGTAAATTTTTTTCTAAAAAGGCATGTCGAAGGTAACTTTGTCCTCTTTAAAACGCCGCTTGGGAAATTTGATTATCTTTATTTTTGAGTCCGCTATCTAACTTTTAGTGCGGCAAGAAATTTCGACTGGTGTACTCAAACTTTTGGCCGGCAGTGTATATACGGGGTGACAATTGTAAAGTTACCATGTGTTTTTTAAGGTTCTTGCGCCGAGATGTTGCCACTAAGAAAAATATGATTTCTAGTTACTTTAAAACTTGTTTACGGAAAAAAAATCTAGCGCATTTTTGCGACGAGTAGTATTGGCCAGAAAAAATTGAGCATTCTAGGAAAAATAAAAATTCCATTTCGAGTACGAGATAAGTAAATTTCGAATACGAAATCTTCTGAAAAACTTTTTTTGTCCCGTCGTCGAGAAAAAAACTTATCAAAGATACATTCTAAAGTGGATTAATGGAATTCCATTCCATTCAAATAACGGTTTTTTTTGAGTGTTTGGTATTCGGAATTGAATTATCTTCACTCCGATGAACTTAAGGATGTGTGGCAACTAAGTTATTTACTACTGTTCGAATTGAAACTCACTGATATTGTAAAGGAAAATATCGAGAACTTTTTGAGATTAAAAAAACAACATTTGCCCACGTGAATGCTGAGATAAACGAATTCAAAGTTGGGTCATTTAACACGGGGAACATAGGACTGTACGTCCAAAATTCCCTTTACATTGGCAAAAAAGGTATTTCCGGAGTACTCTTTTGTAAAAAAAAAACGTTTGTGCGGTATCGCTGTAATATGCATGATACGTTAAAAAAAAATCGACATATGCCCATATATTTTGCGAGATATTGCGAGTTAAATGGGACCGTTTTCGTATTTCTTTAGCTCGTATGTCGTAACCACGACAACGTCAGGGAAAACGTACATCAAATCAGCAACTAAATTTGCAGTTAAAAATTGAAAATTCTTCTTTCTGTACCGAATGTTTTACTTTGAGCTGTGGTAAATCTCCTTTTTAGCTTCAATGAATACTACAATTATTTTATTTAGTCTTTAAATGCGATTTTTGCAAATTGCATAATCAGTTCTGTAACGACTCTGCAGTAGCTGCCATACATCCTTAAAATGGGATTTTTTTTCACCACGGTCAATTTTTTTTCAGGCTCACATTACCCGTCACAGTAAACACATTTTTTTCGAAGAGGACTTGAAAAACCCTCAAAAATCATAATTTTCTCGGTCGTGGAACCTTTTTTTTAATACCGTCGTCTAGGATTTCGAACGTGAGGAAGAGGGGGAAATATGAATGTCATAACAATTGACATTTCTCTTCTCAAAAATTGACAAATAATTGACAGTTTCTCTTTCCCTCTATATATATAGAGGGAGAGAGAGAGAGAGAGAGAGAGAGAGAGAGAGAGAGAGAGAGAGAGAGAGAGAGAGAGAGAGAGAGAGAGAGAGAGAAGGACAGAAAATAAAATTCCATATAAAACGCTCATTAAAAAAATTATCGTGCACCCCATCGAGGGGCGTTGTTCTCGAAGCGTTCGAAAACCGACTCGACGCCATTAAAAAAAATTAAAATTTAAAAAATCTACCGCCTCACTCGCGCAGTTCGAGCCTCTATAGTCGTTATCGGAACGCGAATGTTCGAAAATGTGATACAATTCACGAAAACAAAAATCGTACGTGGGTGGCTGAAAAAGAGCCGAGGGAACGCGATAAGTTGAAATTTAACCGCCGTGCTCTCTCCCTCTCCCCCCTCTCTCTCTCTCTCTCTCTCTCTCTCTCTCTCTCTCTCTCTCTTTCACTCTCCTTTATACTTTCTGAGAACAATAAAAGTCGCAGTTCTATGGGGAGCAATACAAGTGGAGGGCGGAGGAACAGGGGGGGGGGGGGGTCCTTGTCGTGTTGTGGGCACGCGGTAGCTCACGTTTAACGCTGTTAAACCGCCGGTCCGAGCGAACAAGTAGGACTCGTTGTGTACTATCGTAGAGCACGGTCTCGACACAACACGCGAACTTGCGCTTGTTGTGTCGGCGAATCGCGTGTCGAAGCTTTATATCGGCGAGGGCTTTCGAAAGCGCGGCAGGTGGGGAAGGATATTTACTTTCGGGGGGGGGGGCAAAGTTCACGTCGTGGCCAACAACAGCTGAGCCCTACGGCTCTTCGATCTATTCATTCGTATTAGTCACTTTTTCATTCACCTAAACGCCCCCCCCCCCCCGCCATCACCCCGTGACCGCCACTCCGCAGAGTCAATATCGTCTCTCACTCACTTCCGCCCTTCCTCCCTTTGCCTTGTCCTTCCTCCCTTCGATGGGGTAGTACAACACCGATGACTCGGTACACTTATTGCCGGTCGTTGATCTTAGTCACCCTTGTAACTTCGAATCGGGTGTATATATATATATATATATATATATATATATATATATATATATATATATATAATGGTATATATATAAACCAAAACCATTACTTATTTTCGGACTCCCTGGCAAGTGACACGAATTCGTAATTGAGATATATATATATATATATATATATATATATATATATATATATATCTCAATTACGAATTCGTGTCACTTTCCAGGGAGTCCGAAAATAAGTAATGGTTTTGGTTTTTTTCTTATTTTTTAATGTTTTACATATATATCAATTTGACGAGCATATTGTGATAATAGTTGAGTATTTAAATGTATAGTTATTATTTGAATGCCATTAATATGGAACGCATATATAGTTTATAGAAGAAGAAATATTACAAAAGTTTACATATATCTGTGTGTGTGTACATATATATAGACCGCATATAGATGCGTGAGTCAACGTCGACTACTAATATTTATAATATTCTTTTTCCTATTAATTATTCACATCCCACATATTTATATAATTTATATATTTACTATTTATTATCCACACACACACATACACTACCGCTCAAAAGTTTGGATACACCCGTCGATATTTCTTGCCACATCAAAAGTTAGATAACTCTGTCAAAAAGAAAATCATAACCAAATTTAACGAACGGCGTTTTGAAGGGAACAAATTCAGCCTTGTTTTGCTTTTTTGAAATATTTTTTATGTTTTTTTTTTCGACCCCGTACACACTTCTGTACGTGACTGTTCTTCGAAAACAAAGTGAAAAAAAAATGTACGAAACTTTTCAAAAAACGAAAATGGAGCTTTTGTTCCCCTTTCAAGTTTATCGTGGGTAAAAATGACAAAAAAATTCCATAACTTATGCGCCCAATTCTCGATGGTTGAAAAATAGCCGAAAAACGGTCACGAACAAAAGTGCATAGCGGGTCGAAAAAAAATTATAAAAAAATTGCAAAAAAGTAAAAGAAAGCCAAATTTGTTTCCTTGAAAACGCCGTTCGTTAAGACGTTACCCCCACTTGTAGCGCAAAAAAAGGCCTTTTTCATGATTTTTTTAAAAGAAAACTACAAAACTTTTTTAATCGATCAATATACCATCTTAAAGAACACATCTTGAAGAACTTTCAGTAATTTTTTTATTGAAAAATATTACATTGTTTAGTGGCAAATGGCCGTCAATGAAATAATGTTTTTATATACACGGTTTGCGGTGACCAACATTGCGGCGAAGTGGATCATCTGAAAAAAAAATGCGGATGGATTTAGTCAAATATAAGTTTAAACTAGTCTTTAATCGAAGGATTTTAAAAAATATTCATTTTTCACAAAATGGCGGACAGTCAAAGTTAATGGTTCGATTTTAACGAAAAAAACGGCCGTTTTTGGCTATAAAACGGCCATTTTTTTTGAAAAAAAATCGAACGATTAAAGACTACATTTTTATGTATTAAATAAGCCTGCAAAATTTCAAAAAGATCGGTTCATTAGTGTTCGAGTAATCTTGGTCACCGACTTCAGAAATGCCATTTTGAGAAAAACGCCTTCAAAGTTTCAATTTCAGTTTACACGAAGAAAATTTTTTTTTTGTAAACTTACATAGAGAAAAAAAACTGCACTTCAAATTGCACTTCAAAAAATGCAATAAAAAAAATCGATTTTTTCAAAATCGCAAGTGGGGGTAACCCTTTAAAATTTAAGGAGTCTTCTCACTTTAGACGCTAAAAAAACTTTAGACGCTATTTTCATGATTTTTTTAATATGTTTATATAAGAGATATTTATATAAAAGTTGTTACACTTAATAAATACACTTTCGAAATATATAAAAAAAAAATTATGTATTCATGTAACCCAAACAAACTTTCAACGCGTTTTTCTCGAAACAACGTTTTTCGACGGCTTGTTGATAACATTTTCGAAACTACTGAACTGATCCTTATGAAATTTTAACCACATATTCTTCACAAATACAGCTATATCGCATATTAAGGATTTTTCAAAATTTTGACATTTACTATTTTTTTTGCCAACAACGGTGAGGAAAATACGTTGTTTTTGTTTTTTCGAAAAATGTCCGTCATTTTGTTATTTTTGCGTGTATCAAAAATCGTGTGATATACGCTATAGCCATTAACATAATGAATATAAAACCGTTGGATTTTTTTGTTTCGGATGATCCATCTCCGAGATTTTATCAACAGCGCAGACTTACGATTTTTTTAGGACATTTTTTTAACTACCATTTTCGTCTATAGTGACTTAAACAATAGAATTTAAAAAAATGTATTTCCAAAGTGCATTTATTAAGTGCAACAACTTTTATATCAATATCTATAATATAACCAGATGAAAAAAATTCATGAAAATAGCCATTTTTTAGCGTCTAAAGTGAGAAGACCCCGTAAACAAAGTTGCTGCATGGCCAATGGGTGGAGGTACCTCTGGCAAGCAGGCTCATCTGAAATAAAAATTTTAAAGATGTACTTTTAATACAATAATAATAGTATTCTGTTCACGGATACTTTTTTTTTAATTTGAAAATTACTACACTGGCTATCTGCAGGAAAAAAGTTCGAATTCCGACAAAAAACAACTTCAACAATTTGTTATCAACAAATGGATGAACATATGAAAAACGTAATCCGGTCATAAGATAGAAAATGTTATAAACTACATTCCGCCGGAATTTGAAGTGAATCGGACGAATAAATTTCGAGAAATGACTCACACCGTCTCATAAAACATTTCGAGAAAAAACGCGAAAAAAAGCAATCTGACGCTACAAAAATCCCCATCACAAATGAAAGTCAAGACTCTATGCTATGAAACTATGCAACGAAAAAGTATTTTTTTTTAAATTACAAACTTAATCACACGCCTTAACTTCCATGTACTCTCGGATATGTGTTTTAACCGAGGTTGGTTTTACACACTCTCGAAAATATATCTCCGAAATTCTCGTTCTTCCTGCCCCTCGCGTTAGCGTTGAGAATTAATAATCCGGGCGGTATCTTGCCGCGGCCACGAGCACAAGT
This sequence comes from Ophion slaviceki, assembly GCA_944452715.1. Classification (NCBI taxonomy): domain Eukaryota; kingdom Metazoa; phylum Arthropoda; class Insecta; order Hymenoptera; family Ichneumonidae; genus Ophion; species Ophion slaviceki. The sequence goes on along the minus strand of CALYCA010000049.1, from coordinate 21,318 downwards.
CCCGGCTCGCTCTTCTTTGCCAAAGCCAGGAGATAGTTTCCATTTAGCCCCCGGTACATTAATACGGTATTGCATTGTACGGATATATATCGTATATAGCTACACAAGTACAGGAGTGTTATAAGCGCAGCGAGCTCCAAACTTCTGCGGTAGAACGACACGACGAAGGAGCGGGAGGTGAGGAACGAGGACGGACGCGAGGGAGGACAGTTATTAATTAATATAACGTGTGTGCTCGAGATTCTCGGCTTGCTGCAAACCTCTATAACCCTACGTCCCTTTGATTAATTTTCTTTTTCTACTGTCGAATATATATACAGTATGTATATACTACATAGATATACGAATAAAAAGGAAATTGAAACCGCGGTCGCGGGACTCCCTTAAGCCTTGGTACTTGGGGAGTACAGGCGATGAATCTAGTTACTTTTACATATGTTAGTAACAAAACGATATATCCCCATATACATACATATATATATTTTTTTTTAATGGTGGCGCAAATTTGAGCTGAATTTTTTTCCTTTTTCTCACTAGCCAATCATTTACTTTAAAAGAGAAAAAAAATTGTCGTGAAAGCTGCGGCGGTCAAAAAATATTTGGAGGTCGCTCAAGCCTCCGAAAAATTAAAATTTTCTGTAAAAAAATAGATTTTATCCCCGTTTACTTCTCAACCATGAATTTAAGCTTTATAATTTGAAAATTAAGCTCGCGAAAGCGTCTAGCCGGTCAATGATGTTTAGTGGTCGCTCAAGTGCTTCGAAATTTTCAATTTTCGTCAATTTTTTTTACGCGTCTCACCCATAAATTAGACGCATTGTAAAATTTTCAAAACAATTTATTGTTTTTCTTTAGAAACAGATTTTTCAAATTTACCTCACACTACTAACCCAAGAATTATAATCTTTGTTCTCATAGAATAGTTTTACAAAACTCTAGTCCGTAAACAAAATTATAGGTCCCCCATTTTATCGGGTTAGAAGTGTGAGGTAAATTAAAAAAATCCGTTTCTAACGAAAAAATAATCAATTGCTTTGAAAATTTCACAAAGTGTTAAATTTATAAAGTGAGAAAGGAAAAATAAAATCGCGACAATCGGAAATTCCGAAGGTCTTGAGCGACCACTAAATAATCATCGGTTGGCTAGAGCTTTCACGAGCTTAATTTAAAAATTGTAAAGCGTAAAATTCATGGATAAGAAGAGAACAAAAAAATCAATTTTTTCATGAAAATGTGAATTTTTGGGAGGCTTGAGCGACATTTAAATATTTTTTGACCGCACGTAGCTTTCGCGAATTTTTTTTTCTTTCCTTTAAAGTATATAATTATACGGTGAGAAAAAGGGAAAAAATAGAGCTCAAATTTGTGCTACCTTTATATATATATAGGTCGTTTTGCAACTAGCATGTGTAAAAGTAACTAGATCCATCGCCTTTGCTCTCCAAGTTCCAAGGCTTAAGGGAGTTCCGCGACCGCGGTCTCAATTTCCTTTTTATTCGGCGCTCCCGAGCGTTCGTAGCTCCTCCACGTACCGGGTGTCCTGTTTCGACCGGGTAATCCCTCAATATCTCGCGAACGCGGCGTCCGATCGAAAAAAACCTTCGAACAAAAGTTGCACCGTTCCGAGACGCGATCCCTCTGGCAATGTCATCGACCTTAGCCAGTGAAAATCTCAAGGTCAAACGAAGGTCATCACCATTTTTTTCGCGTAAAGCTATATTTCTAGTGAAACGAAATTGTAGTCGGTGAAGATCTAAATACAATGAAAAAAAAATTGTCTCTAACTTGAAAATTGCCGAAGTTATGGCATTTTGAAAATAACCCTTTCTTCGTGACTTTTTCTCCCCCAAAATTGTCTCATCCTGTTGGAAAGTGTTTCAATCGGTCATCCCAAGCATTCGGAGGGAAGTATCTCGAACCCTCTGCAATTGAGAATAGCGATTGCAAATATTGTCGATTCTCGTCGGGTCATTAACGGATTTGAGTGTACGAATGATCGATGTCTACGGGCCATCGTCATAAATAATACATCAATTCTGACTTTACATTCGTTTGACGTGTTATCGAGAGCCACTCTGACCTCAAAGTGATCCGTAAAGAACTCGTTTCACTTTATCGTGCATATTCATAAAATGGGGGGGGGGGGGGCTTTAGTACAAACACGTAGTCGAGTCAAAGATCAGCGAGTCGGAGACGTCGCTATATATATATATATATATATATATGAACATTCAGCTCTGTGTTTCACGAATTCCAAGTTTCAATTGGAGACGAGCACCGCCGCGTCTCTTGATTTCCCTTATTATTATAATGCGGAGACGCGAAGAAACGTGAACTCAGCTGGTGCCCGTCTCACCGAACTATCTCGCGGATGCGTTTGAACGCGTCGACGATTTCAACTCTATGTCTCGCAGTCAACGGCCCGACGCGCAACGCTTGTCATTCGCTGTGCACAGCGAAAGTATAAAATCCACTGTTTGTGTATTTATGCACGAGTATAGGTACAGAGGTGCTTGAATTTTCGAAGCGAATGCGGTATCACGCACACCGATGGATAAATGCAAGATAGAGACACATGCAGATCTACAGGGGGACACACTAGAAATTAGACACTCGAAAACGTCGACCGAAAATGTGACGCGATTGATGAACAGTTCATTGTTCATTGAGGCATACCTTTAGGCAGCCAAAATCAATCGAATCTTAAAGATAATTTATGTCGAAATGATCTATTCTACATAATTACAGTTTTATGTACATATTGATGCATCTTTGAATTTTTCAATTTTTTTTTTAATATTTGAAAATGGCAGCTGTACTTGCTTCGGAGACGGTTGCCGCCTGAGCAGTTCCACGGCGTGCAGCCTGGCGCCTGGTCTATGGATCTGAAATATCAGAATCAAGAAGTTTTGGATTTCTTGGACCAACACGCTCTATGTGAACCTAAAAAATCCAAAATCAGTATAGGTATAGTATTTGGTAATGAAACAGCAGTTTTGAAAAATAATTCCCAAGGAACGTTAGGTTTACATAGACGGTCATTATGTTATCGAAAAGTGTGCAAAACTTTAAAATGTTCGATCGGATAGTTTTTTAGTTACGTTGCACGAGGTTCACGAAAAAGTGGTTTTCAGAAAAACGCGTTCGAAGTTTCGAGACTCAAAAAAGTTGTGACTAAATGACTCACCGATTACGCTGCCATTCCGGGGCTATGGAGTAGTCTCAGCTTACTCGTGGAGTTCATTTTTAGCCGTAAGCTCTTCTTTACCTTGTAAAGGGATCCCCCTCATTAAGGGATTGATTAATAAAAATTATGCACTTCCGGCAGCACCGCGCTCCTTGCCTCGGACTAATTTTAAAAAATGTCAAGGTCGTTCCAGGGTCGCCATAGATCACTGGTTTCTCGTTGAAAAATACGTGGCAAGTGGCGTCTTAAATAGACGGTCCCATTCGAAAAGTGGAGTTTATCGGGAAGTTGGGTTGACACCTCTACTTGAATAATAAAAGTTCTAAGACTGAGCTGACTGTAATGGACACTCTAAACATTTTAGTTTTTTACTTCGATTTTTTCCCCCCTCAAATCAATGTTTATAGTTTTTGAGTATTAAATTTCTAGCGACTCACCCAGTATATTTCTACATATTTGATATATTCATATATATGTATATGCGTGTGTGTGCGCGCGTGTGTGTGTCTGTGTGTATTACATCCGTGTGCGTTTTACCGCACTCGATTTGGAAATGCAGTCACCCACATACTTATAAGGGCGCATATACCAACGATGCATTTTGCATATGTGGAGCATTATATATTTACGTATGTATATATATATATATATATATATATATCCGCTGCACATTCGGCGAGTACTGCGCCCGTTATGTCGTATAGATATGGTATGGATAGGTTGTTGAAAACGTATAGGCTATTTGGCGAGCAGCCAAACGGGTACTACGTTCGCAGACTTTGGTGAATCGTCTTCTTCGTTGCTCTCCATCTCTCTCTCTCTCTCTCTCTCTCTCTCTCTCTCTCTCTCTCTCTCTCTCTCTCTTCCTCCCTCCCTCCATCTCTTCCTCCCTGCCTCCCTCCCGCCACTCTTCGTCGAGCACGCCTCTCTTCATTGTCGAATGCATGACCAGTGCGCGGAGGTTCTCGCAGGTGGTCATACAAGCTCGCGCACCGAGTGAGAGGTTTGCAAGGCTTTGCCAAAAGTTGAACGCAATCGAGGGTCAAGCCCAATTCTACATATATACGCATAAAATACCAGAGTGCTTTGATCCCGTGAATAGAGATTGGAAGTTATAATTCTTCAGGCAGGGGGGAGAGAGAGGGAGAGAGAGAGAGACAGACGAGAGAGAGCACATTCTATTTTATGTATCAGGTACTAACTTCTGGAAACCACGAATTCAAATTGTCCCAGACACATTTACTCGTACCATACGACACTCATTTCTACGAGTCATCAAATCTTTGACGAATGTATGTGTGTGTTATCCCCACACACACACACACACACATGTGCATATATATCTGTGTGCGTGTGTCTATATATATATATATATATATATATATATATATATATATATATATATGTAGACGTATAGTGACAATCAAGCGATAAATTAGTTATTCCACACAGATGGTATAAGGTCGCAATAAAAATCCAGTTGCAATGTCAGGTGGAAATAATTGAATGGTGTTACTCGAACGGTAGAATATGGCCGAGGGGTTAGCCGATAGGGAAATGTATCGTCGAGAGGGATGGCGGTGAGGGGGATGAGCGTGGGTGGGTTGGGGGGGGGGTCGAGAGGTTATAGGGACGTTTCGCTCCTATACTCTCGGACCGGGCTCGAACCGGTGGACGTGGCGAATCGGGCAGGGTGAGGGCAGAACCGCACACCATTCACCGAGCAGCCCGAGTTGATTTATCGGTGGGTAGCGTGACACCGTGAATAAATAGAAAGGTGATCGAAAACAAAATCCCACGGAAATGGGTATAAATGGCTGCGCGAGAACGCGCCGGGGATCGAAGCTCGTCGCCAGCCGGGCCGCTGGCCCGTTGAAAAAAAAAGAAACGAAAAAAAACGAAGGAAAGCGAAGGGCTTGTGGAAAAAGGTGGAATGGAGAAACAACGATAACAACGACAACGCCGCGGACCGGGCAAAAATCGAGAGCGTTCCACTTTAGCAAGCTTTTGAAATGATTGGCTTCGCTTATACTGACGTCAGTTTAACGGCTGCGACTTCGACCTTGCTATTCGGTTAGACTGACGTGCGATACTATGCTGGTTATGCAAGGAGCGTTGGTTCGGAGGATCATATTTGACGAGGGGTAAAGAGCATCAGCGTTTTAGTAAATTACCAGTTGCCGCTAGTCTCGGGTATAGGGCAGGGTAACAACCATCAAATCAATGCTGGTTATTAAAGACTGAAGCTTCTTTCGGCTCGGGAAACTGCACCTTCGGGCTAGTATTTTCGTTGGCGGAAATGCTAGCCTGAGGAACGATGGTCCGATATTAGATCACCAAACGAATGCTGGTAAGTTATCAAACGACTGCTGCTTTCCACCGGTCATCGTATCCTAGCCTAAGGATTCCATTAGCATGGGAAGCAAGAAGCAGGAGGATTTTAGTAACCTACCAGGTGTTATTGTCCTTAGACAATGACACGCTGAATCACCAAACTAATACTGGTAAGTTACTAAAAGATTGCTGCTTTATGACGCCCAGCGCAAGGATGCTGGTTTTTGACGCCCAGCCCAAGGATGTTGTTATCGTCGGAAGCAAGAAGCAGTAAGATTTTGATAGCTTACTAGTTGTTAGTGGCCTCAGATCAATGGTATATATTGGATTACAAACCAATGCTGGTACGGTACCTTAAGGCTGCTTCTTTTCGCCGCCCATCATTATCTTAGCCGGAAAATGCCATTATCGTAGACAGCTTTATACAGGTTAGCGGCCTCTAAATTGAACAGACCAATGACATATTGGATCACCGAACCGAAACTGGTAAGTTACTAAAATACTGCTGCCTCCCGTTGGCCAAGCCTGCTGGCCTTACAGATGACATCTCATCGGCACCAAACAGCAGAATTCCAGTAACTCACCAGATGGCTACTAGCCTTAGATCAGCACTATGTTGGGTCACCAAACTGGAGCTGATAAGTTACCGAAAGACTTTTGCTTTTCGGTGTTCAAGTCTGCTAGCCTAACATGGCATCTCATGGGCAGCGAACAGCAGATTCCCAGTAACTTACCACATGTTACTATCCTGAAAACAGCAGAATGTTAGATCAGCTCAAACCAAAGTTGATGTTGGTAAGATGCTGTCCTTCGGTGGTCTCCATGTCATGATAATGCGATCATATTTAAAAATCATCCCATGACGACATTTGTCTCTATCAAAACGTGCACCACTTGCCTTCCAGATATTTATAATAGACAATTAATATTGATATCGCAACACAACCAATTGTGCGCGCGACTTCTGCAATTACCGATCGTTCACACATTACCTCGCGAATGAAATTATCCCGAGCCTGTTTTATTTATCTCGAGAGACTGTGTATAATCCGTTTCGAGGGTATCTCGAATTCGGCACGAGTGGCTCTCACAGCACTGACCCGTTACAGTCTGAAGGCGGTGCTGGTGAGACGTGGGTAGATAGGTGGTTAGCATCTTCGTAGGTAACCAAGCCACCTACCACCGATGTGGAGAGCATACCGAGTACACGAATAAAGCAGGCGGGAATAGCAAAGAGCGAGAGTGAGACCGGAGAAGGGATGGGCGAGAGAACCCAAGACTCAACAGCCCAACAACCGAAGAAGAGACCCGCACCCTCATAAATATTCACGATGAAATCTACCCCTCGATAATAACGGTCTGGCCCTCGCACCTCCCCACCTCGCTGAAATATGCGCGATGAGTGTGGTATCGGGGCGCGAGAAGACAACGCGACGACTACGTGGATGCCAAAAAACACCCTTTTCTCGACAAATATATTCACGTTTGGCAATTCGCTATGATAAATATCCGGCGAAGCGAGCAGACTTCGAGAATGACCGACCTAGATCGTCGATCGACTCTCTCGCCCTTTCTGATTCTCTCTCATCCCCATTAGCCGGAGATATCCCCAAAGGATTCGAGTACCCACCTAATGCATTGAAACATCGTGACCGCGTCCGCTTGAATTGGGAAGACGGAGAAGGGCGAGCCCAGGTCCAAGGTAGAAATATATGCTCTCCTGGAACCAATGGGAATTGCGTGTATATATATATATATATATATATATATATACACATACATAGGTACTGTAATGAATCTCGCGAAGAAAGAATCTCTGGGTGTCTCACTGTGCCAGGTGGATTTAGTGTAACGTAGGAAAGAGGGTCTAGGTGAGCGGAGATAGAAGCTACATACGTATAGGGTGGTGGCTACTACTCCTGTCCGGCAAGGAGTAAATTGGTAAAAATGTCTGGAGGTTGTTTGGGCGGGAGGGGGAGGGGAATGGCAAACACGAGCGAGCTATCCTTCGTGGCTGTCTTCCTGACTGTGGCTGCTGCCACGAGCCACTCTCTTCCCCCGCTCACTAATTCCCCTCGCCCTTTACTTCGCCTCGCTATACTCGACCAAGCAAAAGCCCAGCCGGCTCTCTCTCCATTGCCAGCTCAGGGCTCGAGCTTTCCCGGGCTTCCCCGACTCCAACACTCGCGTTGTAGATGAGGCACGCCACACACCATCTCTCCATCCAGCTTCTACCAATACCACCAACGACCAGAACGACCACGAAGAGGACGACAACGACGACAACGACGACGACGCTCTATTCCAACTCTCTCCCGAGCCACGAACTCTTCCATACTCGCCTCTTCTCTCTTCTGCTTTCACTCTACTTCCACGCTTCTGTCTTACTCCCCGAATACTAGCGTATACAGCCTTGTACCGTTCACGACCCTTGTCCATCCTCCCGCCGCTCCTGTACTTTGCTGGCAATGGTTCTTCTCACGAGAAACCCACACGACACCACTGTCCAACTGTCTACCTTCGTTCTCTTCTTTTATCCTTCACCCTTCTATTTTGTTTCGCATTTCTCCACCCTTTTTGCCGCGCGCTGGCTTTACAGAGTGTGCGGGGAGCCCTGCTCGGCTTCCAGAAAATTGAGTGTTACCCGGCTCGCGAGCATCCGAAGAATACGAGAATCTTTGTCGCTTTCGCCAACAAAGATACGCTCGCTGTGTGTCCGATACAGCACGGATATTGTCTAGACCCAATGACTCGCCCTTGTTGCCCGATCGGATCGCTCCTGTTACGGCCTCGTGATCATCCAGGAGACAACGCTTCCATTCAACAAACGGAATTCCACCAACCGAATGCGAGAAATTTCACAGCATCGCGGCGGGGATGCTTTGTCGATAATCCAACTAGGGATGAGGAAGAGAATCTTAGGTAATGGAGGACAAAGCGGAACTGCAACGCGACGGCCAAGGCTGAATGCCTCCAGGACTCTTTTACTCTCGAAACTGACAATACCCTGTTGCGTAACGACCAACTTCTCAGCAATCCGGTGTTGTAGGTTTAACTGCGGATGAGGCTGGACGAGAAGTGTCTCCAACAACTGTCATCGAGCCCTAGATGTTTGGGGTTGGGACACGTCAACTGGATTCAGGTGTCTCAGGGTTCTCCGAAAAATTCGACATTCGGGTGTCTTTGGGTCATACTAAAATTCGGCATTCTTTGAGTTCATAAAAAATCCAAGCTTCAGATATCTTTGGGTTCTCCAAAAATGTATTATTCAGGTGTCTTTGCGTCCTCCCAACATCTAAGATTCACGTGTCTTTGCATCCTACCAAAATTCATGATTCAAGTATCTGAGCCAGGTTTTTTATATTCGTAGGTCAGTCCAAGATGCTTTTGCCTGCTAACCTGTAGTACTTTCAAGAGTAGTTAGATCCAACCTCTTCAGCAGGAATAAGCCATAATTGGAAGTTGAACGATGCCTCGAAGGCATCAACTTCTTTGCCCGCGTATGTGCGTCGTCACTTTCCAGCGCTATCGTTAAACTTTGGGCTTTACTCTAAACTCCAGCTGGCATTGTCGACGTACGTTCAAGTTTTTCAACTCACGTCGTGTAGTTTCCCATAATTTATACACTTCCCGGATCTGCGCTAGGGAAGAAAAAAAATGTCAACAAATTCCCTAATAGGGCAACGCCTCGGGCTCGTTGACTTTGCAAACGCGTTTGGACCTGCAGGCAACAAGACCTGCAAGTTCGATAGCAGCTGAATAGTCGTCGTTAGAGTCTGTACGATTGTCCAATCTTCTTGTTGTCTTCGATTGGCGAATCATCGGGGATGACGCTGTCGGCGTAATTTCCAACCACAAAACTTCCAAGTGATATTCGATTGCAAAAGCAGCCGACAATCTTCCGTAAAAATCAGATGAGCTCTCCATCAGTATCTCAACATACAACCGGTCTTTCAGGAGTTTCGGCCCAACGCCCCCAACTTTCAAATACGTTTCCTATCCTTCTTTTTCTTCATTAGTGTCTTACTTTGTACTTCCCTAGATCTTGTGGTAAAGATCAGCACTTTCGTCGAGTTTCGTACTTTTGGCAAGAAGGAAAAAACTTGGTCGTGCTGGGATGAGTGGGTGTGACGGTGCCGAAAGAAACAATCGCTGGAAACTCGAGGATGGAGGCTGTGTGTCGAGATGGAATACTCGAAAGTGGACGAGCTGCGAGATCCGAATCCCGACACAATGCACTTTTTCAAGGACTGACACGTTCTCTCTCTCTCTCTCTCTCTCTCTCTCTCTCCCTTTCTATCTCTTCCTAACTCTCTTTCTCTCTCTCTCTCTCTCGCTCTTCTGGGGTGTCTCGCATCTCAGGCTTTTCAAGCATTTCCTCATTCACGTTGAGTGCAAGCGCGTATCTCCTCACCAGTGCCTCTTGGTTGAATTAGATACTCTCCTTGGGTACATTTTGCCGCGAGCTTGCCCTAGGACGTCGTTACACAATGCGAGAAGCGGATTATTTGACGTTCCAACCACATGCTCGAGACCGCTTGTTCAAACGGTTCCTCGAGCCTCGCCCATCCAACGAATGATCGAGAGAAGTGCCCCGCTACCCGAACAATTGTCATCGCTATTCCGGAGACCACGTAGACGACGACGACGACGAGTGAACTGCCAGCGGAATAAAGGCAAACAGAGCGTCGAGGTGTTTTGTTCAGAAGGGACGAGAAAAGCTTGTACAACAGACCGGATAATTATGTTGAAAATAACGTCGCGCCTCACCGTAAAACTTCCTTCTGCGTATCGACCCATCAAAATCCCATTTCCGCGTATTTTCATTTTATCTTCTCGTCTTGGTGCTTTTATTTTGCGGGACGTGCAGTGGTCGTGCAGATTCCCTCAGTGGAGCACACTTCCTGTCGAGGCTTGGATATTATTAGCGAATACTACCTAGATTAGCGCGGCCGGATGTAGGAGTCGATCGGGTCTCTTTTATACAGCGAATCTACGTCTGTCGTTTGAATTGATTTTCGTTCACGAATAATCGAGAAGTGATGCTCCCGTCCGTACAAATGAAGCAGAAAATAAAGCGGAGCGGAAAAAAACGTCCAGTCGATTTTCCAATTTACTCGAGTTAGTGGAACTGTTGTCATCAGCGTCTAAAAACGTTTTCTCGTTCTGTATTACAAAGAAAAACGATTCAAACATTTTTTCGAGTTATACCCAAAGGAATTCAAACATCTAGAACCAAACAAACCCAAACATTTTTTTCGGTTCAGGATAAAAGAAACGCAAACATTTTTTTTTTTTTCGATCTAAGACCAAACAAACCGAAATATTTTCGCGATTTACGACAAAACAAACCCAAACCTTTTCGCAGCTTAGGATAAAGCAAATCCAAACACTTTTTTGGTCTAGGACACAACAAACCTGAACATTTTTTCGCCCTAAGATGAAAACAAACGCAAACATTTGTTCGGTCGACGACGAAACGAACCTAAACATTTTACCCCCCTAGAACTAAACAAACCCAAACATTTTTTCGTCCCAGGACCAAAAAAAAAACAAAAAAATTCACTTCGTTCAAGTACCAAACAAACCCAAACATTTGTTCGGCCGACGACGAAGCGAACTCAAACATTTTTCCGCTCCAGGAGCGAACAAGCCGAAACATTTTTTCGAACTAGGACCAAACAAATCCGAACATTCGGTCAATCCAGGGCAATGATATCCAAACAAACATTCTTGCATGGCCTGTTGAGTGACGAATTTCGACTGTCAAAATTATCGAGTCTGCGAACAGATAGCCCGAAAAGCTGTACTACCAATTGACGAAATTGGATAAACGCCGGTGAAATTCGTTCTCACCCTGATACGTATCTTCCCAGAGTAAAATGGATTCGGACCAATTGAAGCAAATACTCGAGTCGCATATATGTGCGTGGTGTGGGTCAACGCTTGCATAATCGATACACGACGAGTGTACGTTGTCTACGTTATTACGGAGCCCTGGAGCAAAATACTCGGCAATTTGGAGGCAAAAGATTCGCTCTACGTGTGTTCGGTGGCATTCGAAGCGCGGTCCGTGTACTAATTAACTCCCGTCGATTGGGGAATTTCAGAGGGCTCCGTTTCGTTATCACCGACAGGGCAATGGGATGTGGCTCCTGGTGTGACTCCATACCATCGCTTGCTCGTTATGTTAAAATTTACCCGCATCAAGGAGAACTGAAACTCCAAAGAATACCGAGCATCGCCGGGTACGCTCGTCAACCGGAGGAAAATCAAGAGAGAGAGAGAGAGAGAGAGAGAGAGAGAGAGAGAGAGAGAGAGAGAGAGAGAAGTGCTGGAATCGACCACAGAAAACGCGTGACAAACTATGTGGTGTACATTCAGATTTTGGTTGATTCCATTCATCCTGCTTTCTTGGCCACAAATATCTAGTTTCGAACTTTCCAAATCACGATGCCCTATCAACCAGTGCATGTCAACACTCTCACGATACTTTGCTCGAATTTTTGGTCTTCGGTTTGCTCAAGCCTGATCAAACACATTCTGAAAGTGCGAGACTCCTATGAGCTTTGATTTTGCTTGTTATATGCAAGCCCTGCATTATATAAAACTCAAACAAAACCAATCACATCCTGGAAGTGCAAGATCCGAAACCGAGATAAATTCTGTGAGTGCTGCAAAATTCGTTCAGCTCTGATTTTACTTCTTATAGGGAAGGAATCCGCATTGTGACAGGTAGAGGAATGGAAGTATTCAAGTCCTGCCATTCTGACTTTGATTTGTATCTGGTAGTAGAGCATTAAAATCATTGGACACATGATGCATACATATTGTATGCTCTTGACCAAACTTTCGAACCCTTCTTTCAATCCTGCTTGTCTTCATCTTTGTCGAATTAATTTTTCGAAGTGGTTTAGAATTGGTGCCAAAAAAAACAGAATCCTGTGCAATGGAATGCAACAAGACTTTTTTCAATTGAAATATCCAGGAGCTTGTCATTTAAGATGAAATTGGAATATTCAAATTTTTCAATAGATTTAAGTAAAGATGAAAAAAAAACAAAATCTGATTTAAAAGCAAATCAGCGGTTGGCTAGAATAAGATTAGATACCAAGACGATCAAATCAGCATCCCGTTTTCGACTCTCTATACTCGCGTCCAGAAAGTTCTCCGAAAAATTGCTGGGTGGATTTGCCACGAAACGTTTCACACATTTCAGGGACGATTTAATAGTATACAGAGCATACTCAGAGTATCGGTGGGGCGGGGTACAAGTTCTCGCTTGATCTGGGCTGGTCGCTTAATTCTACCGAGCTCATCCATTTCGCCGATATTTTTATGACTGTTTCGCTCCATGTCCCTGAGCGATTGTAGAATCATTTCAATTATATGTATATCTGTATACGGATAAATGTACGAACGCCTGTGCTCTGCGTCCTACACCATTCTCACTCGCTTCCATTTCCCCGTTCCCCGCTGTGACCCGGGTATACGCACGAAGCTTGTAAAACGACGTGGAACGGGAGAGCGAGTCGGAACGTTGGCACTCCCAATCGCATTGGCACGGGGCATTTTATCGTGCCGTAACTCGAAATTGCTTGTCTTCGAGCGTTATAAAATCCCTGGGAGTCGCTTCAACGGAAGAAGGAGGAAAAAAATCGATTGGCACTCGACCGCCATGGCTGCATGTCGGGCAATCCATGTAGGAAAGGGCACATGGTGTCATCAGATGTGATTGGGAATCTTCACTGAGCAGTTATAGGTACAAGAAGCTCCGAAATTAGGAATATTCCATTTTGCACAGCTCCTCGACAATTTTAGGGTAGATATCAAATATCGTATGGCAGCTATGCAACAGCTAGCCTATGGAGTAGACGCCCTACAATCGCATGGTAGCTATGTGAAGTTGGTGTATTAGGGTATCTTGACGTATTAGTTTCAGCCGCAACGGGCTCTGCCGTCTAATTAGGGATATTCCATTTCGCACAGCTAGCCACCAATCTTACGATAACTGATCAACAATCGCAAATTTGCGACAGCTACCCTATGGAATAGACGCCCTACAATTTCATGGGAGCTATGTGAAGTTGGTGCATTTCGGTATCTTCGCGCATTAGTTTTGGATGCAAGATGCTCTGCAGTCTAATTAGAGATGTTCCATTTCGCACAGCTAGCCACCAATCTTACGGTAGCTGATCAGCAATCGCAGCTATGCAACAGCTACCCTAAAATCGATTGGTACCTATGTGAAGTTGGTGTATTTGGGTATCTTCGCGTAGTGATTTCAGATGCAAGAAGCTCTAGACTCTAATTAGAGATATTCCATTTCGCACAGCTAGCCACCAATCTTACGATAGCTGATCAATAATCACGATTATGCAACAGCTACCCTATGAAATTAGACACCTTACAATTGGTTGGTAGCTACGTGATATTGGTGCATTTGCATATCTCCGCGCATTAGTCTTAGGGACAAGAAGCTGTGCCATCTACTTAGGGATATTCCATAATGCACAGCTAGCGACGAATCATACGGTGGCTCATCAACAATCGTATGTCGGCTATGCAACAGCTACCTCATGCAAACAAATACTACAATTAGATAGTAGCTATGTGAAGTTCGTGTATTTGGGTGTCTTCGCGCATTATTCACAGATCCAACGAGTTCTGCAGCTGAATTTATGATAATTCATTTTGCACAGCTAACCACCAATCTTAAAGTAGCTACCCAACAACCACACTGTAGCTAATCTACAAATCTATTATGGCTACGCGACACTGGGATGCATCAGCGCATCAGTTGATGGCAGATATTTGATGGCGCTGCGTCTGATGCCTGGCAAGTAGATACGCGTCAGGCTGCTGGAAGGCATACAGGGAAACTGAAAGGGAATTGGAGCGGCAGAGGAAGAAAAATTGATATGATGACGGCGCGGGGCTAGGAAAGAGGTGGCGGAGTATGAGGAGGATCAGGGAGCGGAATAGGAATGGTGGAAGAGAGCGACTGAGCGGAGGGTGAGTCGGGATTTCCGCGCGTGCCGACGACCCGGCACGGCCGGACCTTCACCAACGTATACGTCCATCATCCGACTTCGCATGCACAACGGGTATGATGGTGGATGCTATTGGGCATCTGGAAGCAGACACGCAGTTCCACGGGGCAAAGCCGTCCCGTAACTGAAGCTCTCCGGGAATAGACGCGGAGATTCTCGACGGATTGCTCGTCGCTCGGACTGCTCAAGGGACACACCGAAGCCCCGGAACATGTCGTACCTACGGATGGACGATTCCACGTGGTCACTGCTCGAAGGGACCACGGGGGTTGGGAAGCTCGTTCATTTCATGGGCCGTCAGCTCGTGCCAATCCAATGGGCCATGATGTGTGACTTCTTTTTTCTTCTACTCTCCTTTATTTGTCTCCCCGTTGTATTTCCGTCTGTTTAATAGTTAGCGCGGATCGAAAATGGCGGAGCTACAGTAGCAGCAGCTCATTTTGTTCGCGTGAAATGGCTGCGCGCGGGGTTACGAAAGCTCCGCATCTTTTTCATCTCCAGCTCCCAGAGATTCTCCGCTCGCTCAGCTGTTTTTATTCTCTTTTCTCTCTCTCTGTCTCTCTCTCTCTCTCTCTCTCTCTCTCTCTCTCTCTCTCTCTCTCTCTCTCTCTCTCGCTGGGTTTCTCTCTTTCACGCGTTGTTGGACGTATATTCGATCGTGGTCCGGGGCGAGGATGGGAAGGGATGCTGTCAATTGTTTTCCAACCTCTATCCCGTTTGCTCGCTAATACATATTGTGTTCGTCCGTCCGTCAGCACGTATACGGCTTTGGTTTGGATTAGTTTGAACCTTGGGCACGTTATGGACATCACCACCGCTACCTTTCTTAGTGTGAGGTGCGAGCCGTTCTCGATTTGGTCAAGCATGCCGTGCGAAAGCTTCGCTCAAGCAATGGCGAAGTAAAAGGATCGCCGGGAAATTCGCGATACTGTATATAAAGGACGGATTTTTATTCCTCTTTCTTTTTGCGCTTGAAACGAGAACAAAAAAGGCATAAAGACGGAGAATAAGAACAGGCGGCGATGAGAGAAAATGGACGGTTGGACTATAGGAAATGCCGGTTGAGTGCGAGAGAAATAGAAAATCGAAGGCACTTAAAAAGTGGCAGATACTCGGCATTTCTTCCTGTACAAAACTCTACTTCGATGTAGACATTCGGAGAAGAATGGTTTCGTGCCGTAGCACTTTCGTTGCAACTCCGTGCGAAGTTCCTACGTTCTCAGCCATCTCCCTGCCTCCCATCACCAAAAGATTCTTCCTTCCATTTCATTGCTCTCTCTTACCCTCTTACGACTTCCAGCTCCCTTCCTCTATCAAATTCAGCTCGAACATTGTGAGCACGTGTCCGATAAGTACGTACCGCATGCAGAACACTCAGCACCTTCAATATTTGGAAACAAAAGAAAATCGGCACTATCTCAGCCGTTAAAAAAAATGCCTTGCGCACATCTAACCAATGGTGGTATGTACGTCCACGTATACGGGTAAAGAATACTTTGAACCCGTTACATCCTATCAATGCTGGCTATCAGCCCAGTTGGCTGTTCCGAGTGCTTCAATTTTTCCTAAACGTATCGTTGATACCAGCCAAGGAAAGTCCTTGAAATGACCTTCATGCAAATACGCTACCATTTACCCAGAGTTGATTTTGAAGTCATCGAGGTCTACGTAATGTTGAATGCGGGGATAACCAGGTACTGGGAGGACGGTCCCCGAAGTCGAACGTCCCTAAAATCACCTGACCCATATATACGTGTACACGCATCCTTAATGACCTGACGTGGACAAGCCGTACGTTATTTCGACGGTTTTCGCTGACGACGTCGGTAGTTCGAGTATAGCCAGGTACTTAATAATACTTTGGTGAAGCATTAATCCACAGTCTCGAGGAGGCAAAGTTTTCTCTATAAACCTCTCGTTATTGTCGCGTACGAAGCGTATACTCAGAGTCAGATGAGGGGCAGGGGGGCTGGCGGTGTCGAAAGAACCGAGAGCTGGTGCGCTTGAGAGCTGAAGCTAGTTGGCGGGACGGGGAGTTACCGCGCAACCGGAAGCCCTTCATCGAGTATTAAAAGTTCAACAAACCAACGGCCCAGTGAAAGAAAGTGGAAGAGGTAGAAGAAGAATCGCCCGGTGCTGCTCGCGCAATGAGATTCCCCGACATTATAAATGAGAAATGGCGGTTAGCGTCACTACACTGCTGTTACAGCCGCTGTTGCTCCGAATCATTGTTGGCAAACTGCTTTCGGATGCCTCATATCCGAAGGTTAATCCAAAGACTCGGGTGCGACACGCGATCCAAGACTTACCGGCTCCGCCATTTTTCCTTGCTTGTTTTTTCTTCTTTCCTCGTCCCGCTCGTTCCTGGCCTTTCCAACGTTATCCGTTGATCCATACGAGTTTTCAATGCGGTTGGATCGATAAACCCGCGGAGTTTGAGGCTTGAGGGTGGGTTGAGGCTGGTGTGGGATTACGGAGGAAAGATCCTAGGGCGTTGGTCAAGTGGAAAGCCGCGGGCCTTCTCTTTATTGCCCCGAGTCTTCGTCGCGGCCGCAAGTTGCTCATACAGCCACACGACCGACCCCATCACGGGACTGCTCGGCCGAGCGACCGCGCGAACAATCCTCTTCAACTTTCACAATTTTATCGCTGTTGCGAAGATATTTAATTTTTGTTCTGGGATCGCCTTTACGACGATCGCCATTTCCGGTCGATACCACCCTCAGCCCACACCGATAGCTTCTGTACGCCATCCAGAATGCGAGGTAGAACAGCCAATCAATCGTACGTGAGTATAGAGCAGTTGCGGAGGAACGGGGAGCCGAGAAAATCGCTTTTACGTCGTACCGCAGAAGTTGCCGGGGAAAAACACGCCGTAGGAGAACAAAAATGGATGATCGCTGGTTATCGGAATTATCATCGTTGTCGATTTGTGATGGCAGAGTTGCTTTAGACACGTTTCAATCAGAAAAAGAGACCCGGACGGTCCAATAAAAAGTGGCAATCGGATGACTAGTGAAAACGACAAAAACTTCCAACTCTAGTAAACCCAAACGAACTCATTATGACGTACACAGTCAAGAGGGTCGTAATGATCACCAACCGACGACTTCACTCAGAGTCGCACATCATTTAAGGCCCCCCGCTGTACTAGAACGCCCGAGGGTAGAAAGGGGTTGGTCTTCGGGCTCTCGACCATAAAGAAAATCAATAAAAAGCCCTTGACATCGCGTGCACTCAAGTGCCTAAGAAATTAATATCTTGATGTGGTCTCAACGACGGACTGGTCGAATATAAATCAGGGGAAAAAATGATGGGGTAGGTATATCACGTTCCCCTCTGGATATAAACACACAGATACATACAAACAAATGACCTTTTTTTTCTCTTAAATTCGTATTCGGCTGTAGGCGTGGGTTTGGTTTAATTATGCCTAGGGTGTCCTGATTACTTGGCTTCGGGTTATACAACTCGAACTGATTACCCTTCACGGCTCTCGCAATATACTCCGACCACTCGACACAAGCACACAAAGCTTCGGGTATACACATGCTTGCGTATTTGTCCTGTCCTCGAACGCTTTTCCGGTCGTTCCCCCCTGGGAACGGGGTACTAGCTAGATTATTCGTATTATTGAATCGACCTGTTTCAGCAATCTCGCTCACCTTTCCCTTTGTCACCCAGGTGGGTGCGACGATGGAGAAGGAAAAAAAGTATATTAGCAAAAGCAGCAGAGTTCGTCTCTCATCTAGATGGAAAAGAGAGAGGAAAGAGAGAGAGAGAGAGAGAGAGAGAGAGAGAGAGAGAGAGAGAGAGAGAGAGAAATTTGAGAGGATTGACTCAACGGGTGAGGTACATCATTCCGCAGTCGTAGCTATAGTGACAAAACGGATAAGCTGTTGACAGCAGCCAGCTGAAAGGCTGGCGAAATGGCTTGGCAAAGACGAGCGTAAGGTCGCGTAATCCCCGCCCTTCGCGACTACACACCAGGCAGGAAATGTAAAGAAAACGAGTCCGCCAGAATTGAGGCACCCTTGGTGGTGGTCAGACACTACGACAGACGAATTGGAATGACGATTGAAAAAACCACCGGGACACGTCTTTCCGCGCGATGTGTTGTCCAGTCGAAATAAATACAGAGTGGAATTTCCGCGATCAACGGAAGTAGCGAAAGAGCTTAGGAAGCGGAAAATAAGGGAGAAACACAATAAGAAACAAAGCGCGCAGCTGGTGGATGTTGGGTGGGAATCAAACAAACACAGCGGGATTATCTTCCCGCCGACCTCACGAGTCCTTCTGCCGTTCTTTCCGCAACACAGGACTCCCTCGACACCACACTTCTGTGCTGGGACTCCGCAGAGGGCGCAGACAAAGCCGAGCGACGCTTGCAATTTAGTGGCAATCAAGGGGTTGAAGGTTTTGTAGCCGCCAAGGGAGAGCCTCAAGATGCACCATTCATTTCTTGTCATAGAAGAATTATAATGGCTCTGTGTGTGGGTGCGTTGCGTCTTCGTGAAACGCGCCACCGGGGCTTGCGCCGGATCTCCTCGCCAATTTCACGCCACTTCACCGCAACGCAATCTTGATTCTGCACTAAATTCGTTCGCCCCGGTATTAACGTTGTATACGCGCGCAGCAAAGTAAACTGACAAAGGGACTAGCCTGGTTGGCAAGTCAATCAACGTTTTCGCTCTCGCGGATAACTTCATTAATGTACGCGAGCTCTCAACGAGATTCTTGATCCATCGAATGGACCAAGCTGCGTTGATACCGATAGTTCTGCATGGACCGCTATATTTGCATCTAGCTGAGTGTAGATGTACACGTGGCCAATCGCCATTAGCCATATAGACATCTAGACTTCTTAGATTAGCTGCACCCAAACTGACATTGGAAAGAGAGAAGCCAATCCTCAGGAAACACTGGACCTGCTGTGAAAAGCCCTTCATCATCGGAGAGCTCAGGTCCCCCAGATCGACTTGGTCCACATAGTGCTTCCTGTATGTCCAGCTACGGCTGCATCCAGCTAAGTGTAGATGCACATGCGACCAATCGCCATTAGCCACATAGGCATCTAGACTTCTAGAGCTAGATTCCTTAGCTGCACCTAACTACCGAACCTCAGGTTACACTGGGCCTGCTGTGAAAAGCCCTTCACCATCGGAGGACTCAGCTCCCCCAGATCGTCTTGGTCTACATAGTATTTCCTGTATGTCCAGTTACTGCTGCATCCAGCTAGGTGTAGATGCACATGTGACCAACCGCCATTACCCACATAGGCATCTAGACTTCTAGAGCTAGATTCCTTAGCTGCACCTAAAGTGCCAAACATCAGGTTTCACTGGACCTGCTGTGAAAAGCCTTTCACCATCGGAGAGCTCAGCTCCCCCAAATCGTCTTGGTCCACATAGTGCTTCCTGTATGTCCAGCTACGGCTGCATCCAGCTAATTGTAGATGCACATTCGACGAATCGCCATTATTCATATAGGCATCTAGGCTTCTAGTGTTAGACTCCTCAGCTGCACCTAAACTGACATTAGACGAGAGGATCCTTACAGCGTTGTTGGTTCGAGACAGGATATACTGGACACATTCCAAAAATTCTTCCACCGCTGGACAGGTCAGTTCTTTAGTATCTTCACATCGCCACCCACACAGTATCTTCACATCGCCAAAGGGAAGCTGGTACTATCGAATCAATATTTCAATAGCTGGAGCATAAGAGCCCCAATGATGTCAAGTCGGCACAGCCAGTCTTTGATGACATCCTTCCTCGATTCAACCGGAGGTATTGCCAGAAAAGCAACGAAAGACCGTATGGCTGGAACAGTCGAGCGGCCGATTGGCTAGGGGGGGCAGTCGACGAAAAAGTCGAAGGGTTGATCATCGTTACTCCACCTCCTCGCTACTTGAGATGCGGAATATACATATACCCACTTATCTATACCAACGCACCCTATACACGTGAGTACTCGGAGACAAAGGGGCTATCAATCTGGGAGTAAGGGCCTTTATGGAATCGCGGTGCATATGAAACCGGTGGCCAGAGCTCCGGGCGCACGACCTCGGCCTGCACCTCGAATCCCCGGGCAACCGGCACACACCGTATAAATGGTAGTATTATAGCCCAGCCGTCGCATACGGGACGGGCGAGGTGGAGGCGGTCGCCTACAGCGTTGGGCTCTGTAACCTGCTCTCTGCCTCCCTCATCGTCGATGCCTCTCTCGCTTCGCCTCTCCTCCTCCTCTTCCTACTCTTTCTCACTCCTCTCCTTCTCCTCGCTCGCGCTTCAGCTTTCAATATTTCAAACACTTATCGTTCGCGGGAGCTTCGCGGAGGGAAGCCGCCGGGAGAAAGCAGGGGGTGGAACCGGGTGACCCAGAGGATGCTGTGCGGTGAGACATCCCTCTCACTCGCCCCATCCTCCTCCTCCTCACCGTATAATACTCGCATTTATATCATCTCCGCGGGCTCCGATGGTTTTGACTTTATAATTTAATGTCGGGCACCTGAAAGGGTTGCGAGTCCACCACCACTACGTTACGCCGCGCCATACTAGATGAATTATGCGCAATCGTATCTGATTTCGGCCGCTACCCCGCCGCGAACTCACTTCACGGCTGAATAAGGGCACGCCGATATTACTCCTTTTGTACTGAAATCTGCGACGACAAAGTACCTTGGGAAGATGGAAGAGCCGTTTTACTTACGTGTCGTTGAAATTCACAGTTGTGCGAGTCTTT
>CALYCA010000048.1:0-31910 GCA_944452715.1 Ophion slaviceki | reverse complement strand
ATTAGTCTCTCGTGTATCGCACTTCGAGGGTATATACCGTGGGTTATGCAACCCGAAACCGAGCGATAGCCTCTCGCACACATTCCTGGACATGTTGACCGACATTTTGAAAAACTTGTTTTGACGCGGATACTAATGAGAAAATAAATTAGACGAAGTGACGCATCGAATGAACCGCTCGATCGTTTTCACGTTACTTTCCCATCGTTTTTCAACTTTTACTTCCGCTTGACGAACGTCTCGCGATTCAAAACTTTTATTTCCACGCACGTGATTTTATTTCGAATTTTTCGTTCTCGGAAAATTTAGCTATTTGTATTTTTATTTATTTATCGGCGAAGAAGTATTTTAATCGATGTAATAAAGAAGAAATAATTAATCGGCATGAAAAAATGTCGTTGCAATTTGCCAAAAATAAATTTACGTTTTTTTGTGCACAAATTGAGAAAATTTCAATGGACATGATTTTTTTTCGAATTTTTGGCCTTCGGAAAATTTAGCGATTCGTATTTTTGTTCATTTATCCGGAATGAAATATTTTAATCGGTGTGGAAAAATAGAAGTCGTTAATTGGCGCGAAAAACTGTTGTTGCAATTTGCCAAAAATAAGTTTGCGTTTTTTTTGTTGGTAAAAGGTAATTTGAAAGCTGACCCAAACGAACCCAAAGTTTGTAGGGAAGAGCGAGTAGCAGATCCGTTAACATTATCAATGCTGATTCCCATGCTGAGGGAATATTATCGAACTTTGATCGAATAATCATCCATTTGAATTTGATTGAAGTCAAGACGAGCTAGGTATGAATTTGTGTCATCGATCACGTACGTGACGAAATTTCTATTTCCCGTTTGTCGAACATCGATCGCGGAACGAACAGGTGTCTCGAGGCTTCACCATAGCGCATCATAGGAAGAACATTTTTACTCTTTCTATCCCATTAAATTGTTTATTATCGACCGCAACTTTCTCTTCTGGTGCATCAACCACGAAGACACGTTCTCTATACTTCTATCGATGTTTTCAATTGCCAACGTTAAAGGCTCCACAGGCTTCGATTAATCGGACCAGCGAGTGAAATCAGGGTTACCAAACCCCAATAATCATAGTCAAAAAGTGCAAGATCGAAGATTTTTAGGTAGCACGAGCATGTACTTGATTATTAAATCGCTGACTACCCTTCCCTTGCCTTTCACTCGAAATTGCGTTTTACGAAACGGTGCAAGACGTATCTCAAAATACATCCCTCCGACTCACTCCAAATTCCGACAGAGCGTAGTTTACAACATTTTCTATCGTATGCCCGATCGATTTTTTGACATGTCAGTTCATCTGTTCATAACATATTATTAAAGTTGGTTCTTTTGTCGAAAATCGAACTTTCGATTTTTTACAGCTAAGCATTTTCGTAATTTTTAATATTTCAAAAAAGCATCCGGTTTTACGATAGTTTTATTATTGAAATAAAAGTACATTTTTTATTTTCCATTTCAGATGACCGTAATTGCCAGAACCACCTAGTCCGATTGGCCATACAGCAACGGCGGCGCTTTGTTTAAATAATAATAAGTTCATTGTTCAGCAATATTTTTCAATAAAAAGAAGTCAAAATTGTCAAGACTATGTATCAACTGCGTGTAAAATCCCGACCTCGTAATCCCAAGACTCTAATCAGAGAAAAAAACTGAAAATCGAACTTTTTTTTTTGGGATCACTCAGGTCGTCTTTATATAATATTTAATAACTTCATCGTTTATGGACATTTTTCATCGAAAAAAGAACTCGAACTTGTCAAGACTATGTATCAACAGCCTGCAAAATCTCGACCTGGTAATTCCAATACTCCCATTAGAAAAAAATATTGAAAACCGACCTGTTTTGGCCCACTTGAGCTGTCCTTAAATAATAATAAATTCATTGTTTATCAATATTTTTCAACAACAAAAAAGTTCAAACTTGTCAAGACTATGTATCAACTACGTGTAAACTCCGGACTTCGTAAATCCAATACTCCCATTAGAAAAAAATATTGAAAACCGACCTGTTTTGGCCCAGTCGAGCTGTCTTTAAATAATAATAAATTCATTGTTTATCAATATTTTTCAACACGAAAAAAACTCAATCTTGTCAAAACTACGTATCAACTGCGTGTAAAATTCGGACTCAGTAATTCCAATACTCCCATTATAAAAAAATATTGAAAATTATTTGATAATTTATTGAATTAATAATTAATTATTGACTGATAAATTCAATGTTTACCAATATTTTTCAACAACAAAAAAACTCAAACTTGTCAAGACTACGTATCAACTGCCTGTAAAATCTCGACCTCGTAATTCCAATACCCTCGTCAGAAAAAAATATTGAAAATCTAGCAGTTTTTCCGACCGGTCGTCCCGAGCCAGTAGTCCCGATAGCTCCGGCAACAAATTAGATAATCGTTTCGACGCGATTGCGTTTCGATTAATTGCAAACAACGAGAAAAATCTCGCGGAAAAATATGCAAATATGAAATGAGCGAGGAAAAATCAAAATAATAATTGTACGTTAGGTGAGAGATATCGATCGACGCGCCGTATAGTCATATGCAACGGGGGCTAGTATTGCGGACAGTACTTGGGCGCTCGTACTCAGTCACGCTCCAAAAAGCACGGCGTCAATTACGCCATTTAATTGGGTCCAACAGGTGGTCGGTTGCAGCGAGTCCTGCGAATACTCGTCGCGAGTACATTTTCTCGGGCTGTTGCACCGGGCTGCACGTTGCAGCACGAATCGCGGAACCGTGGTGTGAAAATATAAGCTCAATGTGTACGCACACTTCATTTCCACAGCGTATAAACATTCGTTGCACCGGTATTATTGCCGCGCTCGACGCGTAAAAATCTATCGATCAATTAATTCTCACCGAGTAGGAAAGTCATTATTTCAAAACGGTACAAATATAATGACCGTAAGTTTCCGTTCCTGATACAAATACGTGTTTCCCATGTAGGTTTCGCCAATCGAACCGTAACGGCCAATACTTGGACCAATGTTGGCGGGACGATGATCGATTAACCAATTGTACGCCAAAGCTCGGCTGAGTATTGACTGGCCAACATTGGTTTGATGATACGAGGCCAATGTTCGGCCAAATATAGACTCGCTAATCATTGGCTTGTCGATACGAGGCCGATGTTTGGCGAAGGATAGACTCGCCAATCATTGGTTTGCCGATACGCGGCCAATGTTCGGCCAAACGTAGACTCGCTAATCATTGGCTTGTCGATACGAGGTCGATGTTTGGCGAAGTATAGACGGGCCAATCATTGGTTTGCCCATACGAGGCCAATGCTCGGCCAAGTATAGACTTGTTCATTATTAGTTTATCGATATGAGGCCGATGTTTGGCGAAGTATAGACTCGCCAATCATTGGTTTGCCGATACGAGGACAATGTTCGGCCGAGTAACGCATGATCGAACCGCAATTCGTATATTGACGATTCATTGTTTCGCGTTGAAGTCATTGAGAGACGAGATAAATACTTTTTACGAGTCCATTGGACATTTTTCTTAACAAATATACTACCAAATCAATGCACTCATTGTTGGCCGATTCTCGAACGAGCTCATACGCGATATTCTGCCGATTTTTATGAACCATCCTACACTGACAGAAAAATTCTAGTAATATTAACTAACCGCGTCTATTTATTTATTTTTTATTTGAATTAACTAGATTTTTCCTGAAATCAAATTTTTCCTATTGCATTCCATTATTGGAATTATTCATTTTAAATATATTTATTTATTCAAATTAAACTTGAACTAATGAACTAATGGTCTGTCTTTATTGCAGCACACATATTAACGGGTTGTGGGAGTAGAGAAGGTGGAGAGAAAAGAATTATATATATATAGGTTAGGTTTGAAAATTCTATAACATGTCATTCGATAACACTCTCTAATTATCACAATGATATTAACTAATTGATATAGTTTATGTCATACAAATAATGATGAAAATCCATTTGGTATCTTATGCCATATCTGCGATTCAAATGTTACAAGTACTCGGTAGCATAGGGGCAGCGTGTTTGGCTATGAGTAGGGAAGTTTAAGGTTCGAGCCCCATTATGGGGTGAAATATTTTCTTCGAACTAATCATTTCGAAAGACCAGGTAATGGCGAATTACAATACAAAAATAATTAATTTTTTTTTTTTTGGCTGTGCAGGCCCAATTTTGGTGATCTACATTGGGTCACAATTATCCGCCAAGACTCGGTCGATAATCGGGCCAAGCTCGAGTGCCAATGATGGCAATCTTGAGGGGGCTTATTGTTGGCCGATTCTCGAATGAACTCCTACGCGATGCTCGGCCGATTCTCATAAGCCATTCTAGGGCCAATATTGATTGCGAATATCGGGCCGCTCTTATCATCCAAGGCTCGGTCGATGATCGGGCCAAGCTCGAGTGCCAATGTTGGCAAGCTTGGCGTCGAGCATCGGCCAATCATTGGCCACTACCGATCACCCTACATGGGTTCTTCGACAAGAGACTCGATCGAAATTTTTCTCGTCTTACGTGTCCGTTCTTTCGAAATTTCGTTCACAATGCTCGCCATTTAAAATGAGGCCTGAAATTATTTTTAATTGTCGCCCACAACCGCACGTTTCTGTTGTTTGTAATTAATTGTCAAAATTGGCACGTAATTTGTACAATTGAACGGAATATTGCAGGGGGAGAAAAATTAAAATGTTTTTCTCACAATTGTCCGGTGTAACGAGGGAACGATTAGTCCGGGGAATTATTTTTTTTGCGCTTTCTACATGGACCTTCGAAAATTCGCTGTTCTACTTTGGATCGACCGCTGGATGCTCGAATTTCAAAGGTGTGTATTACCGAGCAGTGATCAAAGTTCTCACTCTTCGTATATCTGGAGCAAGAATGAAAGTTCTTCGGGATTGCATGCCCACCGCGCTTCAATAACGGCAAGGAGCGAATCGATGCATTGTCAGCCCCACTTCAGTCCTCCGTGAGAACAAAAATGTAGCGAATAACCCGGTGAACGTAGACGATTTGAATGTCGGAATTTTGAAAAGATTTTTGTATCGAAATACACTCGACGTTCGTGTAATTGTCTGTGTCTAGAATTACTAACAGTACATAGGTAAAACAATTGTGTATATTTAGTTTTGATTGCTCAACCGTTTTTAATCATGTGAAATGACATTTTATATGACACATGATTATTTTTTAATTAATCTAAAAAAAATAAAAAATAAGCTATTTCACAATATACGGAGTCTTTAGGATTTATTTATTATATATTTATATACATAAATATATAATTATTTTAATATTATAAAATACTTATTGTATATAAGTATTTGAAATTCATCAATTACATATATCATATAGGTATGCTCGACAAATATATAACGTACAACTTCTAGAATTATAATTAATGTTCTATCCACGTTTATAATTGTTAATTTATTTGCCTCGATCAGTACAAATTTTTACAGCAATGGCGCACATTAATTAAAGTGTTTTCCAGAAATATTTCAAATAAAGTTACCATTATTTTCACCGTATAATCTGAAAAAGGACATGATCAATAAATAAGAACAAGAATAATATCACTTTCACGTATCCTTTGCAATGCTCGCCCAATCATTTATCATAAAAATAAAAACAACGATTGCACAATCCCAAAAATAATGAGTACGTAAATACGTTTGACAATTACAGAAATACAGACGCCCACAGGTAGATTTTTCATGCGACGGAAGGTGATAAATATTGGTACGCATAAGAAACATTACCGCAGCTCGAGCATGTAATAAGTGCAATAACAAAAGTTTTTATTTTCAAACGGAGATAGAATGCGCATGCACAAATAAATTCTCAGTATATCTCTAAGATCGTTTTCACACCCAGGCAACGAATGAAACATCGCGGCAAGTAACCTACTGCACTTTCGAGCTATCTCGTTGCAGTGTTTGAAGAACGAAAGGAAGAAAAAAAAGATTGGCCCTACCTTTTGCCACCCTCACCTTTTCCCCATAACTTCGATTACGCCATTGTTAACCGACTCGAATATAACAATATTGTAGAAAATTTATTGCCCGTATGTAAGACTGTGCGCGAGAAGTATTCGTGAACATTATATATATATATATATATGTGTGTGTATATATATATATATATATGTGTGTATATATATATATATATTCAATGACTTGTGACAAACAGCGAAACGTAAAGCACGTGACTTTCAGTTTTAAATCTCACAGATTACGATATTCCACTAGCCTAAGTTATGTCGATGTACAATCGTGTAATTGAGACTTTCTAATACAATCGATTAAAAGTATCGATGATCCATAATCGCCAATCACGTTCTTAAATTTTCACCCATTTTTCTCATTTAATGGAAACTCAAAACCCTTAACTACCCTTTATCTTATTTAATGGAAATAAAAAAAAACAATAAAGAGTAAATTTTTTGTGTAAGAAGGAATTACAAAATTCCTTCTCCTCGTAATCTATAATATAAAAAAAAATCAAAAACCCAAAAAAACAGTATTCGATATGCAAAAAATGGCAGTATCCAAAAAATCACAACACTCAAAAACCTGGGCTTAATATCTAGATAATTGTGAAACCCAGAAAACTGGGCTTAATATCCATAAAATTGTAATGCCCAAAAAAATGGATCTACTATCCAAAAAAAAAATAAATAAATAAATAAACTAGAGACATTTGTACCGGTGCATCGAATACGAAAGCTCGGGAGTTGCAACGAGACATTTGACTCGTTGCAACGATGCAAGTGCACGGATGCAATTGCAGTCTCGGCAAGCTCGGTTCGTCCGAGTTCTGAGGCGTCTCGTTGTCGCTCGACGACATCCTAATACAATCTCTCGCCCATTTCGCTCTCTTGCAACCTCTGCTCTTCTCATTTCGCTGCTGGTGTATCACGACTTTTCAATCCCATTGTGCCTACGCTCTACGTCAGTAGGTTTGCATCAGTAATTTCTTTTATTCAAGTTCTGACGAAATTTTGAAAACTTCTCCTGCATGATTCAACATAATATAGTGTGTTCCACTTTTTTGATAACTTCATTGCAAATGGAAAACTGCTTATTCGAAAAATTGAAAGAATTTGCCCTACACGCATACACTGAGAAAAATAC
Source organism: Ophion slaviceki (assembly GCA_944452715.1). NCBI lineage: Eukaryota > Metazoa > Arthropoda > Insecta > Hymenoptera > Ichneumonidae > Ophion > Ophion slaviceki. The sequence continues at coordinate 24,728 of CALYCA010000048.1, read as the reverse complement.
TCGGAAAATACTCGAAAAATCCATTCAGATAAAAATAATATCAATCGAAATATATTATTTTAAATAAATGCTCGATCTATGTAGACACACAAACACCCATACATATATATATGTGTATGTGGGTGTAGATATAATTGTTTAAAAAAATAGAAAATTGTTCCAGTAGTTGTATTTTTATTTTATTTCGTCTTGGTTTTTTTTATGGGAGTGCATTTTGATGATTATATATATATATATATATATATATATATATATATATATAAAGACCTTAGGCCACTGTAGAGGCCGAAAAAATAGGCTTTTTGGGGATTTTTTTTCTCAGTAAAACTACAAAATAAATCGAGATTACAAAAAAGCGTGTTTATCATACATATCAGTGACTGTATACAATAATTTTCTCGAAGCGATTAATTTCAAAATAGCGGCTGTGCTGCGTTTATCTCAAAACTGCATTTTTTAAGTTCGCCGGAAACGTAACTCAGACAATTTTCAACCGATTCACTTGAAATGTTAAATATATATTGAAAAATAGATTGTCTATGGAAGCACGTGGGATTTTTTTTATTGCATAGTTCATTTGTTATTAACAATTATCTGACGATTTTTTAGTAAATTTTTCAATAGACAATGTGTTTTTCAAGATATATTCAACATTTTAAGTGAATCGGTTGAAAATTGTCTGAATTATGTTTCCGGCCAACTTAAAAAATGCAGTTTTGAGATAAATCCTGCACAGCCGCCATTTTAAAATTAATCGCTTCGAAAAAATTATTGTATACAGTCACTGATATGTATGATAAACCCTCTTTTTTGTAATCTCGATTTATTTTGTAGTTTTTCCGAAAAAAAATTCCCAAAAAGCTTATTTTATCGGCCTCTAGAGTGGCCTAACCCCTTAAGTGTGCAAATTGATTCGAGGCCTTTGGAGTTAACAAACAGGATTTATCAAAGGCAGCGAATTTATTTCTCCACCATATATATATATATATATATATATATATATATATATATATATATATATATATATATATATATATATATATATATATATATATATATATATATATATATATTGGTGTAGAAAAAAATTCGCTAAAATCGTTAAAATATGATTATCATATACGAACATCTATAAAAGTGCATCTAAATGCACTCCGATAAAAGTATCCATAAGAAATAAAATTCAAATATAACTACTTGAACAATATTTGATTTTATTAAACAATTATATGAATATATATATATATATATATATATATATATATATAATATAATAAGAAATAAAATTCAAATAAAATTCAAATATATTTGAATTTTATTTCTTATAGATACTTTTATCGGACTGCATTTAGATGCACTTTTATAGATGTTCGTATATAATAATCATATTTTAACGATTTTTCAAAATTAATTTTTGAAGCCCGTAAATAAAACAAGACTTAACTAACTTGTGCTCACTAATTTAAAAAAAAAGTATATTATATGTATACGTTTAAATATTATACATATGTTTTATTTTGTTCACAAAATTGTAATATTAATATTTAAAAATTCGCCCTACATATATCAACTCGACGTTCAGTAAATAAAAAAGGATTTTCCTGCATATCCTCACGATCAGCACCGTTCAATTAATAATAACCAAAAAGCGAATAAATTCGACGATCGAGAGGCCAAAATTCGAAGCTACGTTCGCAAAGATACTCCGAACGAGAAACAATACGACGAGCGAAACGTTGCATTCGTACGTCATTGTTGGCTCAAGAGGATTTCGGAGAGCGCATCCGGTGTGTTCTTGAAACTCACCGAGAACGGAGAGGCTCAGGCCGGATCCAGGCCGCGATGATCTCAGCTTGTCCGGAGGCGCCATGTCTCTCGAACAGCTCCCGGTCTTTTATTTTATTTTATTTTTTTTTTCTCCACCTCTTCGTTCGTTCGTATATTCAGAGGAGATACAAAAATCCAGTAGCCTCGGTAGCGAATCTACCGGTTCGAGAATCGTGTCGTTGCATACGTTCCAATTTGTTTAAACCTTCGTTTCTTTTATTCACCACGAATACGCGCACGGATGTACGAGCGGAAACACACAGCACTGGAGGGACGATCGACCCTTTTTGCACGAGTCCCTAGGCCCTTCTAGGGACGGAAAGTCGCGTTTCGATTGCTCACGACACGCACCCACTTCTGTGCACCTGATATTCACATTCGCGTTCTGTCGCGAGGCGAAATCACGACAAAAATTGAAAAATTAAAAAAATTGAAAAAAAAATTGATAAAAAGTGTAAAAAAAAAATTCGCCAAAAGGATCCGAACGCATCAGCACGAGCTGGTCGTGCGTAAGATCCGCGCGAGGCCCAGCGCCACCCACGAGTCGTAAAAATTCGTCATCCTACGATTTTCCTCCTTGTTTTTTTTTACTCCAAATTGTTCGCAGCGATTGATCGACACGATTCGTCCCGAGGACGATCGCGAGCAGGGGGAGGGTATATCAAGGGGGGAAAAAAAAATAGCGTAGTGCACACGTCGCGACGGCCCGGGGCGAACTGATCGCGAGCGAGAAAACGTCGCGGCGCGACGACGAAGAGAGCCGTAGAGACTTTCAGCCGCGAGCCTCGGCTGACGGCTGATTGGACGATCCTCTCGCTTCGCTCGGCCGGCCGGTGTAGACTCTCGGCTATATACAAGACGACTGTGGCACTCTCTCTCGCAAGAATGACTACGGCCTCACGAGACTCCGCGCTCGCAGGTCCTGAATGCCTCTGCCTATGCCTGCCACCGACTCCGTCGTCTCCTCTCGTTCCTCACGCTCCGGGGCTTTTACTCCGTTCCCAACGTACTCTCCTCCCAGCTATATACGACGTTCACCAACGTGAATATCGCGTTGCGGGATACAGTCCAGGAAAAGAGACGAAAACCCAGCACTTTTAGCGTAGAGTTGGATTTTTTTACTGAAGCTAGATGGTTGCATTCTTAAGGGATTACCCCCACTTGCGATTTTGAAAAAATCGATTTTTTCTTATTGCATTTTTTTGAAGTATAAGTATCCGGACCCATACTTCTGTATGGGCCCGGAATAAATGACTCTATGTAAGTTTACAAAAAAAAATATTTTCTTCGTGTAAACTGAAATTGAAACTTTAAACGCGTTTTTCTCAAAATGGCATTTCTGAAGTCGGTGACCAAGATTACTCGAACACTAATGAACCGATCTTCTTGAAATTTTGCAGGCTTATTTAATACATAAAAATGTAGTCTTTGATCGTTCGATTTTTTTTTTTCGAAAAAAAATGGCCGTTTTATAGCCAAAAAACGGCCGTTTTTTTTCGTTAAAATCGAACCATTAACTTTGACTGTCCGCCATTTTGTGAAAAATGAATATTTTTTAAAATCCTTCGATCAAAGACTAGTTTATACTTATATTTGACTAAATCCATTCGCATTTTTTTTTCAGATGATCCACTTCGCCGCAATGTTGGTCGCCGCGAACCGTGTATATAAAAACATTATTTCATTGACGGCCATTTGCCACTAAACAATGTAATATTTTTCAATAAAAAAATTACTGAAAGTTCTTCAAGATGTGTTCTTTAAGATGGTATATTGATCGATTAAAAAAGTTTTCTAGTTTTCTTTTAAAAAATTCATGAAAAAGCCCTTTTTTTGCGCTACAAGTGGGGGTAACGCCTTAAATTAATCGCAATAAAAGTTTGCCGCCAATTCGCCCCAACCCTTAGAAAAAGGGGTTGAAAACTCAAAAATCGCCGTATCTCGATAATTGATAACCCGATCGAAAAATGTTTCGAACAAAAGTCGTTTGGAATAATGAAATACGTATAAAGTTGTTTGACGTCCAATTCCCTATCTTTGAAAATAGATGCAGCGAATTTTTTAAACGTTTTTGTGCCGCTACTTTTGAAGATAGGAGGTTGGATGTTGGAGAACTTTATATGCATTTTATTATTCCGAACAACTTTTGTTTGAAACATTTTTCGATGGGGCTATTAATTATCGAGATAAGGCGATTTTTTGGTTTTCAACCCCTAGGGTTGGGGCGAGTTGAGGGGCGAAGTTTCATTGGGGTTACTTTCAGTATGCAACCATATAGCTTCAGTCGAAAATTCTAATTCTATGCTAAAAGTGCTGGGTTTTCGTCTCTTTTACTGGACAGACCCGTTCGACTTCCTACGCTCACGCACCATCCCTTTCTCGTTTATGAAGACATTTTGAACCCGTTGTGTCTACGTGATGGCTGATATCGGCAGCCGTCGCCGTTTTGAGAAAGGTCCTCAAGAGGGAAGATACCTTCAGGCGAGAAAAAATATTTGAGGTTCTTTTTTTTGGGAAAAGAGTTTTTTATTATTTTTAAAATTTAGGGTACGTTTTATTGATACTTCTGTTATGGGGCATTTTTACAGGCTTTATTGAACTCTCTTCGTTCGTATGTCTTTCCGGTTCAAAATTTGTAATTATTTTTTCAAGCACTTGCTGGCACTCGATTGAGCCGAAATTTGGCATACCTATGTACCTTCGGTGACAATGCGAATATGGTAGCATGGAGGTGGGAGGTGGGCAATGCAACTCCTTAAGGGGTTACCCCCACTTGCGATTTTGAAAAAATCGATTTTTTTATTGCATTTTTTTGAAGTATAAGTATCTGAGAATATGTCCTGAAAATGTCCTGAATATGTCCTGAAAATTTTCTTCGTGTAAACTGAAATTGACACTTTAAACGCGTTTTTCTCAAAATGGCATTTCTGAAGTCGGTGACCAAGATTACTCGAACACTAATGAACCGATCTTCTTGAAATTTTGCAGGCTTATTTAATACATAAAAATGTAGTCTTTATACGTTCGATTTTTTTTTCGAAAAAAATGGCCGTTTTATAGCCAAAAAACGGCCGTTTTTTTCGTTAAAATCGAACCATTAGCTTTGACTGTCCGCCATTTTGTGAAAAATGAATATTTTTTAAAATCCTTCGATTAAAGACTAGTTTATACTTATATTTGACTAAATCCATCCGCATTTTTTTTTCAGATGATCCACTTCGCCGCAATGTTGGTCACCGCAAACCGTGTATATAAAAACATTATTTCATTGACGGCCATTTGCCACTAAACAATGTAATATTTTTCAATAAAAAAATTACTGAAAGTTCTTCAAGATGTGTTCTTTAAGATGGTATATTGATCGATTAAAAAAGTTTTGTAGTTTTCTCTAAAAAAATTCATGAAAAAGGCCTTTTTTGCGCTACAAGTGGGGGTAACGCCTTAAGGAGCTATTCCACTGTGACGGTATTAAAAAAACCGAATTGTTATTTTGTGCATTTTTTAACTCTATTCCACCGTAGAATTGATATCCAACTGCTGGTAAAGTCAATGTTCACTTTGTCGACTCAGTACAGCGCTTTAAAGTGGAAGCGCTTGGTGCGCGCGCTCTAATACAGCGACCCGCTGCGCGACCCTGGCAGCTGTTAGGAACAGCTGTTTTTAATTTATACCTGAGTATAGACGTATACTTCTATAAATTTAGTGTATAGCAGTAGTCTCTATTTTCACTGTGTGAGTAAACGAACGGTCTACCGGTTAGTATTGTGTAGTGTAGTACAGTAAACTTTAAACGCGTTTTTCTCGAAACGACTTTTTCCACCTGGCGTTGGTGATTTCGGAAAAACTGCTTAAGCAATCGGACTAAAAAAATTACTGCATATTCAGCATACGTATGGCTATCGCCCGAATTAGAATTATTGAAAAATATTAATTTTAACTTATACTTTCGCCCGAATGATGATGAAACAATACGTGTTTTTCGAACTCTTTTGTAAAAAGCGACGCCATTTTGTTATTATGCAATATAAAATAATAATTCTAGTTCGGGCGATAGCGACACTCGTACAGAGCAAGAATCTTTTTGAATTTTTTGCTTCCGATTACCTGGAAAGCGCAATTCGTCAACACCAGCAACATCTTTTTTTATCTTGCCGTTAAACGATTATAAATTGTCAAGTAAATATACATTTATATGCAACAACAAACAATTGTTTTATATTCTATAAGAGTGTACCTTTAAGCAAAAAACGGTTTGTACCGATACATGCTACAGTTTAAAAAATTGATTAAAAATAGCTTTTTTGAGCCGTCACAGTAGAATAGCCCCTTAAGGGGCTGCACCAGTGTGACCTTTTCAAAAAATCGATTTTTTTTGCCTTTTTCGACAGTTTCTACTTTCCAGAATATCCTGTAAAGATTTCAAGGCCGTATCTCTATCATTTTATCTTGCAAAAATCGATAGTTAAATCTTTGAATGCGTTTTTCTCGAAATGAGATTTTTCAAATTTGCTGACATTGTAACTCAGAGAGCAATTATCCGATTGACTTGAAATTTGAACTGAGTACTCTTGAATATATTTACTCTACAATGACGTAGGATATTTCTGATTGGATTAAAATTGACGATTTGGCATTGAAAAAAACGACCATTTTATGGGCAAGAAAACATACTTTTTTCATAACTACGCTATTTTGTTAGATTTTGATATATTTCGAAAATCCTACGTCATTGTAGAGGAAATACCTTCCAGTTTAACGATATTTTTTCCTTTTTCGGTTCCAGCTACTCAATCGGCCGGAATCATGTCAGCAGTGGAGGAACTTTTTTTTTGGCGCCTCCGTAGGCAGTGCATAAGTCGCTTGGATCTCAATATTTTTCTATGAAAAAATTATGTAAAATGGGTCAAACATAGTCAAATAGATTCTTAATTTTCCGAAACATTGTATCGAGTACTTTTCTTCCAAAAAATTCCCGAAAATCACTCAAATTTTCAGCGTTCACACTGGTATAGCCCCTTAAGCGGGGATATATCTTTGACATTTTTTTGCGTTTTTTTTCTATATCTTCCAGAAAAGAAGATCAAGAGAATGTTGAATTAGACGGACAATTGTATGGTCCAGGCATCGCCGATTAAAGGTTAACACGAAATTTCCTTGATTTTACAGTACTAAAAACTTTAAACGCGTTTTTCTCGAAACTATGTTTTTACACACGGGCGTATGCGTAGCGCCTCGAGATTTCAATCGATTGACTTGAAATTTTAACTGTAGCTTCTTGACAACATTTCCCAGTCCAGTACGTAGGATTTTTTCGATGAGTTGATATTTAAACATTTTATGATCGATATTTGACCGATTTTTTTTTTCTTCATATTAACGTCATTTTTTAAATCAATATTTTGGAAAACCCCTACGTACTGGACTAGTTTTTTATGTCTACTTTCAAAATATTTTTCGTTTTCTATTCTAGCTTGAAAATTATGACCCGTGCGAATACGCCCGTAGAGGACTGGGAAAAAAAGGAGTTTTTTTTCATCGACTACTGCGCCGCCATTTTGGTTCGAAATAATTAAAAAAAAATGTTTTCTTCTACTTTGACTTGTACTAACATGTATAAAAAACCGAATTAAAAAATGTTGTTTTGTTTTTCTTAAATAAGTGGTCATAATGACCCTTGACTTTGCCTTCACAGAGGTATATCCCCCTTAATAGCATATACTAGGACAGTCGAGTTTGTGCTCACTTGTTTTGTTATCGTGAACACTTTTCGTTAAACATGCTAACGAGAGTCTGCTGATGGTGGTGGGAGGAGGGAACTGAAATTTCCTAATGACAAATGGCAGGACAATCGAGTTTGGGCTCATTAACTTTGTTGACTTGAGCACTATTTATAATTACACTATCATAAAGTTTCTCGCAAAACCTTCATAACATAAGTGAAGGTATTTTATTACGGCAATGTCTGAATGGCATGACGGTCTGACATGGCAAATAAATAAACAAATTCTAATACTAAAAAGTATAAAATAAGGTAAACGAAAAAAAATATTAAAAAAAAGCTATTATTTATAAACTATTGAACTAAAAAGTAAAAAATGATATTTAGTGTATGAAGTTGAATAATAAAGCTACAGAAGAACCCCATCCTTGGTGACTTATCGAAGCCGCAGGCAGTTAATAAAACTTAACAAAACTTAAATGAATAAAACTTACATAAAAATAGAACTTTCAAAAATGTTGAGATTTTCGTTAAAGCTTCAAGCGTGAAACGTTATTACACTTGAAATAAAGCGTCAAGCATTTAAGAAAATATTTACATTTTTTTAAAGTTCTACGTTTATGGAACTTTTATTGTGTATGTACTGCCTGCACCTTTGATCAGTGACTAAGAATGATCGGTGCAGCGATTTTTGAGTTATCGTGCTCGGCGATTTTTGAAAACGGATTTTGAGAAAAATGCGTTTAGATTTTGCCAATTCGCGGCACTTGTCTCTAAACGCCCATCACTTCCTCAATTTTGAGCGGATCAACTTTGAATTTTTAGAGAATAATTTGAATGGCTATATTTTGAAATTTTGTCGAAAACCAAAAATCGACATTTTCAAAAAATTCATTGAAGGACGTTCATTGAAATTATTTTCATATAAATTTACTCACGTTCATCTAAATGAGATATTGGGACCGTTTAACGGTTTGCATAAAGACGGGTATAGAGAAAATGGGCTACTGTGAGGACGGTCCTCCAATTTGAATATCTTCAAAATTACCTTTCCCATGTATATACGGCAGCGGTGATTTTAAAGACATTTGCGTGTGAGAGTATATATATATATATATATATATATATATATATATATATATATATATAAAGGCTCGGCTAAACAAAAAAAAATCACATTTGGGAAATTAGCATGTCACCCGGTATTTTAGGAGTTTTATCATAAATAATTTCTTTGAATTCCTAATAGGTGTGTTTTAATTTGATATAAATATTTATAAATTTATGATAAATATATCAATTTGTAAAATACAGTAACTAACAAATTAGAAAAACAGTGAGCCTCCCTCCCAGTTTTTTAACAAATTTTCTAATAAACAGTTTTTTAATCATGTTCTAAAATATGCCAATTTCATATAAACATTTATAAACTTATAATGAATATATAAATTTGTAAAATATACTAACGAAAACTTTGGTGAAAGATCGGCCTCTCACCCAATTTTTAAAATAAGTTTATAACAAATAGTTTCTTTATTATTGCCTAAAATTTGATAATTTTATATAAATACGTATAAATTTATCATACACTGAAAAAAAAAACAAATTCGTTCATCCATTCAAAATGCAGTTGGTTTAACAAAATGTATCTTTAAATACGTTCAACTTGTTTTTCTATTGGCATAACAAAACAGTATAATTGGTGGTAAAATAGTATAGTGGTGTGAACTGTAGCTTATTTAGCATGTCTGAGCAACTGTTAAAACCAAAAAATTTCGAGACAACAAAATGCATTTTGCACATTCACCGATTCTTTTTTCTCAGTGTAGATATATTTATTCCAAATTCGATAATAGATATTGTATGATTTCATAATAAATATTAAACCTTGTAAAGAATACTGCCTAAAAAATTACAGAAGTGACAACTTTTTCACCCAGATTATTGATGATTTTATAATAAATAGTTTGTTTCTACAATTGGGTAAAATATTTATAAAATTACAATGGGATATAAAGTGGAATTTGGGGAATGTATTAAGGGGGAAGGACCCTGTATAGATAGAAGTTTAAGAACTAAAAAATAACGAATCGAAAATATTTATAAATTTATAAGAAATACATTCACAATTTTATAATGAATACAATAAATAAGTTTCGATGTAATCTCAGCCGGCAAAGATCGCCGAATCTCTTCGGAGTCGATGCACCGCAGGGATGCATCCCCACAAAGGCAAAATAAGTGTCGCCGCCTGAAGCCATTCTCTTCCTACTCTCTAATTAATTATGAATTGAGCTGGGCGCGTCGACTCCCAGGCTCGCGGCGCCTCCGGACGGGAAAGAAACGCCCGTCTCGGTGCGATTGCGTATTGGCACGTACCTACGCGCCCTCGTAAAAAATGAATTCCCCGTGTATCTCGACCCCCGCACCACGTCGACGAGAGACGTTTTCACACGCGGCTCGCAACAGGTGCCTCCGCGACCAGTCTCAGGTGCGCACAACTAAGTACGTAGCATCGTATCTCGATGGGTGCAACGATGCAACCACCACTTCCGCTCGCTATTTCGTCATCGCATCGACAAACTCAATGGTACCCTTTTCCAGTTGCACTTCCGTTGCGTGCCACTTCCCCGCATCCGGTGCAATTGTTATTACGAAAATTGGGGCATTGAGGATCGACGACAAAAGCGGAACGGGACTAGTGTGTGGAGTTAAAAGTAAAATGTGGTTGGTTCGGAAAATCCTCAAGGGCACCTCAGGGGCAGATAAATTTGATTTTATTTTAGTAGAATTTTATGTTATTCGTAAAATTTGTTTTTAAATTTTAGAGAACAAGCTCAGAAAAGTATCGAGAAATATTTTTTATTTCAGTGTCGATCGGTGTACGAAAAAACCGTCATATTATTTTGACGGAATTAAATTTTACATTTAAAACTTATTTTTAATCTTTATGAAAAGTATTGAGAAATATTTCAAGGGCCGAAGGTCTATAAAAAATCGAACGACATATCGAAATGATCGATAAATTTAATATGATTTTTATATAATTTTATTTTATATTTGCAATTTATTTTTAAACTTCACAAGAAAGCTCGAAAAAGTATCGAGAAATATTTTTCAGTTCGGTATCGATCGGATCAAGAGAGTGTCCGTAAAGGCCCCCGAAGGGCCATCAGAAATCGAACCACATATAAAAAAAGAATATATTCATTTTTTTTCTGACAGCATTAAATTTCAGTTTTTAAATTAATGTTTAATCTTTATAAAACAAGCTTAGAAAATTATCGAGAACTTTTTTCATGACAGTGTTGACCGTTTTGCGAAAGCCCCTTCAAGAGCCGAAGGACCATCAGAATCGAACGACATTAAAAAGATCGATAAATTTAATATTGTTTTATAGAATTTTATTTCACTTTTAACATGTATTTTTAAACTTCATAAAACAAGCTCGAAAAGTATGACTTTTGATGTCTGTGTTGACCGGTTCACAAAGTGCACTTAAAAAAAACTTAAGGGGTCAAAGTCGTTCAAGGTCATTCAAGGTCACCTATTAAAATGAAATACAAATTTAAATATCTCGGATCACTACCAAATATTTGGTAGTGATCCGAGATATTTAGATTTGTATCATCGACACTGACCTTGAATGACCTTGAACGAAAAAAAGTGTACCATTCCATTTAAAATAGTGGCGGTGGCCTTTACTGTGTGTCAGTGCCTCCAGCGAAATAAAACAAAAATTGGTCGCATTTGATGGCCCCCTTCACACCGTACAACTTTGGCCTGAAACATTTTTTTGTGACGTCGATAACTACCGAGTTATTTCGGGTGGCAGAGATAAAAGGGACACCCTGTATATCAAATTGTGGCGGGGTGGTGGGGCTTGACTTTCTTGTACATTTGATAGCCAAAGGACGCATTGTTCTAATCGAGGAAAAAAAGTTGGAATTTACGATGTTAAAAAAAAGTTACTTTCAAAAACCTTTTAAATCCCGTTCCCATTTTACGGTACATTTGCATGCCTGATAGTGCATAATGAAATTCTCCAGGTGCGTATTATCCTGGCTGGAAGGGCTTGGTACGAGCTCGAAGACGTATCAACACACGTACGTACAAGTATCGCGTGTCCTGAACGTCGATTCCCGTTTTCTTCGCTCCTTTTTCAATCTTTTCGTCTTTTTTTACGATTCTCCCTTTTAATTCCGCGCATCTCTCCCTCCCCCCTTCGCAATTGGATTTTGTTTTTGTTTTCTCGTTTATCTTCCTCGCTGCCTCTCCCGCGGACTCTTCGGACCTCGCGCTGCTAATGTACTCTCGATACAGGTTTTCTCGGTTGGGGTTTCGACGAGGCAGCGAGCGGTGCCTCGTGCACGCGAGTGCGACGTTGGCTCCGAGATCGGCGAAACGACGCACTACCCACGGCGAAAAAGGACACGAGGAAAGGGCTTTCGTGAGCCCGAAAGCCTCGACTCAAGGGAAGACAAAAAACGAAGATGAAGAAGGAGCCAAACACCGAGAGCGGACGTCTGGAGGCCTGGGGCGATTGAGGCCCTTTTTTTATTACGGCGAGCCCTTTGAACGAGAAAAATAAATGCTTAAATTCTCATAATATTTTTCCTGCACACCAAATTTTTTTCAGGGAAAATTGCCACGGAAAAAAGTTAGATGTGAACGTCCGAGACTCGCGATAATTTTTGACGGTTTTCTGTTAAGGGAGACTTTGTCCTTGAAAGCAGCGGGAGATGTTAGCGGCTCAACATGAGCAGCTAGAAGAAGAGGAGGGATGCCTCTATGGACCAGGCATTGCCGATTAGCGGTAATTATAAACACATTTGTGTAAACACATTACAAAACTTTAAACGCGTTTTTCTCGAAAACACGTTTTTAAAAATGGCTGACATTCTCCTGACCGCTGTAATTAACATATCGACCTGAAATTTGGAGAGCATACTTAGAAAATATGTCTTCACGGAATGACGGATCGTTTTTTCGATAGATACATTTTTGCATTTATTATTTATCTTTTTATGCGAAAAAAACGCGAAAATTCGATTTTTTTTTAATTGCCGCCATTTTCCGAAATTTGTACTAAACGAAAAACCCATCCGTCATTCCATGACCAAAGGGTCACAGATTTGATAATATGCTTTGAATTTGTGTTTCAGATCAACAAAGAGGGGGCAGTGTTGTCAGCCGTTTACCTCCTGCGATTTGAGGACCTGTTTTCGCGGAGCTGCGACAACCGCCATTTTGGTTTTTTTTTCAAAAAAAAATTTTTTGTAACGTTCTGTATATCATGAATAAAAGCAAGAAAAAAACCGCACTCAAAAAGCTTTACTCGTTTCCTTTAAAAAAAATAAAATGTAAACACCTGAAATATGGCACTCCAAGGACAAAGTCTCCGTTAATCTGAGAAAAAAATGCATGGGAATGCAACGTGGATGACAGCTGTCAAATGGGCCTCGTTGAGGTTGAAACCGTTCACCGGTATTGGCTTTTATAATAAATGAAAAAATTTGACAGCTGTCAAACGGGCCTCGTTGCGGTTGAAACCGTTCACCGGTATTGCCTTTTTTAAATAAACGAAAAAATAATTCGCTGCCAATAGTGAAGCAAAAAGTGAGGCTCGAATGTGCGAGGCCAGGTATCATAAGAGCCCGCTACCGCATATACGATAATTGGAAAAATAATTTTGAACATTCACCACAATTTCATCAGACACTCGACTTTGTATAAAGATGATCTGCCGCCTAATTTCATGAATATACGCTTCCAAACGATTCTAACAGTATCCCTTACAAAACAAAAAAAAAGATCAATTCTCTTGACACATTCTTTCGTGGTTGCGACATTGACATTGAAACGCATTTTCTCGACTTCGAGTAATTCCAAGGCGAGAAATCAATTAAAAAAACTCGTTTCTCAAACTCCCATCCAGGCGACAAACGATCGTGAATTTTCGAAGATAATGTCGTGAAACCGAGCTTTGGCACGTTTTCTTCTCCGTTGCATGACAAATTTAATAGGAATTTTGTTTTTGTCGAAATGCGCAACATTTTTGCGTTACCGTGTCAGCTGTCTCGCAGTACGATAATGCACTTCATCAATGAAAAAATATTGCAGAAATGACGAGGGCTTTGTCTCTGTACATTTTTTTAGCGTGGATAGCCGCGGCATTTTCTATTGGTCGATTCGCACAATCGACAATGCCGATGTCAGGCAGGTGTGAGAAAAGATGTGATAATGATATTATGCTTGGGGAGGAGACACACGTGCCATGGTCAAACATCATCTAATATAAATGAAGCGAACTTGTAGACTTTTTCTTCATTCGCGGTTCAGTAGGTATGGTTCGAAATTTCATTCGCATCTGACGTTCGATTTTCTCCCTCGTCGTGGCTGACAACAGGTAAATTAATTTGTGTACCATCATTGCTTTGCTAAAAAATATAGTTAGTTATATCTATTATTATTGTTTTTATTATGTAATTGATTTTTTTAAATAATCTATTTTTTTAATTTTGTATATATTATTATTTAATTCGATTATTAAAATTATTGTTTAAGAGCTATATACACACTGCTCAACAAATGATGGCACAGGAATTTTGTCCCTTTTTTAAACTTTTTTTCTTCTTTATCTTATCTCTATACTGATCGTATTTTAAGACTTAATGTTGATATCCTACGTAAGAACCGGGGAATTTAACTTTTTTAAATCAAATCTACCTTCGACGAAAAATTTAAATTTAATTATATATTTTCACATTAAGTAAGCTACTTTTTCGTGATTTTCTTGAGTGTATCTTGTCGCGGCAGTCGCGCATCAAACTCCAAACGTGATCAGCCATCATGTGTGTATGTCCCATCTTCCTTGCCACCTATCTTCCATGATTTTTTATGTCGCGAAAAAGCCGAGATTTTCTGCAAATTTATCTTGATGTTTATGTCTTTCCCGAGATAAGAAAAGAAGAAAGCACTTTTCGCGAAATCTGTAATAGATTTTCATAAATTTTTAATAACATATACTCATTAAACTGGCCCAAAGCAAAATTGAAATTTCATTTTCTTACAATTTTGTTGAAGATGTTGTTGAGAATGACAAAAAATGAGTGCTGACCGAATTTTCGCCCTTTATATTGATATTTAGAGGTCCCTCATCGCGATTTTTTATTTCCCATTCATTTAACATGGAACAAGTTTTGTTTGCCGTTTCTAAGTTTTATAAATCGCCCACGGGTAAACACAAGGAAACGCCCAAAAATATTGTTTATAGAAAATGTAACGCTTTACAAAATTTTATTCAATATTAAAGTTGAATTGATGAGAAATTTCATGATTTTGTAAGAGTTTTGGACATTTTTGACAAAATTATTGAATTCTGTTGTTGGGTTTTCCGATTCACCTTGAAAAGTATTGTATCCTTTTTAAATTGTTCCCTAGATATTTATTTATCATGCTATGGGAATTGAATTCGTTTTAAGAATAGATTATTGTACTAATGTGCCTTTAAATAATAATAAATTTTAATCCATTAGGAATTTTAAAAAGTATGTAGGCAATAATTCGAAAAGGATACAATACTTTTTAAGATGAGTAAAAAAAAATCAATAATTTCGATGTAAAAGTCCAAAAATCTTACGAAATCATGAAATTTATCATAGATTCAACTTTGACGTTGAATAAAATTCGAACCCGTGAATTTATCGTATGAAGGCTAAGGACTTTTTTTGCAGAGCGTTAAATTTCCTATAAAATAATGTTTTGGGCATTTCCGCGTGTTTACCCGTAGGTGAGTTATAAAGCTGAGAAGCGGCAAACAAAACTTTTACCACGTTAAATCAATGGGAAATAGTAAATCGCGATGAGGAACCTGTAAATATCGATATAAAGGGCTAAAATTTGGTCAGCACTTATTTTTTGTCATTCTCAACAACAATTTCAACAAAAATTTCCATCGATTTTTTTTTTTTGGGCCATACATTTTTATACATTTATATACATTTTTAATAACATACTTTCTACATGTACCAAAATGTGTTATGGTACTTCAAGCAAGTTCGTCTTCTCTTTGCTATCCGTCGACATGTGACTGAATCAATTTATAATAGCAAATAATATTTCAAAAAAGAATTTCTTGGACTGCCAACGACACTTACTATGAAATTAAAATTTATTTGAAAACCGTGTATAAGAACTCGAAATATATGTTGGTATCAGTGTCACCAGTAGTCACTTGACAAAAAAATCATACGAATTTTTCCGGCAGCAAGAATTTTCTTTTTTTCGCTCACTTGTGTAACTCTTGAGGAGGGGCGCGTCTGTGACGGGCCAACAAAAATCGATTTTTGCATTTTCTTGAAGTTTTTACACATATTCAAGAATATGTGAAAAATATTTCAAGTTAAAATATTGAAAATTGACCAAGTTACAGACGATTTAGTGAGAGCAAGCAGCGCAACAATTTAACTATACTAAAACTTTCAATCGCTTTTTTTCTCGAAACGACTTTTTTTCGACTTGCCCGGAACCATAACTCTAGCTATAATTGTCTGATTTTCAATTTAACAAAACCAAAATTTCCGTGATTGCAGAAGCTTTCGTTATAAGTAGCCTTCTTTTATTTAGTATTTTTTAAGCCTTCCAATATATTAATAACAAGTAAAAATTTGGCACACAATTATACTTTTCGACACCCGCCATTTTGTGCATTTTTCCGAAAAATTTAACAGATATAGAATAAATTTATATAGATTATAAAACTTTTTGATTTTTCATACCAACTATGGTCAAGTTATCGATCCGGCCGTTAGACCACATTTTTTATACAGTCTCTATTATACCTCGATGACGTTGTCAATTTTTTTCTTATTCGGATAAAAATTTACACGAAATAAGTTTAATGTTTGCTCAATAAAATACCTTGTTTTTCCAAATGCCAAATAAATAATCCCGTAGATTAAAAAAAAACCGAAAAACGACCTTTTTCGCAACCGAATATTCAATTTCACCAATAAATAATTCATTGGCGTCCCCCATCGACGAATGTAGCCAGCCCGAGTAATTTTCCCCGCGTAATAATTCATCATTAATATTCGCGATATCGCAGCTCACGTCAGAGTGGAAATTGATCCAGCTCCTGTCTGCGACGACAAATTCGTCTTCGGCAATATCGATACGAAATCGATCAACTGTATCGAGCAACGAATAACAAATGCGTGCATTAACCGCGCATGCATAATGGCGAGTCTCTATCGCAATAATTGCAGGGCCGACGAGAATCGGCTGGACGAGGAAAAAAAAAACGAAAAAAAAAGTTGTACACTATCCACTCAGAGGCAGAAAACGATACGAGGCAGCCTGCGTGGCGACGTGAGCGAATTTGCTCACGCGCCTTCGCCCATTTCAAATGCGTGCAGTTCATGTACACGTTTACATGCACGCAATTATACGCGCGATAATATAGAGAACAAATTCTTCGTGTCCTCGACACGTCCCTCCACCAGACGGCCCAGTCATTGGCCAACCACTTTAAATAGTTGTGTCGATAGGTACGGCAAGGAAATCCAGCTCGGCCGATTCGAGAGGAATGTTAAACGCTCCTTTTCCGAGATTATATTCATAAGAGTACACGAGTACGATGCACCAATGATTTTATCAAGGCGAGCCGTATTTTTTAACGATTCATCTGAAACTATATTAATTGTTTAAGGGGTCTTCTCACTTTAGACGCTAAAAAAGCTATTTTCATGATTTTTTTTTTATAGGTTCATATTATAGATATTGATATAAAAGTTATTACACTTAATAAATACACTTTCGAAATATATTTTAAGGCGTTACCCCCACTTGTAGCGCAAAAAAGGCCTTTTTCATAAATTTTTTAAAAGAAAACTACAAAACTTTTTTAATCGATCAATATACCATCTTAAAGAACACATCTCGAAGAACTTTCAGTAATTTTTTTATTGAAAAATATTACATTGTTTAGTGGCAAATGGCCGTCAATGAAATAATGTTTTTATATACACGGATTGCGGTGACCAACATTGCGGCGAAGTGGATCATCTGAAAAAAAAATGCGGATGGATTTAGTCAAAAATAAACTAGTCTTTAATCGAAGGATTTTAAAAAATATTCATTTTTCACAAAATGACGGACGGTCAAAGTTAATGGTTCGATTTTAACGAAAAAAAAAACGGCCATTTTTTTCGAAAACAAAATCGAACGATTAAAGACTACATTTTTATGTATTAAATAAGCCTGCAAAATTTCAAGAAGATCGGTTCATTAGTGTTCGAGTAATCTTGGTCACCGACTTCAGAAATGCCATTTTGAGAAAAACGCGTTTAAAGTTTCAATTTCAGTTTACACGAAGAAAATATTTTTTTTTGTAAGCTTACATAGAGTCATCTATTCCGGGCATCAAAAAAAAACTGCACTTCAAATTGCACTTCAAAAAAATGCAATTAAAAAAAATCGATTTTTTCAAAATCGCAAGTGGGGGTAGCCCCTTAAAAGAATTATTTATTTACGTCACTATTTATAGACGAAAATTCTAGTTAAAAAAAATGATGAAATCTCGTAGATGAATCATCCGAAACAAAAAATCAAACGATTTTAGATTCAGTATATAAATGGCTATAGCGCATATCATACGATTTTTCATGTATGCAAAAATAACAAAACGGCGGACATTTTTCGAAAAAAACGTGCTTTTTTTACCGTTTTTGGTCAAAAAAATGTAAATATAAAAATTTTAAAAAATCTTTGCTATGCGCTATAGCTATCGTTGTAAAGAATATGTGGTTAATATTTCACAAGGATCGGTTCAGTAGTTTCGAAAATTTTATCAACAAGCCGTCGAAAAACGTTGTTTCGAGAAAAACGCGTTTACAGTTTGTTTGGGTTACATAAATACATCACAAATTTTTTTATATGTATTTCGAAAGTGTATTCATCAAGTGCAACAACTTTTATATCGATATCCATAATATAATAAACCGGTAAATATTTGGAAGTTCCACTCCTGTCAGAATCGAGCTGATTTTTTTGTGTGGTTTCTTACAGTTGAAAAACATCATATTTAATATTATTATGGCAGCGCATCAACAAAAACAATGTCAATAAATATTTGTTTAAATATTTTTTAAAGATCACGTCATCCGAATTTTGGGATATTACCACGAGCATCGCGCCATATTCTTTCAGTATTTTGTGTATATGCTCCCGAATTTGGATCGACCCAAACAAACAAACTCAAAGAAACCCAATAACATTATGCGCCATTAAGGGGTTACAATTTGAAGTGCAGTTTTTTTTTGATGGCAGGAATAGATGACTCTATGTAAGTTTACAAAAAAAAAATATTTTCTTCGTGTAAACTGAAATTGAAACTTTAAACGCGTTTTTCTCAAAATGGCATTTCTGAAGTCGGTGACCAAGATTACTCGAACACTAATGAACCGATCGTCTTGAAATTTTGCAGGCTTATTTAATACATAAAAATGTAGTCTTTAATCGTTCGATTTTTTTTTTTCGAAAAAAATGGCCGTTTTATAGCCAAAAAACAGCCGTTTTTTTTTTCGTTAAAATCGAACCATTAACTTTGACTGTCCGCCATTTTGTGAAAAATGAATATTTTTTAAAATCCTTCGATTAAAGACTAGTTTATACTTATATTTGACTAAATCCAACCGCATTTTTTTTTCAGATGATCCACTTCGCCGCAATGTTGGTCACCGCAAACCGTGTATATAAAAACATTATTTCATTGACGGCCATTTGCCATTAAACAATGTAATATTTTTCAATAAAAAAATTACTGAAAGTTCTTCAAGATGTGTTCGTTAAGATGGTATATTGATCGATTAAAAAAGTTTTGTAGTTTTCTTTTAAAAAATTCATGAAAAAGGCCTTTTTTTGCGCTACAAGTGGGGAATCATAAAGAATTGATAAAAAAATGCACAGCCTCTTTTTAGCGGGAGTGACAATTCAGAATATTTACATATAAACCTATCAAACAATTCATGAAAATAGCCTTTTTTAGCGTCTAAAGTGAGAAGACCCCTTAAGTGATTTTTTTTAATTCGTGGAATTTCGATTGATCTCTTGCGATTCCAGTGTATCAACAGTGTATGATTCGATAAGGTCCAATCAACCAAAAGTTGCGAAACAACCTCTAAAGGATTTTTTTGGCAACTCGCAATAGTTTCCGAAATATTTCATTTTAAAGTTTTTTTTCAGGGTAAGGTTCCGATCCCCCGCCCCCCTCCGGTCGAACTGAAATTTTGCACAAACCTCCCTTTTAACATTTTAAGACAACCCCTAAAGGGATTTTTGGCGACTCGCAATAGTTTTCGAGATATCGAATTCTTCGTTTTTTTTTAACGAGCGTTGCCTACATCTATATCAGTCCACGTCTCCGTTCATACCTATATATGTATGTGTACGTCTCCGTTTTGTCCAAACAAACCCAAACCCAATACTAAAAATTATTACGCGTCACCAAAATCCCTTTAGGGGTTGTCTCAAAATTCTAAAAGGGAGGTCTGTGCAAAATTTCAGCTCGATCGGAAGTTGGGGGTTTTCGGAATCTTACCCATATGACAATGTGAGGACCAGAGTCGGATGGTACCAGTAAAGTGACTGACGAGAACTAATAATCAGTAAAATTATCCCTCTGACCAATAGTAAGAGAGCCCATGGCTGTTGATTTTAGTCAACTATATTCATTAATTATTTTAATTTAATATATTTTGAATTTAAATAAATCGATAGGTTATATACATACAGGGCTATTGGTTATTAGACACGATCCCGTGAAAGGGTTGTAGGACATGTTTTCTGGTATCAAATAATCCAGTAATGCTTTATGCAAAAGCCAACCATTTACAAAACATTATAATTTTTATTATTATTTTTATAGCGAGAGGGTCGGCAAATTTTAAAATTAATTTTAAAAAACTGTTATATGGCATCACACTTTTTTAAAATTTGCGTCATTTGAGGACACAGTAACAAAGAATGATCAACAATGAAATAAGAATAATTATTAGAGTTGCAGTTTTGCAGCCATAATTCAAAAATATTTACAGATCATTCTTATTTTATTGTTGATCATCTTTTGTTACTGTGTCCTCAAACTACAAATAATAAAATAGTTCGATTCCATACAACAGCTTTTTAAAATTAATTTTTACAGTTGCCTACCGCTCACTGTGGAATATATATATATATATTACACTTATATTACATTTAAATATAAATTAATATATTCCGAGTATAAAATAGAATATAATAACTTTTTTTTCGATGTTTTTTTATGTAGATAGGTACACACATACATATTTGCATGAATATTTGAATTTCTTAAATACGAACTAGGCCAGTTCATTGTTAGTGGAAGATAGGACCAGAAAAAATAACATTGGAGCGTTCATCACAGACAATTCGTTGACGAGGAAAAAGATCGGAATATTTTCTGCTCTTTAAAAGTTTGCTCTTTATTTTTCAACGGAGAAATTAATTTTGGAAAGTATCAAATTATCAAATAATGTAATCGATTTTTTAACCAAAAAAATTAATAACTCGAATTACTAATTTTACATTTGTTTGTAAATTTGTTACATATTATTTACTTGTTCCATATTATTTCAAGCTACACGTGTATTTGCAAAAGTAAAATTAGATCCCGAATATCGATATCATGCGAAAGAAAACATTCGCATTGTATAGAAAGGTAATTGACGTCAGGTTCTGATCAGTTTGTTGACACAGTTGTTCTTAGATTCGAGCAGCATATTGCCGCCGATTGCTCTGTGCGCCAAAGTTAAAAAATATTTTAATACTGAATCGAAAAGCGGTTAATACTAAGTTTGTGGTATTGTCGATGCTAGACATGTGTTTCAATTTAATTGAACAAAACGATCCTTATCTTGCTACGGAGTCTATCTATTTGATATATCCCGTAACCAGGTATATAAAGCGTGGGCCATTCGTTTTATCGATCAATCCGAAATCGAGAACATCACGGAGTAGCTGATAGAAAACGCGTACTGATCTTCAGCCACCTCCTCTTTCCGGTAAGTCCATAGCTCCGTGTCTAAAATGTCTTCAATGAAATGTGCTTTGCAAAAAGAGAGAAACCATCAGGCCGTTGACTAATGTTGAACTCGTGAAGTTTATTCATTGATAATAATGATTCATCTTTTTTTAAACGATCTAATTATTATCGAGTACTAGTCTGCATTCGTTGCAGAACCATGAAACATCCATATTGATGATTAATCTTGAATCACCAGATCAGAGGACCGCAGCGATCCCGCCATGTTGCTATTGCGTTTGCTGCTGAGATTGGTTATGCTCTACAAAAGGCATCAGCTGACGGTGGAGAATTTCATCGTGCACATCGAAAATAATGCCCTCGTCAGTGTCAAATCGACCAACGAATCGACCGGCTTTTTGGATCTCTCGGGTCTGTCCATCAGCGAAATCGACGCGAACTGTTTCGCTGAAGCTGGTGACATCGAAAGCATCAATTTGGCCAACAACAAATTGTCCAAGCTGCCTTTCATGGTCTTCCGATATCTTCCCTATCTCGAGCATCTGTCACTTGCGAACAACAATTTGCGACACGTCCAGTACGCCTTTTGGGGCCTGCCCTTTCTCCGGACACTTGACATCAGTAACAACAGCATTGACCACTTGTCAGATGGAAGTTTCTACGGGCTTACCGATGCAACCGATATCTTGATCGATAGCAATGGCTTTGGTAAAGTCGAGAGCCACCATTTCCTGGAGCCCTTTACAATGTTGAGCGTCTGCATGATCGACGGAATCGTCCAATCGTTGGACGTCTTCAGCTCGGCGAACGAACAGGATTACGCGAAGATAAACTGCACCACGTTGTATCGGCCACTGATGCACGACGCGGTGGTGCTCAGTTCGGAGGGCATCAAGGGATTCAAGAAGGACTGGTATCGTCTTCATCGCCTTAACGTCACTTCCCTGGATCTTCAACTCAACAGCATCGAGATTGTGACGAACGATTTGCTTAACGATCTTCCGGCCAATCTCACCGAAGTTAAACTCTCTTGGAACAAGATCCGGAGCTTGAGGAAAGGAATAATCCGCAATCGATATCTGCTGAAGTTGGACTTGAGTGAGAATCAAATTGACGAGATCGAGGACCACGCTCTGGCGGAAACGAGACTCACGGATCTCGTGTTGCGCGGCAATGAACTTCGGAACTTGACGTTCGTTGAGACTCTTCCGTCAACCCTGGCATCATTGACGCTACCCGGAATCAAAAGATTGGCGGAGTGTCGGATGGAATTGTAGCGAAGCATGACGCTTGTAACTGAGCACGCATCTTAGCTTCGTATCATCAGCGGTTCCTTGGCGGATCTTTTTTCATCGTGACGATACGATTTCATGAATTGTATCAATTGGATTTAAAAAATATATTTATATGTGTAAATATATTTAATCTCTAACTCGAAATTAAATGAAAACTTTTTAAATTTTTTCATCAACCTGCGACTGGTGGTTTTTCATAATGACGATACGATTGTAAAATTATGTAAATCGGATTAAAATATGTATATATGTATATATATTTTTTATTGAAAATAAAATGTGATTTTTTTTTCATTTTTGCACCAGCCTGCAATATGCTGACTGTGTACTGTATGAAGTTCTTGGACCAAAGAGAATAATGAACAGCCCACGTATTTTAAAATGCCGGAAACCTCGCACTTTCCAAAGGGAAAGACAATTATAAAAATCATTGTGAAAAAATTTGACACGAAATTTGCAGTCAGTTCTAAAATGTATTTTTAAAGACTATGACATATAAAAGAATAAATTAATTAATATATGTAGACTTATTTGCTTATTAATTTATTAAATCATTTACGAGAATAACGAACAGTCAAGGGGTTCTAAAATGTTCGTCTAGAGAGGAAAAATATTGTAAAAGTAATAGAATAAAATATGCTATACATGTATAGTACTTATTATACGTTTTATAACTAAACATTAGAGAACAATATATGAGAGCACAAATCATGGCTGTTCATAAATATATTTGTAGCACGTACCATATGTAAATAGATAAATAAATATATGTATATACTGGTTATTGGTCACAATCCAGTGAAAGGGTTGTAGGACATGTTTTTCGCTATCGAATAACCCAGCAATGCTTTATGCAAAAGTCCACCATTTTCGAGATTCTGTTATTTTTATTATTTTTTTAAAACTAAAGGGTAGGCAACTTTAAAAATTAATAAAAAAGACTGTTGTACGGAATCAACCTTTTTTTAATTATTTATAGCTTAAGGACACAGTAACAAAGAATTACGAACCATCGAATGAGAATAATTATTAGACTTTCAGGGTTTTGGACCCCTAATTCAAAAACGTTTGCACATTATTCTTACTTTAGTGTTGATGATTCTCTGTTACTGTGCCCTCAAACTACAGATAATCGAAAACTTTGATTCCGTACAGCAGTTTTCTAAAATTAATTTTTGAAGTTGCCTTCCCCCCACTTAAAAAAAAAGTAACAGAAATAATAATATCTCGAAAATGGTTCACTTTTGTATTGTCGGATTGTTTGAAACCCTTTCACGAGACCAATAACCAGTAGCCCTGTATATACGTGCGTAGATATGCATATGTCTATTTATGTATTGCAATTATGTATATTCCAATATTTATCTACAACAAATATATAAATATAGTAAAATTATATTCCTGAGCTAGTGGCAAATTATTCACGGAGGGTCCAAATACTATTTTGTTTAAATTCGATAAAACATTGCAAATCATTATCTTATGGAATCGTACACTACCGCCATTCGGAGTGTTTACAATGAGTGGCTTTTCGCGTGTTGCTCGACAAGCGTAATTTTCTCCAGGTGGGCCAATGACTGCACTATTTTCTCGCGTGCACTCGCGCACACACACACACGTACATTGGCACAAATGGACGAGGCATTTCTGCGGGCCCACTTACATCTTGCGTACACAGGCGATTCCATCTAGCCGCCGGTATGACTATAGTTGTAGCCTTGGTTGGGGCCCAGCGGATGCGGGTGGGCGGACCGGGATCCGCGAGACTCGAACGCGTGCGGGGCCCACAGCTCGATAGAACGAAAACGTTCGAGTCGAAGCC
>CALYCA010000047.1:0-16078 GCA_944452715.1 Ophion slaviceki | reverse complement strand
ATAACCCATGTAGGGTGATCGGTAGTGGCCAACGATTGGCCGATGGTCGACGCCGAGCTTGCCAACATTGGCACTCGACCTTGGCCCGATCATCGACCGAGCCTCGGATGATAAGAGCGGCCCGATATTCGCTATCAATATTGGCCCTAGAATGGCTTATGAGAATCGGCCGAGCATCGCGTAGGAGTTCATTCGAGAACCGGCCAACAATAAGTCCCCGTCAAGATTGCCATCATTGGCACTCGAGCTTGGCCCGATTATCAACCGAGTCTTGGCAGATAATTATGATCCGATATAGAGCACCAAAAATGGTCCTGCACAGCCAAAAAAAAATATATATTTTTTTGTATTGTAATTCGTCATTACCTGGTCTTTTGAAACGATTAGTTCGAAGAAAATATTTCACCTACATGGGACTCGAACCTTGAACCTACCTACTCATAGCTACGCACGCTGCCCCTATGCTACCGAGTGCTTGTAACATCTGAATCGCAGATATGGCATAAGAGACCAAATGGATTCTCATCATTATTTGTATCACATAAACTATATCAATTAGTTAATATCATTGTGATAATTAGAGAGTTGTATCGAATGACATGTTATAGAATTTTCAAACATAACCTATATATATATATATATATATATATATATATATATATATATATATATATATATATATATAACTCCTCTCTCTCTCTCCACCCTCTCTACCACCACAACCCTTTGATATGTGTGTTGCAATAAAGACAGACCATTAGTTCATTAGTTCAAGTTTAATTTGAATAAATAAATATATTTAAAATGAATAATTCCAATAATGGAATGCAATAGGAAAAATCTGATTTCACGAAAAATCTAGTTGATTCAAATAAAAAATAAATAAATGGACGCGGTTAGTTAATATCAATAGAATTTTTCTGTCAGTGTAGGATGGTTCATAAAAATCGACAGAGTATCGCGTATGAGCTCGTCCGAGAAACGGCCAACAATGAGTGCATTGATTTGGTAGTATATTTGTTAAGAGTAATGTCCAATGGACTCGTAAAAACTATTTATCTCGTCACTCAATGACTTCGAGGCGAAACAATCAATCGTCAATATACGAATTGCGGTTTGATCATGCGTTACTCGGCCGAACATTGGCCTTGTATCGGCGAACCAACGTTGGCGAGTCTATACTTCACCAAACATCGTCCTCGTATCGACAAGCCAATCTTTAGCGAGTCTATATTTTGCCGAACATTGGTCTCGTATCGGCAAACCAATGATTGGCGAGTCTATACTTCATCAAACATCGGCCTCATATCGATAAACCAATAATGAACGAGTCTATACTTCGCCGAACATTGGCCGCGTATCGGCAAACCAATGATTGGCGAGTCTATACTTCGCCAAACATCGGCCTCGTATCGACAAGCCAATGATTAGCGAGTCTATATTTGGCCGAACATTGGCCTCGTATCGGCAAACCAATGTTGGCTAGTCAATACTCAGCCGAGCATTGGCGTACAATTGGGTAATCGATTATCGCCCCGCCAACGTTGGTCCAAGTATTGGCCGTTACGGTTCGATTGGCGAAACCTACATGGGAACGCCAACTGCAGCACCACGAACACTTTGAAAGACTTTCTTTCGAAAAAAATTACATTATAACCACAAACATGTGTACAACATGCTGGAAAAAAATTATTTATTCTAACCAATGTGTGGCTAGAAAAAAATCATCATTCCGACCCTTCAAATTGGGCTCCAGTGACGGATACCTCGTTAAATACAAATGTCGCATACGTTCACAAGATCGTCTTCTTCACAACAACGCTCGGCCCCGAGTAGCTAAAATGACACAAACAACTATTTCGGCATTAAAATGGGAAGTACTACCACATCCACCATACTCACCGGACTTAGCCCCGTCAGGTTATCATTTATTTCGGACTTTAAAAAACTACTTACGCGATAAACAATTGGATAATCAAACGGATCTTCAAAATACCCTTGAAGAGTTTTTCAATTCAAGACCTAAGGATTTCTGGTCGGCTGGCATTCAAAGTTTACCAGAGCCTTGGACACAAGTTGTAGATGAAGAGGGAGACTATATTAGAAATCAACCTTATCTTAATAAAACGTTATGTTTACTTAGAAAAGGTATCCTTTGTGTCGCAAGACTTTCTTACCAACCTAAAATATCACCGAGGGATTCATTTAGGATGCATTAACTGACCAAAAATTAATCCATTTCACAACATAGTTTCCGCAGATTTTTAATGTTTAAGTTGAACCTTTATCCATCCAAAATGTATTTATTAAAATGTACACCAATTTTTGAACGTTTTCTCGACTGTATCGAATCAAAAACTCTTTATAAAACGTTGAACGTTTTTCGCCGTGTAAATAATCTGGAGCCGACGATGCTTTAGCTATATAGACAGTCGTGCGAATGGCAGAAACGGTCGCTATTGGCGAGACTATTGGTTACTGTTTCTTGAATTAAATTGCAACATATTGAAGTTCAATGGCAAAAAACGATAATTATTAATGTAATTTCCCGGCTTAGTTTTATTTTTCCACTATATTATGAGTTGGCTATTGCCCAATAATAATTCATTTGTACATTACGTTTTATTCCCAAGATGTTGGCAGCCTGCCGAAAACTCATTGTATTTTCATCCCCACTCTTGCAGCCACGGAACGGCATAGAAACTCTTTAAACCGTTAGATCCATATAGCTCATTGAAAAATTATACTTTTTAGGCATTTTTTTGACAGGACTAAAAAAGCAATCAAATCTATACTTAGAGGGTTTATATTGCACATGTGTTGACGCATACAAAAAATAAATAGATGAAAAGAAATACAAAATGGCGGCTCGGTCACAGCTCCACGAAGAGTATTTTAGGCGTTCTGCGGGAGGACGCAGAACTTTTATGAATTAGCACCGAGAACAAAAAAAATCATCATTTACATTATTGTTGCTAGTGAAGTACAGATGATTATTGGAAAATAATAGAAATATAATTTTTTTTTCGCAAAACTAAAAAATCGGCTTTAGTTTGTTTGCTAAAAACAAGAATTGGTGATGAATCGTAAAAATCGCGTGCACTTCTTTCGAGAATCTATCTAAGGAACTACAGTTGAAATTTCAAGTCAATCGGATGAAGGCTGCCCGAATTATGCAACCTCTCGATTTCGAAAAAGTGGTTCAAAGAAAAACGCGTTACAAATTTCAAAACTGATTTTGGAGCTATCGTCCACACAACGGAATTGAAGCTCTCATTTGAATTCTGCTTGGACCCGCGGAGGCATTTTGATAGGTCTTCAGTTGTTAGGTCGTTGTATATTTTTTGTACAACTGGACTAAACGACTCAAAATTGCTACGTTCGCCGTCTAGGCTGTTTCGTGCATTTTAAAGGCGCTTGAAAAAATGGCGTCCGAACATTTTCTAAAAAAAATTCGCTGATAATTCCTTTTGCATATTATTTTTGTGATTTTGTGATGTTCATACATCGTTTAAGCCAATGAAAAAAAAACGGTCCACATTTTTTTCCTACTCGGATATAACGCCTTAAGATTAATCGGTAAAACGCTCAAGCCTTCGCAAAGTATTTCTCGCCCTATATATTACTCTACCTACTACTTCGCTCGGTATACGATCGAAAATTTTCCGCCACCAAGTGTTGCACGTAATTTGAATCACCCTGTAAACGTGTGTACGTTTGCAGATATATGCATATAAAAATGAAGAGGGTGTAGTTGGGCGGCTGGCATAGCTTCGCAAGTCTTGGGCAACGTGCAAAACTACCTGCGTTCTTCCGGAAGTTGAATGCTCTTTCCCGGAGTTCCCCTAGTCGCATCCTGTGCTTCGTACCTATAACCTCTCAGGCCACTTTTCGCGGAGCTTGTACCGCGTGCAAACTGCATTTGAGTACTTTTTGCTCAAGGAAAAGAAAAAAAAAGATTCAGTCGTAAATCGAATATTGAAGCTCGCTTCGAAATGAAATTATCAGAGACCGCTCTTGTTGCTTTTATTCGTAATTGGAAATCGAGAAAAAGTCATCCTGCAACGGGTTAAACAAAAAATAAGACACGCATTGGGAGTTATTATCGAAAGGATATGCAGGACATTCACTCGATTCGAAGATTTATTTCTACGTAATAGCAGTTTATTCAACAATTAAACGAAAAAGCATCAGGATTAATCTTCGCTGAAATTCTTCATTATTTCTTAAGAAAATACATTTTACAAGCTTTTATTTAAGGCCTTAGGCCACAGTTACGGGTATGAAATCATGTGCGAAATTAACAATTTTTTTCGCATGAAAAAGTGATTCACGTATGAAATTAATTACACATCTATTTAGTATGAATATGAAGCTGTTAGAAAATATGTATTTTTTTTCGATGTACAAAATGGCTGACTACTAATATTTTCTTTTGTTTTCTTCTTTTAGGCGCTCCGCGGCGTGACATTTAGCATCCACAATTTTTTACCTAGAACAAAAAACAAAAATTCTCGTCAATCTACATTAGAATACCTAGAGAAGTGAGAACGGAGTTTAAAAAATATTGTTTCATTCAAAAGTTAAAGGTATTTGAACTTAACAAATGAATTTTCAGTGAAAAATTTCGTTATAACTGCTCATAAACTGCTCATAAAATGAAAAGTTTTCGATTAATCAGAAATTCCGTACATACTTCTCTGCGAAATGCAATTGGGAACATAACTTTTAAATTTGACGTCAATCGAGTGAAAATTGTTGAAGTTATTTGTCACGCCAATTGGAAAAAAGCTGTTTCGAGACGTTTCGAGTAGTCGGCCATTTTATACATCGAAAAAAATTCTAACAGCTTGATATTCATAAAAAATAGATGTGTAATTAATTTGATGAGTGAACCACATTTTCATACGAAAAAAAAATTGGTAAATTCGCACATGATTTTATACTCGTTACTGTGGCCTAAGGCCTTAACTTGACTTGGTGTGAAATGACTACTTTCTGTGAGATGCAAACTGGAAAATCAATATTTCACCCACTTCCCGACTACGTAGAGCTCTGAAATTTTGCATACATGCATCTAAGCGATGACAATGCATGATTCAACATAGAAAAATTGGACTGCAAAAAGCTAACAGGAAAGAGACCTTGCAATAATGAAGCGTTAGCGGAAACAAACAGAAAGAGAAATATTGAATAGAGCTAAACTACATGGAAAGTGCATGAGAAAATATGAATTGGCTCTGAGTGCTTTCGGATCGAACAATCGTTAAAAGGGTCCAATAGGTAAAATAAGTTGAAAGGTAAGGGCCAATAGGCGGTGAGCCAACCTCTATGATAGATGCCACCTATCACAGTTCGCCAGGATTTCTCCTGACAATCAACCAATAATAACACTGGTCCGTTTGGAAGAATTAATCCTTTTTTATAAAAATTTCAGTGCTGTAGTAAATGCGATTAAAGACTAAAAAGTAGAACATAATTTTTATGTAATTTTTTTTAAACAAGCTTTTATTTAATGTACTTTAAAGTAGACAATATTTTTATTTACCAAGTCACCTATATGTGACTATAAATCAAAGCTTGGGGCCCGCAAAATTTAGACATATAATCTTCAATTTACGTAAATCCGTTAACATATCAACTGTATTTAATTTACTGTAAAACAACCTTAGATTTCTTTTTTTTATCTTAAAACTGTGTATAAATGTGGAATAACAATTTCTCTAATTACTATTGTGCCAAACTAAATACGGTTAATGAGACTGAATTGATCAAATTTATTAATCATTTAAAAAATTGAGCGCCCCAAGCTTCCATTTATAGTGACGTACAGGTGACTTGGCAAAAAAAATTATTTTCTACTTTTTAGTACATTAAATAAAAGCTTGTTTTTTAAGAGAAATTTCTTTACATATATTTTTAAATTCCTTTGTAAATAATTAATCTCAATTATTGCTGTAATCAAATCAATTAACTCATGTACCATCCAGTAATTGAGTTCCCACATTCCACTTGTAAAAATAATTCATAATGATGTTGCGCGCCCGATCCGTTGCACCGAGCTTACTGAAATGAGCCGTTTTTTCGCCTCAGACATGAATATTCCATGACGAAACAGAACGAAACACCAGTCTTGTCTATCCGCAAAATTCGACTAAAACGTCTGGCATAAACTGGAAAAGCGAAAATAAAATACACTTCTCACGAGAGCCCACCATGCATGTATCGTTCAACACTCGGAGTTCGTTGCCCCCGCGAATAATCGTCTGTAAACGCATGCATCTTAGTCTTTTTGTTTACGCTCCGCTCCAGTGTTTTTTTTTTCATAGCCAGAGTAAATTCCGTCGAGAATTCGCTCTCGTTTCGCGGTCGTGGAAAAAAAAATGTAAAAAAAATTAAATGCTACACGTCCTTGCGTGAATTCTCCATTTCCTGTGGTCTAGCCAGGACGCACCCCACGGCTCTGCACCCCTGTAACATACCCCCTGTATATGCGGTACGTCTGCTATTTCAGGCTCTAATTTGCACCCCTTGTATGTTTAAAAAAGCTGCATCCCTATATAAACCCTCACTTGTTATACAGATCCGGAGGCCAACACGCAGCTATACCGCGCACCTTCTTCTGTAATATGAATATATTATAGTTTATACATATATACATACATACATATATATATATATATATATATATATATATATATATATATATATATATAAACGTGTGTGCCTGCGCGCGCGTGCGTGTACGTATGTACAATTCATAAACATATGTTATAAAATGCTTTTTTGCAGGTGTTTCAACATCTTTTTTAGTCGCACCTTTTATCATATAACAGCATTTCAGAATTACGAATATTCCTGTAAAACGAACGCGCAATATTATTGCAGTTACGAGCCGCCGCGATATAATAGAATGTAAAGTTGAACGAATGCGACGTTGACGCAACACTTTCAGACGTCAAAGAGTTTGCCACATGAAACTCGATGAGAGTTGTCTATAACGAGCCACGAAAAAAAATCTGTAATTCGCAACTTTGGAGATAAATCTCAAAACGATTTATTGTTTTATTTTGTCTCGAGTACATAATTCGATCACGCCATCAGCAATTAATCGCACTGTTTTCAAGGTTTCGCATGTTTACGAAGCGAACAAAAATGGTATTTTTCCTAACATTTTAGGAAACATAATTGGTAACACCGATTGTCTTGAATTTTGGGTGTGGGTTGTACATGCTAACTTTTTATGGCCCGTTAGTTCATAAAAAGGAAAACATTATTTTTATGAAGAGGGGAAACATTATTTCGCATTTTAAAATTTGCTTTGGTGATTAGAATAACGACATTGTGAAATGTAATAGGAGAAATTCACTTGATTTGCGATATACGTTCTGGTGTTGTAAAATAACGCATGCAGCGTTTCGAACGTCTGTACTTTCAAGTGATGTCTTTTGCAACATTAATTCAAAATTATAAATGAACTGTTTTGCTCTTCTTTTATGATTAAAAATACTCTTCGGAATTGATCTCAAATACACTGAGAGAAATATGTAGTGTTTTCAACCATATTTGGACTATAATTTATATTTCCGTGAGGGGTCAATAATATTTTATAGCCATAGTTACTGTCAAAAGTATAGTATTGGTAATTGAATTTAAAAACAGTAGGTTTTTATAAAATAGATATTCCTTGACACTATGCAAAATTTACTCGCCTGAGATCCTAATAGTGAACAGGACCAAGAAATATATATATACATAGATTAAAAATGTTGTCTGTGTTTGGCGACGATTTTTATAGTGATTTTTACCATATTATAAGATACAACCTGTTATATGCATAGTAATGTATGGCCTACAAGAACGGAAGGTGAACTACAAGAAGAAGTACCGAACTGTTATTTAATTTTTGCAATGCAACAAACGTACTATGTGACAGTTTGTGAGACACGCGTAGTTCTTAAAACTACCAAGCCGTGGTTGCTCTAACTGCAAATTATTCACGTCTCCGCCATAAGTATACATTACCATATTTTTTTTCAAATAATCACTTTTCATAAAGCCTGGTAACAAATTATACTCAACAAACATTAATGTTAACCATACGAAACGTGAAAACTTGGGTGGAATAGTAGAAGTTTAACTGGACAAAATTCATCGTACAGTCTACAACAATAGTATTTGTGCGCCGATTTTGTAATATTACCGAATCAACCATAACTATGTTGTCAAGCCTCCCATGTAGGGTGATCGGTAGTGGCCAATGATTGGCCGATGCTCGACGCCAAGCTTGCCAACATTGGCACTCGAGCTTGGGCCGATCATCGACCGAGCCTTGGATGATAAGAGCGGCCCGATATTCGCAATCAATATTGGCCCTAGAATGGCTTATGAGAATCGGCCGAGCATCGCGTAGGAGTTCATTCGAGAATCGGCCAACAATAAGCCCCCTCAAGGTTGCCATCATTGGCACTCGAGCTTGGCCCGATTATCGACCGAGTCTTGGCGGATAATTGTGACCCAATATAGATCACCAAAATTGGGCCTGCACCGCCAAAAAAAAAAATTAATTATTTTTGTATTGTAATTCGTCATTACCTGGTCTTTCGAAATGAATAGTTCGAAGAAAATATTTCACCCCATAATGGGGCTCGAACCTTGAACTTCCCTACTCATAGCCAAACACGCTGCCCCTATGCTACCGAGTGCTTGTAACATTTGAATCGCAGATATGGCATAAGATACCAAATGGATTCTGATCATTATTTGTTGACATAAACTATATCAATTAGTTAATATCATTGTGATAATTAGAGAGTGTTATCGAATGACATGTTATAGAATTTTCAAACCTAACCTATATATATAATTCTTCTCTCTCCACCTT
The DNA here is from genome assembly GCA_944452715.1 of Ophion slaviceki. Taxonomy (NCBI): domain Eukaryota; kingdom Metazoa; phylum Arthropoda; class Insecta; order Hymenoptera; family Ichneumonidae; genus Ophion; species Ophion slaviceki. The sequence goes on along the minus strand of CALYCA010000047.1, from coordinate 7,194 downwards.
CTCTACCCCCACAACCCGTTAATATGTGTGTTGCAATAAAGACAGACCATTAGTTCATTAGTTCAAGTTTACTTTGAATAAATAAATATATTTAAAATGAATAATTCCAATAATGGAATGCAATAGGAAAAATTTGATTTCACGAAAAATCTAGTTAATTCAAATAAAAAATAAATAAATAGACGCGGTTAGTTAATATTAATAGAATTTTTCTGTCAGTGTAGGATGGTTCATAAAAATCGGCAGAATATCGCGTATGAGCTCGTTCGAGAATCGGCCAACAATGAGTGCATTGATTTGGTAGTATATTTGTTAAGAAAAATGTCCAAGGACTCGTAAAAAGTATTTATTTCGTCTCTCAATGATTTCAACGCGAAACAATGAATCGTCAATATACGAATTGCGGTTCGATCATGCGTTACTCGGCCGAACATTGGCGTCGTATCGGTAAAAACATGATTGGCGAGTCTATACTTCGCCAAACATCGACCTCGTATCGATAAGCCAATGATTAGAGAGCCTATATTGGGCCGAACATTGTCCTCGTATCGGCAAACCAATGATTGGCGAGTCTATACTTTGCCAAACATCGGCCTCATAACGATAAACCAATAATGAACAAGTCTATACTTGGCCGAACATTGGCCTCGTATTGGCAAACCAATGATTGGCCAGTCTATACTTCACCAAACATCGGCCTCGTATCGACAAGCCAATGATTAGCGAGTCTACGTTTGGCCGAACACCCATGTGCGAATGCCGGTATTGCGCCAGAGTTACCAATACGGCCCAGAGTTGTGCAAGTCCTGGCCACCGACTCTCAGTTGGCAGTACTGCCCCAGTATTGGAAACCGAACGTATCAGTACCGTCCCAGTCTGGGTTACTGAGTCTTGGCTGAAGTACTAGCCCAGTAATAGTAAACTATTTTATCAGTACGGTGCCAGTCCTGGTTACCAAGTATGGTTGAGTCTCGGCTGGAAGTACTACGCCAGCACTGGCAACTGAACGTATCAGTGCCGTGCCCGTCTTAGCTACCCAGTCTTGGGTGAAGTGCTGTCCCAGTATTGGTAAGCAATTTCATCAGTGCGGTGCCAGTCCTGGTAACCATAGCTGGTTGGATGTACTGCCCTAGCACTGGCAACTGAAAGTATCAGTATCGTGCCGGTCTCGGTTATCGGTTCTTGGGTTAAGTACTGTCCTAGTATTGGTAAACAATTTTATTAGTACAGTGTCAGTCTTGGCAACCAAGGTTGGTTGAGTCTCGGCTGGAAGTGCTGCCTCAGCATTGGCAACAGTACCATGTCAGCCTTGGTCACCGAGTCTTGGGTTAAGTACCGCCCCGGTATTGGTAAACAATTTTATTAGTTCAGTGCCAGTCTTAGGAACCAAGGTTGGTTCAGTCTCGGCTGGAAATGCTGCCCCAGCATTGGCAACAGTACCATGCCAGCCTTGATCACCGAGTCTTGGGTTAAGTACCGCCCCGGTATTGGTAAACAATTTTATTAGTTCAGTGCCAGTCTTAGTAACCAAGGTTGGTTCAGTCTCGGCTGGAAGTACTGCCCCAGCATTGGCAACAGTACCATGCCAGTGTTGGTCACCGAGTCTTGGGTTAAGTACTGTCCCAGTATTGATAAACAATTTTATTAGTACAGTGCCAGTCTTAGTAAGCAAGGTTGGTTGAGTCTCAGCTGGAAGTAGTCCCCCTGCATCGGCAACAGTACCATGCCAGTGTTGGTCACCGAGTCTTGGGTTAAGTACTGTCCCAGTATTGATAAACAATTTTATTAGTACAGTGCCAGTCTTAGTAAGCAAGGTTGGTTGAGTCTCGGCTGGAAGTAGTCCTCCGGCATTGGCAACAGTACCATGCCAGCCTTAGTTACCGCGTCTTCGGTTAAGTACTGCCCCAGTATTAGTAAACAATTTTATTAGTACAGTGTCAGTCATGGTAACAAAGGTTGGGTGGGTCTTGGTTGGAAGTATTGCCCCAGCAGTGGCAACATTACCATTCCAGTCTTGGTTAACGAGTCTTCGGTTTAGTACTGCCTCGGTATTGACAGACAATTTTATCAGTACGGTGCCAGTCCAAAAAATATGGATTGAATGAAAAATGTAAGTTTTGCTTCCTTATAGAGAAACTTTGTGACGATCAAAACATTTTTTTTTCAGTTTTCGATATCAACGTCCTCAAAATGTCCCAAAACCTCGAAAAATCATATTCAGAAACAATGTCTACATGCATGTGCGTCTGTGTGCGTATGCGCGCGCATCTACGTTCTGGCACTGTAAAATTATAGCGTCTGTAACTCGAGAACGGTTTGGGTTGAAGGGCTCCTGTGTCGCTCAGATGTTAATCTATACAATCTCTTTATTCCCTGCAAATTTTATCGAGAGAACTAAAAAATTACAAATTTAACGGCATTTTTTAATAAAAAAAATGTCTGTGTGCACGTTAATTTTCAAAAAATTTCAGAATTTTGTAAATTTTTTTTTTACAAATAGAGTATCATGAAAGGACGGCTGGTATTGAATTTAGGAATGATCGGTCGAATGGTCTAAATTTTATGAATTTTGGACACTTTCGAAATATGTCAAACCGCTCTAATTTTTGCATATATCAAGATACTGTGGTAATTTTTTTTACACAAAGTATTGTAAAAGTAAAGTTGCTATAAAATTTGGAGAGAATCCCGAACCATTACAGACTCCCCTGGAATCTTCTGTATCCTTACGGATATCCATAAATTGGCTAAGTAGACGATGTCATTTTATTTCACTATTTCCGGTGTTCGTTCTGAACGTACGCCGCGACGGGCTCTCGTGCCTTCTTGCGTCGAGGCAGACATTGTTATGCCTCGACGCGATGCGTGTGTGTCAGTGGTCATTCGCTACGTCGGGCGCACACGGTTGAAGATTGTTTTCTTCCCGCATGCTGTCCCTCCGCGGCAAGTATACACTTCGTGTGGGTATATGCACCTATATACCCACACGCTGATCCACGCTCAGCGTCAACAAAGAATTAGGATTTCTTTGGCAGCGTTGAGCATCAGTCTTTCTCGTGCCGTCTACGTGTGAACTTGTTTCAATCCCCAAGTGCTTTTCATCTATTCCCATTCGTTTTTATACAGTACACTTTTTCTATTATTATAAATTAATTTTTCTCGTCCTCAAACGAATTCGAGTGCTCTATGTGTGCTATAAAAATTCGAACGTTCTATAAGGTGAACCAGGTAAGATATACAAAGAATTTTTCTTTATACTTGTTTTTTTATTTTATTTTGTATTTTTTGTCTATTGCATGTTAAGGCATAATAAATAATTCATTTATTTTCTCTCCGTTCCTTACTTGCTGTGGGACTGCGCTATCTCTCTCTCTCTCTCTCTCTCGCTCTCTGTCTCTCTTATATTTTCTTTACTTATTCTATAATTTGTTTTGAAGAATTTGTTCAATTTGATCAGGGAGTCTCGGAGGACAAGGGGAAAGAAAACACTTTGGTAAATACAATGTTATTTACTTTGACCGAAATTATGTATGCTGAAGTAAAATTACAGAAGAGCATCTTAATTCATACTTAATACTCTGGAAGTGGCTATATTTTTCAATTCTTTTTAGATGGAGGTGATGAGATCCTTGGTGGGTTCACCGACCGACGGAAAAGGTGTTATCCGCAATGTGATCGCTGGCCTGATATCGAAGGCGGTGCAGGAAAAATACTCGGCCACGGGGAAACCAGGCGCGAACGGTATAACGAAAAAATCCTTCAGTGCGACAATAACGTACAAACGTATGAATGGTAAATATTTTTCAAATTTTTACTAATATAATTTTTAGAACTGGGTGCAATCAAATAAAATGTTTTCATTTCAGATATTTTTTTAGATACGATCGGGAAAAAAAACCACTGCGGCGGAAATATTTTCGACAACCAGCCGATGTTTATCTGATGCCGGTGAACGGGAACACGCCGCAACTCTGGCCCAATATTGGCAGCCGGTACTAGTCACCAATACTGTGCCAACGCTTGCCAAGCGGAGGACCGGTGTTATCATTTCGGAATTGGGCCAGTATTGTTTACACGATCTGACCCAATATTGGCATTTAGTATCCGGCCAGTACTGCCGTCAGTACTTAGCCAAGTTTCGAGTCTATACATGGGCATATACCGGCAAAGTACTGATTTACGGTTTGTCTCAAGACTGGCTACAATATCTGGCCCAAAACTGGGCACTTATTCTGAGCCAATACCCGTAAACGGTGTCGGGCCGATTCACGCCGCCATAACTTGGACCGGTGTTAACAAACCAATGTTGTCTCAATACTGATTCCGACTTGGGCAAGGCTTGGCCCTTAGGAGCCTGCCAGTATTAGCAGCTCTGGCATCAGTACTGAGACAAGACTAAGCCAAGTCCCCAGTCTATACACGGACATGTACCGGCAAAGTACTGATTTAGGGTTTGTCTCAAGACTGGCAATGATATCTGGCCCAAAACTGGGCACTTATTCTGAGCCAATACCCGTAAACAGTGTCGGGCCGATTCACGCCGCCATAACTTGGACCGGTGTTAACAAACCAACGTTGTCTCAATACTCATTCCGACTTGGGCAAGGCTTGGCCCTCGTCCAAGTACCAGGTGCCTGCCAGTATTGGCAGCTCTGGCACCAGTACAGCGCCAATACCAAGCCAGTTTGCAATACGTACATGGGCATTGGCCGCGTATCGGCAAACCAATGATTGGCGAGTCTATCCTTCGCCAAACATCGGCCTCGTATCGACAAGCCAATGCTATATTTGGCGAGCGAGTCTATATTTGGCCGAACATTGGCCTCGTATCAGCAAACCAATGTTGGCTAGTCAATACTCAGCCGAGCATTGGCGTACAATTGGCTAATCGATCATCGTCCCGCCAACATTGGTCCAAGTATTGGCCGTTACGGTTCGATTGGCGAAACCTACATGGGCTTTTACAATAGTTGAAAAAGTATTATGGAGATAATGGGTAGCCAAACACCATACCCAAATCGCATGTTTCGATATATTTTTCGCTTATAGTTGTGTTGACCATATTATAATCGTGGTGTCAATAAACTATAGGGAATTTCACTATTCCCTCTTTTACCAGAGCGTTTTTTGTCAATACGACGGACTTTTTTCTCAGTGTATAGTACCCGATAATATTTACTTCACTATACCCCCCCCCCCCCCCCCACTTCGCTCTCTCTCTTTCTCGGCCTCACCAGTCTCTTACCATTTTGGCTTGCTCAGGTAAATAAACAATACTTAACGTTAAATATCTACCGTGAAAATCTACAGAATTTTTTTTTTTAATATCCCAACCTCACCATGGAAATAAAACTTAGGGTTTCGCAGTTTTTCGAGATTGAAAATAAGGAAATCGCAGTTTTGCACTAGAAGCAACGGAAAAAAAACGTTAACCGAGGTACTAATAATGACTTATGTATTTCAATATTCTGCGGGCCCAATAGAACCCATCGAATAATTCAATGCGATAAAAGCTTTTTGTGGTATCGACAATGTCGCAATGTATTCCCTTTGTTCGATGCATCACGAGAAATTATTTTTCCCTCCCGTAGCGCAGAGTACGGAAAACAGAGATACGTTTCAAATTTGAGTACCGAAAGTTCCAAGAACGAAAGCCGTTACGATAGGAAACGAAACTGCAACGACAGAGGTGTATAATGGCTCGTTAGTTTGGTAAGCGTTCGTCAGCGGATTTGCAGTTTCAGGGACGAATTTACTAGCCCCGTTCTCGTCGCTCTCTGCATTATGATGAAAGTGGAATCTTTCGTATAACGAAATTAGCCATGTGTGATGGAGCGCTGCAATAATTGAGAATTAATGCGAAAAAAGGTCAAATCCACTAATCAACGCTGTCCAACGAGAAAATTGAAAATTAATCTCCGTGCAGATGCGTACACGTGACCTCGATAGAATTTCCGTAAAAAAAAGGAGATTGAGAAGAATTTTGTCGGTGTACGTGTAGTTTTCTTTAACGAGTTAACTTTTTAATTTCATTTAAGGTCATATTCTAGTGTGAAAGCCCATTTTCAATGTGATTTGTTGGGAATTAAATTTAGAGAAACTGTAGATGAAATTTGATGTTGCGCAGGTCAAGTCTCGAAATTTCTGTTATTTTTTTTTATATTGCATAGTTCATTTGTTATCTGACGATTTTTTAGGCAAAATTTTCGAAAGTGAAACATTTGCCTAAAAAATCGACAGATAATTGTTAATAACAAATGAACTATGCAATATCAAAAAAGAATCCTACGTACTTCCATAGACAATGTATTTTTCAAGATATATTCAACATTTCGAGTGAATCGGTTGAAAATTGTCTGAGTTATGTTTCCGGCCAACTTAAAAAACGCAGTTTTGAGATAAACACTGCACAGCCGCCATTTTGAAGTGAATCGTTTAAAAAAAATATTGTATACAGTCACTGATATGTATGATAAATACCTTTTTTGTAAGCTCGATTTATTTTGTAGTTTTTCTGAAAAAAATACCCAAAAAGCCTATTTTTTCGGCCTCTAGAGTGGCCTAACCCCTTAAAGTTTAACATGCTATAGCGTGGATATTCACTGATTTCAGCAATTCACCTTTAGTGGGCTATACCATGGCCGTACATGATGCCTTCTTCAGCTTCGAAGAAGTCTCGATAAGCGGTTTTTTTCATTTCTTCTAGCGGTCCTTGTCTCCCCACTAGAATACGGCCTCAAACAACGTCTAATCGAGCTAACTAACGAGGAACATCACTCAAGTGTCCGCCTTCGATTTTGGTGAAACCCAGATATGTGATATAGCTTTAAAAACTATTAGAGGCGTATTTTTTATCGTTGGAAAACCGGTTTTAAGGCTGTTATGGGGTTTAGACTTCGGGGGTGAAGTATGAGGGGAGCACCCTATGCTTATGCACAGAGCCGATTGGCTGTTACCAACTGTTAGCTTTCAAATAATAGTCATATTAAACGTGAGTTTTCGAACTATTTGTCTACATCTATTTGTAAAAATATGCATTTTTGAACATTCGGTGATTACATTAAGTGTTTTCATTACTACACCTAATATAATTATTTTTTATAGCTTTTTCTGGCTCCACTAACGCGAAACCAATTGGCAACGTCGTGAATCGTGGTATATCATAATGCCCAGGATGGCAGAAGTGTCGCGAAG
>CALYCA010000046.1:0-26628 GCA_944452715.1 Ophion slaviceki | reverse complement strand
GCCGAGTTGAACGACCCCACCGAGTTCAATACGCCGTGAAGTCGTCGTCGTCGTCGTCGACGGCGATGACGACCTCGTGGTGTGCCTCGATGCCCTCATGCTCATCCTCATCACCTTGATACTGACCGTCTCACTTGGAAAAATGAAAAAGAGACGAAAAAAAACCCACGGAGAGGAGAAGAAAAAGCGCGGAGTACTTTTCTTTTTGCCGTTATTGTTATTATCGATCAAGGACGCTTGCGGGGCTTGACCGAAAAAGGATATCACCCTAAGGAGACTAGAAGTTTCACCGATGAATGTCAAAGGTCTTGAATGATCTTTATTTTACACACAGATACGTCCAATACAAAGTTTCCGTAAGCTCCTACGTCTATTGCGACAAAAGCATATTAATGTCTGGACAAGGGATGACAGATGTTTTTTTAAGGGGTTATATACAGTGAGGAGGCCCAAAAGGATCGTTTTTTCGAGAATTTTTCTTGAGAAGACCTTTAAATCTATTGATGTAAAAATTTATACAAATATTATGGTAACTTTTAACTGGATTTTAACATTTTTTACTTGTGAAAATAATTATTTTAAAAGCTGCTGCTGATATTCGGACACCTCTTAAAAAAAAAGACGTTTTGCGGTGAGCACGATATCTCTGGACTGGATCATCTAAAATGAAAAAACCAAAAATATTTCGTTAATATAATGGATTATCTCGTAATTGATCGAAGTAATAAGCAAAATAATATTTTTTGACAAAATGGCGGCTTCTAAAAAAAATCGACTTTTGATAAAAAATTAGGCCTTAAATTGTTTATAAAATGGAAAATATTCATCGGCGAGAAAAAACCTTCGATCAATTACTAAAAAACGTAGTTGAAAAGATTGTGTTAAAATTTGAGACTGATCGGTTCAGCCGTTTCCGAGAAATCTTGCTCACCGACTTTGAAAACGCAGTTTTGAGAAAAACGCGTTTAAAGTTTCAAAAGTACTTTCGAACGCTCTGACACGTCATTACAAATGTGCGTGTAACTTCGAGATTATTCGGCGGATTGATAAGAAATTTTCTGTGTGTGTACTTAAATAAATGTACATTACGAAAATAAAATAAATAAAAAATCGATTTTTCGAAAATTTTAACTGCATATAACCCCTTAAGACGAATCGTAAATTCGGCTGGATGTTTAGTGTCTGAGGCAGTGAATGTGCCAGCAGGAAATATTAAGGCGTTACCCCCACTTGTAGCGCAAAAAAGGCCTTTTTCATGAATTTTTTCAAAGAAAACTACAAAACTTTTTTAATCGATCAATATACCATCTTAAAGAACACATATTGAAGAACATTCAGTAATTTTTTTATTGAAAAATATTACATTGTTTAGTGGCAAATGGCCGTCAATGAAATAATGTTTTTATATACACGGTTTGCGGTGACCAACATTGCGGCGAAGTGGATCATCTGAAAAAAAAATGCGGATGGATTTAGTCAAATATAAGTATAAACTAGTCTTTAATCGAAGGATTTTAAAAAATATTCATTTTTCACAAAATGGCGGACAGTCAAAGTTAATGGTTCGATTTTAACGAAAAAAATCGAACGATTAAAGACTATATTTTTATGTATTAAATAAGCCTGCAAAATTTCAAGAAGATCGGTTCATTAGTGTTCGAGTAATCTTGGTCACCGACTTCAGAAATGCCATTTTGAGAAAAACGCGTTTAAAGTTTCAATTTCAGTTTACACGAAGAAAATATTTTTTTTTGTAAACTTACATAGAGTCATCTATTCCGGGCATCAAAAAAAAAACTGCACTTCAAATTGCACTTCAAAAAAATGCAATAAAAAAAAATCGATTTTTTCAGAATCGCAAGTGGGGGTAACCCCTTAAGAAATGAATTTTCAGTGAAAAATTTCGTTATAACTGCTCATAAACTGCTCATAAAATGAAAAGTTTTCGATTTATCAGAAATTCCGTACGTACTTCTCTGCGAAATATAATTAGGAACATGACTTTTGAATTTGAAGTAAATCCAGTGAAAATTGTTGAAGTTATTTGTCACGCCAATTGGAGAAAAGCTGTTTCGAGAAGTTTCGAGTAGTCGGCCATTTTGTACATCGAAAAAAAAAATATATATTTTCTAACAGCTTGATATTTATACTAAATAGATGTGTACTTTTTTTATAAGTGAATTTAATTTTATGAGTGAATCATTTTTTCATGCGAAAAAATGGTTATATTCGCACATGATTTTATACCCGTTACTCTGCCCTAAGGCCTAAGGTATTACTGGATGAATATTAAAAAATCGCCAAAATGCATGAAAATTTGAGGAATAATAGTTCTTGATAGATTTATACATGAATAATTTCTGAATTTTTCACTAAATAATTTAGTATTTATAAACACATGAATTTAACACGATTGCTTATGGGAAAACAGCTTCGGCAGACGTTAATGGTTGCAAAACGAATGGAACTGAATCGCCGTAAATTCTGAAAATATTATATCGTCAAGATTCAGAATCAAGCGATTGATTATGCTAAGTTTCAAATAAATCGACTGAGTAATTGTCGAGAAATGAATTAAAGTAATGAGGAGTATCGCCTTTTAATGAATTGCGCTGTGTAGACGTGGCAACGTTGTGGAGTAGTATGATGATTATTCTGTCGGTACAGTAGAAACGCTTCGCTACACCGTGGTGTATATCCATGCTAATGGCCGTTTTCGTCACCTCTGGATAAATAAGTTGAATTCGTTGTTTTTTGTCTGTAGCTTCCCTCATTATTTTTAATAAATAAGATTGCTGATTAATTAATTTTAATTTTTACTAAAAAACTGTAGACACGCACTGAAGCCACGCTTGCCCACGCTATTTTGAGGTTAGACTTGCTCACTGCTACTCGCGAAGCAGCGTCAACGCGGAGAGCACAACGCATGCGTAAACAGGTCGAGCAGTGCTAGTTATAATAATAAAACTTTCGCATGACCGGATAGTTTTTTGAAAATTTGAAAATTGCGAAAACAGCAAGCTGTCAAAAAAGGGCGACCTTGAACGAAAAAAAAACATCGATAATTTGTTATCAACAAATGGATAAATATAAACAAATCATCCGGCCGTACGATACAAAGTGTTATAAACTATGAGAATTTGGAGGTGAATCGGACGAATCGGTTTTGAGATACGATTTAAATTATTCCTTTTACGATCTTGAATATTTAACAATTAACTGATTTTCGTCTATAACGAAGTAAAAATATATCGGTACAAATGCATATTGAAGTTCGTTTGGAGATTCGGTGGAATGCAACGAACGTTTTTGGCTTCTAGTTTTAAACTGATTTTTTTGTGGATCAAAGTTACGATAAAGTTTTTTAAAATCCTAATTGGAGACCAACAACCTCACTTTATGAAAAAATATTTCGGATTACAATGAAAATGGAGAAAAAGAAAACCAAAAAGAATTTGCCTTGCATGCCAACGATGCAAATTTCAACAGCATCAATTTGTAAACCAAATAACGTCATATGCCCGACATAAACTGCTTACGCGTGTGAAAAATTCGAAAGATTTCGTGACGACAATAAAAACAGGGAGTCGCCGAATATTTAAAGAAAATATGAATAATGAAATTTCGAAAAATTTAACAAGCAGAAGAATCTTCGTAGCCGCGAATTTTCAGATTAAATGTAAAAAGGTGTAAATGTACTAAATTTGGGCGAAATTTTTAATTCCAGTATTTTTACTTGATTATAGACGTTTTCATTCCCGACTTTTCAGATAAAATTTAAAAAGCTTCAAATCTGCTAAATTTGGGCGAAATTTTCAATTCCAATATTTTTTACTCGCTTATAGACTCAAAATACTTTTTAACTTCATTATAGACTAAAATTCGAATTCTTAAAAAAAAATACCTCAAGAAAGAATACGAAGAAAAAAGTTCCCAGTAGTCCAGTGACCGAACTGACCCTCCACAAAAATCGACATATCTCATTCAATCTTTTGGAATTTTTACATAATCTCTCCCGCAAAAGTTAAGACCCTAGGCTATAAAGCTAGGCAATGGAAAAACTGTATTCTTAAAATTTCGAGCCTACGCAGATCCCTCAAAGAAGATCTTTCACTAATTTTTCGTGTGGCGGGCAACTTTTGCTAACACCCAAACAGTTGCAATCTAAAAAGAGAACGTACAACGCAGTTTGTCTTATTGATGCATTTTTTATCTGTCGTATCTCTCCTACTCGCTGTCGGCATCAGCTCTCCTCCCCACCCGCCCTTCTATCCCTACTGCTCTCGAAGGAACGGCGAAAATGTCGTGCGTGGTGCTGTTAAAATTAGTTCGCTCGTCTTCCTACCCCCTTTCTTCTTGTTGTGTTCTTGAGCCCGAAACATTGCAATTCCGTGCATCACGCACCTCGAATATTATATACATGCCCAAGTATATGTGTCTAATGTGTATACACACACACACACACACACACACATGTGTATACACACACACGCACATGTGAATATACACACATACATGTGTATATACATACACACATGTGTATATACACACACACATGTGTATATACACACACACATGTGTATATACACACATACATGTGTATATACATGTGTGTATTTGCACACACAGACACACACACACACACACACACACACACACACACACACACACACACACACACACACACACACACACACACACACACACATATACATACATACAGGGTGTCCTGTTACGAATGGGTATTCCTGCAACTGTCGATAGCTCAGATCATGTCCTTCTACATGCTGGAATTTCAGTTTAGTAAAAGTCTAGTATTCGAGATTTTGGGCTTTATGTTATTTTTTGAAAAAATCATCTGCTCTTCGTTTTTCCCATGTCATTTCTATAAATGATATAAATCGACAATAACTAAGTAGCTTTTTTAAGTAATTGGCACGATATGCGTAGTACATTGTTTTTACACCGCAGATTATCAAATTCAGATGTTCGAATTGGTTTGTATGAAAATTCTGCATAAGATCTTTTTTCATGAAGTTTACTTTACATTTAAGGGGTCTTCTCACTTTACAGGCTATTTTTATGAATTTTTTTATAGGTTTATATTATGGATATTGATATAAAAGTTGTAACACTTAATAAATACACTTTTGACATGCATTAAATTTTTTTTTAAATTTATTTAAGTCAATATTTATCGATGAAAATTGTGGTTAAAAAAATGTCCTGAAAAAAATTGTAGTTCTGCGCTGTTGATGAAATCTCGGAGATGGATCATCCGAAACAAAAAAATCGAACGGTTTTAGATTCATTATGTTAATGGCTATATAAAATCATACGATTTTTTATATCTGCAAAAATAACAAAATGGCGGACATTTTTCGAAAAAATAAAAGAAAACGTTTTTTTTCACCGTTTTTGGCAAAAAAAAGTAAATATCAAAATTTAGAAAAATCCTTGATATGCGCTATAGCTATAGTTGTGAAGAATATGTGGTTAAAATTTCATAAGGATCGATTCAGTAGTTTCGAAGATATTATCAACAAGCTGTCGATAAACGTTGTTTCGCGAAAAACGCGTTTAAAGTTTGTTTGGCTTACATAAATACATAAAAAAATGTTTTTTACGTATTTCGAAAGCGTATTTATTGAGTGTGACAACTTTTATATCAATATCTAAATATAAACCTATCAAATGACAACATGAAAATAGCCTTTTTTTAGCGTCTAAAGTGAGAAGACCCTGTAAGGCGTTAGTCCACAGTAACGGGTATAAAATCATGTGCGAAATTCACTGAAGATTCATTTCTTAAGTTCAAATACCTACATCTTTTGAATAAAACGATATTTTTTAAATACCGTACGTACTTCTCTAGGTATTCTAATGTAGATTGACGAGAATTTTCGTCTTTCGTTCTAGGTAAAAAATTGTGGATGCTAAATGTCACGCCGCGGAGCGCCTAAAAAAAAAGATAATAAAAGAAAATATTAGTGGTCGGCCATTTTGTACACCGAAAAAAAAAATATTTTTTCTAACAGCTTGATATTCATACTAAATAGATGTGTAATTAATTTCACGAGTGAATCACTTTCTCATACGAAAAAAAATTGTTAAATTCGCACATGATTTTATATCCGTTACTGTGGCCTAACACCTTAAGGTTAAAAGAAGACTTTTCTAGATTAAGGCGTTACCCCCACTTGTAGCGCAAAAAAAGGCCTTTTTCATGATTTTTTTAAAAGAAAACTACAAAACTTTTTTAATCGATCAATATACCATCTTAAAGAACACATCTTGAAGAACTTTCAGTAATTTTTTTATTGAAAAATATTACATTGTTTAGTGGCAAATGGCTGTCAATGAAATAATGTTTTTATATACACGGTTTGCGGTGACCAACATTGCGGGGAGGTGGATCATCTGAAAAAAAATGCGGATGGATTTAGTCAAATATAAGTATAAACTAGTCTTTAATCGAAGGATTTTAAAAAATATTCATTTTTCACAAAATGGCGGACAGTCAAAGTTAATGGTTCGAGTTTAACGAAAAAAAAAACGGCCGTTTTTTGGCTATAAAACGGCCATTTTTTTCGAAAAAATAAAATTGAACGATCAAAGACTACATTTTTATGTATTAAATAAGCCTGCAAAATTTCAAGAAGATCGGTTCATTAGTGTTCGAGTAATCTTGGTCACCGACTTCAGAAATGCCATTTTGAGAAAAACGCGTTTAAAGTTTCAATTTCAGTTTACACGAAGAAAATATTTTTTTTATAACCTTACATAGAGTCATATATTCCGGGCATAAAAAAAAACTGCACTTCAAATTGCACTTCAAAAAAATGCAATAAAAAAAATCGATTCTTTCAAAATCGCAAGTGGGGGTAACCCCTTAAAAAACCAAGAGTAATAAAAAACAGGGTTAAAAAAGTGATCATTTGTAGAAATGGCATGCGAAAAACCAAAAGCCGGATGATTTTCATCTCGAAAACCGTGTGACTTTTACTAAACTGAAATTGCAGCATATAGTAGGACATGATTTGACTTATCGACAGCAGCAGAATTATCCATTCATAACAGGCCACCCTATATATATATTCACGTACGCATAAACTGGAAAAACGAGAATATCGCGAAAGAGTCAGTGGACTCGTGCGTCACGTGTATACAATGGATTATTATCATTATCATCGTTGTTATTATTATTAGGCGCACGCGTATACGTGTACACACAGACACACGCTCGGGCATATGTTCCGTTGACGAGCCGAAGGGCACTCGCGGCCTCTCGAAATAATCCATTATTCATAAACGAGCGAGAGAAGGAAGAAGCGCTCGTGCCTACAGAATCTTTTGCACCATCTTATTTTCACTTGCGAATAACGTCGATTTTCGCGATCTCTAAAAAAAAAAGAAAAAAAAACCCCCAACTCGAGGTTGTGCTTTATCGTTTCTTTATAGAGATCGTTTCGGGCACATCGGCGTGCGCTCGTGCAAATCTCGCGAGCAGACTCGTGCGTGTCGCGCGACCACGTGGTGTTCAAGGAGTGCATTCGCATACACGTGACCGCGCTTAAAGTTGTTACGGACGCTAGTTACGTTGTGTACACGGACGGGTCACATTTTCTCGACGCGTATGCGCGACTTCGTTTTTAATCGGGCTCGAGTAGAGGCTCGACTTATCTGCGACCATCTGTATTTCGACGTATCGCTCTATCGTCGAAGCGCGCGTGTACGTTGAGGCAGTCCTTCCAACGCTGGACTTTCAACGGGCTGTACTTACCTAGGGGCCCGAACAAAAATTGCCAAATCCCGATCTCTTTTTTGGGGAAACGGTCGGTGAAAAAGAAACGCATTTTTTTAAGGGAAGGGTAGGGGTTTCAGCGTGAAAAAAAAACACTTGCGATTTTTTTTCATCTATATGGATAGAGTAAATTTATTGAAAGCTTTTGTACATTGTTAACGGGGTCCTCTAGTTTCTCGGCTGTTTTTTACGACTTTTTCAATAATTTTTTACGGGCAAAGCGTCGAAATAATCAATCTCATCGTTTTTGCATAATCTTTATTAACGTTTAAATAAGCTTTACAAATGTTTCGAAGTCAAAATATATAATAGAATAAACGTTATAGAGGCCGACAGGAAGACATCAAGTAAAAGAGGTGCCTGACGGTGACCAAGATTGCGGCTGTTCTGCTTATCTGAAATCGAAAAACCAAACGGCATTTTAATCCTCATACTTAAGACTAGCGATTGAACTAGAGTGAATTCTAAATTACAAAAATTGACTTTTTTATACACTTTTGAAAATTACATTCTATTTTTTACTCATTTTTTCTTAAGTTTTTCGCGCGTACAAAAAAAACTATCGAAGCAATCATGATAATCCTAGTTAAATCGCTGGCTTACAACATATTAAAGATGCTGTATAAATTTGAACAAGATCGGTGCAGTAGTTTCTGAAATATCGTGGTCACCGTTTCGAAAAATGGTGTTTCGAGAAAAACTCGTTTGAAAGTGATTTATACTTGTGAACCACTTCGAATATCGAAAAATCCTTTGGCACACATTTTTTACACATGTTGTAGATGTGATTTATGAAGAAAAAAAATCGATTTTTTCGACCCGAGAAACTAGAGGACCGCGTTAAGTGTCATTTCAAGAACATTCCGTGAAATTTGTACGCGAAAATATCCACAAACAAGCCGGTGACAAAGCTTTTCCAAGAACGCCTTTGGAAAAACACGATTTGTTCACTGTATCTCAGCTAGAAATCATCTGAAATCAAGTACCATTAAAATTTAGTCAGAGTATCATCAAATCCTCCCCCCGACAGTCTTTGATAATTTTTTTTTCATTTCTAAATTTTCGGTGGTCATGTAAAGTGAAAAGTGCTATTTATCACGAAAAATTCAGTACCTGTGTGTGTGTGTGTGTGTGTGTGTGTGTGTGTGTGTGTGTGTGTGCGTGCGTGCGTGCGTGCGTGCGTGCGTGTGTGTGTGTGTGTGTGTGTGTGTGTGTGTGTGTGTGTGTGTGTATCGTTAAAAGCATCACGCACTAAAGTATTTGCAAGGATATTTTTGGAACTCGGAAACTCGGGAAATAGAAATCACAGGGTTTAGTGTTATATCGTTGTGACGCTACGACTCCAAATAGCCAAATATTTCCTCGTGAGTTGCTACAATCCGATTCCGTTACTGTTCCCAATTAAATATGGTGTTAAAGTTTGCATCGTTGGTATGCAACAAAACGTCTTCTTTGTTTGAAAAATCTTTTTATTTTATTATTATCTGAAATCTTTTGTTGCAGATCTAGGTTAGACATTCCTAATACAAGGATCACCAAAAACGTTTCAGTGATTTTGGTAGCTTTAATGTGCCCGAAAAAAATTCAGTATTACCAAAGAAATATATATATTTTCGTTGCATTCGAACGATGCAAACTTCGACATCAGAATTAAATGCAGAGAAAGACGAAAAAGGATGTGTTTTTTTTTTCATCAAACAGCAGGGATTATAATATTATTTTGTAAGTTCATCTCCTTCAAAATGTATGACGTTGAGTTTGCATCGTTGGAGTGCAACGGAAATTAATTCTTATTAATAGGGAACATTTTTGTTTGATCAATTTGGGTTGCGAAAGGTACTTTTTAACGTTGTGTGTGTCTGTGTTTGTGATCCCCTTCGATGTGTGTGTGTTGCAATATAGACAGACCAATATCAAATAGACAAATGTTCGACTATACGAAAATTCTATTGAATTTGAATTAAAAAAATTAAATAGATACCTATAAATAGGATTTAACTAAATTGTTTTTTGAACAGATGATGCCGAATCGCAAATTTATGTGTGTGTGTGTGTGTGTGTGTGTGTGTGTGTGTGTGTGTGTGTGCGTGCGTGCGTGCGCGTGCGTGTGCGTGTGTGTGTGTGTGTGTGTGTGTGTGTGTGTGTGTGTGTGTGTGTGTGTGTGTGTGTGTATCTGACAGCTTGATATTCATACTAAATATATGTGTAATTAATTTCACGAGTGAATCACTTTTTCATAGGAAAAAAAATTGTTAAATTCGTACGTGATTTTATACCCGTTGCTGTGGCCTACGGTCTTAAATAAAATTAACTTTTTAAACAGTGTAACGATCAAATGAGTACTGCCTCAAACATTTCTGCAATCCCACGAAATCTGTACGAACTATTCTCCCGTCTCTGTTACGTCGTGTTTCATTTCTACTTGTTCTGCAATTCAATGTTGCCTGCACAGCAGTTTTTCGAAACTACCCGCTGTTTCCGCTCTTTTCTTTCTTCGTTCAGGCGCCCACGCCTATATTTACACACACAGGCGCTCGGTCTTGTTGGATTGCTCGGAAGCAGGTTCCTTCGAAAACGCCACTATTATAATACACACGCGTGCGTTGTACCCGTGCCTCTCTCTCTCTCTCTTGTTCTCTCGTTCTCCAGCTATGCCTGGCTCTCCTCGTCGTATAACGGATTGCATCCGTTTCCGGTATTCGAGAAAAGTCCAGACCCAACGTCTATTACTGTCTTACTGGAATTCCTCCCCCTCATCCCTTGCTTGTTTCCCTGTGAATTTGGTTTTCGTAAATCAAAGCAATCGCAATAGTCCCTAATTATCTCGAAGAATATCTCGAATACAAATCACGAAATTGATTCTCAAAAAGTAAGAATTCGCACTTGAATCACCAGTAGAAAAAATATTGGGGAATGTGAATAGTGAGCTACAGCAGCGGAAAATTCATCGATCTGTTTCACATTTTTTGTGGGCGTCTCTCCAGCGAAAAAGAGACATTTGTTTGCGTTCGATCGACTCATTTTTTCACTACACAAATCATTTTCAATTATTGCTTTTTTATGTTTATAAATAAAATCGTGTTCATTTCGATTTTTTTCATGGGAGCGTATCCTTAAGGGGTCTTTTCACTTTATCCGTTAAAAAAGGCTATTTTCATGAATTTTTTCGATACGTTTATATTATAGATATTGATATAAAAGATGGTGCACTTAATAAATACATTTTCGAAATACGAAATCGAATTTTTTTTTTTAGTCGAAATTAATTTACGGTATTACCTCCAATTGTTCCGAATCTCTCCCAGACGACGGTTCTAAAAAAAGCGAACAATTCTGCGCGGTTTTTAATACACCTTAAATTGACTGAATGCTTATTCAACTTCAATTTCAAAGTTCGTCTATTCAGTCTTTGGTTTTGCCTTTTCTTTTTTTTGATTTTCTTTTACTGACTATTCCTGATTTGTAGTAACTTACTAGTCTCTTTATAGTTAGTGTTTGTCTTGTTTTTTCCCCTCTTATTTTCGAGGTTTGATTTTTATTTTATTGAGGTGAAATATTTAAAAAAAAACGCCGTCTGAAACTTTGAAATCCTTAGAAAAAAAACCGTTCATAAATTTTAAAAACTCTGTTAATAATTTAAAAACACCCATTAAAAATATTTTTGAAAAACCTTGTTAAAAATATTTTGAAAAACCTGTAAAAAATCTAAAAAAACTGTTTGACATTTAAAATTCATTTTTTTAAAACCTAGTGAAAAATATTTTGAAAACCGTTAAAAATGAAAAAAAAAAACGATTAGAAATTACAAAAAACCTTGTTAAAAATATTTTGAAAACCGTGTAAAAAATTTAAAAAAACTGTTAAAAATTTTGAAAATCCTTTTAGAACTGAAAAAAAAACGTTCGTAAATTTGTCAAACCCTGTTGACAATTTAAAAAACCTCTTCAGAAATGTAAAAATACACCTTTAAAAATATTTTTTTTAACTCGAAAAATATTTTTAAAAACCTGTTAAATTTTTTTTTACTTCGAAGTTTCAAGAGCCCGTGAGAAAATAAAAAACGCTGTTAGAAATTTGGAAAGCTTTGTTAGAATTCAAGAAAACTCTGCTAGAAAATAGCTCAATGTTTGTAGACATCTGCCGGACTTATATCGTTGCTCAAGGTAATGTCCGCTGACGAGCGAACGCCGGCCACGCAGCCACCTGGCGGATGCCTAGCGAAGCACTTGTGTCATCGTTCGAGCGATGTTTCGTCGACGCGTTTAACGCGCGAGCGCCCCCTGCCTAAGCCACCTGATATTAAGCCAACTATCTCGATAAAAGGCAATCCTATAATATATTTGCAGCTAAATTATCAATCACGGATCGACTACTTTCGTTCGAGAAACAGCTATTCCAGCGATACAACGAAGAGCACTAAAAAATATCGTTGCTAAAAGTCACGGCTTCTTTCGTACATTGCCGAGAGATCCTGTTAGTATTTTCCCCTTCCCGTATGAATCGAGCGGAGATAGAAGATGAGTGCAAGGACTCGCGGATATATACGTATATATGTACACATATATACACGGATCAAGTACCGTTACTCTCTTACGACCCGAGGATACGTACAGTCAGGTTCTCTTCGCGCCATCAGCGAGAGCACCTGAAATATTGCACAATATTTTCTCCATCTTCGCTCTTCGGTCATCCCTCTTCTTTTTTTTATTTCGTTTTCACTATCGAGATCGTATATGCAGCGTAGCGTGCGTGATCTCGATAGCCAGATTTCAAATAACCGACTATATTTTTCGTATATCGAAGATTTTTTTTTAATTTTCCGAACTTTGCATTTCGAATTTCGATAGAACCACACGACGCGAGCGCCGGCACGCGGTTGTTAAGCCAACCGCATAAATTGCCTTAATTAGAGCAAATACTTTATTCTCATATCCATAGAATAAGAACAAATATAAATACAAAATAAAAATATATGCTCATATATTTTTTCGTTAATATAACTCGCTATGTCTCATGGCTTGCGTACGTGACCAAGCGACCAACGCACAAAGCAACTTTGTCTAGGATTAAGTATCGATATTTCTCGGCCTGCATATGCGCCCGAGCTCTCAACGTTTATATAAATATTTTATAAGATTAAATTTTATTGCGCTTCGCCTTCGGCGTGAGTCCGTTGTCCAAAACCCTTGGAACACTGCGGACTGAGTCAGACTAGCGCGTGGGAATATATACTTATCGATGGGTCCCACGGATGCATTCCTAGAAATGCAGTCACGTAAACCCTTGCCCCACTATCGCTATCCGACAAATATCGGCCCTGCGTAGCACGGGACTGACGACCTATAAGTCAGAATCGTGAAATCACTGTTACGAAGAGGTTCTCTCCTAAAGACCTCTACTGTTAGCTGCTACGCTAGCGATACGCCGTACAGTACACGGGATAACACGCGCAAGTTTTCACTAAGAAACTCCGTAAATTACGCGAACGCGTTTGTTGTAACGTTTAAACCATCGCGCTAATAAACCGGAAGAGTGTTATCCGCATCCGAGTTAAAATAACATCGATGTAACGAACTGATACAAGTGTAATTAAATCATTGACACAATTAACTCGTGATCTTCTCCTTTGTGTTAACCTGAAGACACCTTGTTCCAAATCCTGGCAAGCTCTGATTCTTCACCAGTTTCGCATCGTACTCACCAAGGTTCGTCCTCTTTCTGTAAAGACGTCGACTGTTTGTTATAACAGGAGTCCCAAGGAAAGAGACCTTTGATCAACATTTCGGCAAGTATCAAAATACACGTGAAACTCATCTCACTTCCAATATTGGTCCTGATTCTGACATCGAGGAAAGACTGCGCCGTCGATAAAGACACCGTTGGGCTACAGACCTATTGTTACGCGTATTACCATTCTGACACGTAATACAGCCCTGGAAAGGCTTCATCAAAAACTTAACCTGGCGATTCGAAAACCAGAGGTTCTTTATAAAGACGCGTTATCTTGTGATGTGTATTTTGCACAAGGACAGAGTTTATAACGAACGCTAGTTGGATTCGAGTCATCGAGCCATTTTGCGTAACATAAAATTGGCGATCCTGCCAGGATTACCTCAATGAAAAATCGTAATACCAAAAGTCAAGTGAAAACTGGTTACCGAAACTCCACGACGGAGGGTGTAAAACTACGAACATTAAACCTGTGCACGAGTGAACGTTGAACAGACATTTAACTTAGTTAATTTTGTGTTAACGGAAAAGACATTGCCACGCTGAATTTTCCGTAAGTGAGTGACGGACAATTGTGTATTAAGGAACTTGCACGTACCGCGCATCTATAAGACTTCGCTGCAGGAGCACGAGCACGGGAAGGATTGAATAAAAACTGGGGGAGACACGCCTTCAGAAAATAACCTCAACTCCGACGGTATGCTGGATCATCAATCGACGCGAAAAGTCTACAACCGATCGTTGTAACAGCGTTCGCCTCTTCAAGAACACCGAGATCAACATCATTCGACCAGTATTGTATGCGAACACTGAGTAAGAGTAAGTTTAAAATCCCGCTCATTATGTAAGGGAATTAGAGACTCTTGTGACAAAACTTTTCCGCAGTTAATATTCTGCGCACGACAAATTAAAAATAGGAAGTTGTAACTACCTTATTCCCAAACAACGTAGTTAAGTAATTTTGTGTGTTTAACTTTAAAAGAACCACTAGCGTTGGAAGCTATGTCCAGTCCAAAAGTAACGAAAACAGATACGGCAAAATAATAGTGTCTCGTTATTACAATAAATAAAAGACCTGGCGGTACTGAAAATAAGTAAATTCATAAATCTAGTGGTGCTAGTCGAAGTTTACTTTTTATGACCAATACCGCCTATTCTGGAATTATTTTGAGTAACAACATGAAAAAAAAAATCATCATCTAATTACTCAACCACATAGGATCTCTGATCACAAGAATCTTTGAGACACACAACATCGCTTGACACTTATTATAATTAATATAAATATATACGTAGAATAAGAACATAGCATTATATATACTATTTAAAAAAAAGGAGATTAATAATCAACTACAAGAATATACATACATAAACGCAACTAAAATCGAAGGTAATGTCCATAGCAGGAAATAGTGTATCAGGAAGAAGCATTGTAATCGATGAAATCCCTAGTCATGTGAAGAA
The DNA here is from genome assembly GCA_944452715.1 of Ophion slaviceki. Taxonomy (NCBI): domain Eukaryota; kingdom Metazoa; phylum Arthropoda; class Insecta; order Hymenoptera; family Ichneumonidae; genus Ophion; species Ophion slaviceki. The sequence continues at coordinate 11,630 of CALYCA010000046.1, read as the reverse complement.
ACTCAAAAAGGACATTTCACGAATCCTGTTCAGTTATTTTCTGTATTATAAAAATCACCCTGAATGGGAACCCAAAGAAGATTTATACGCCCTGAGAAAAACTGAGCAGATAGAAAAAATAACTTGGAATTTTCATGAAGACCCCAGCAATCACCCGCTGCTATTAGCATATCATGAGATACCTCATTCATTAAACCATGTTTTAGTAACCATAGGAAAAAAGAATATTGAGGAAATTGAAGAACAAGATCTTGCCATAGCACTGCGCCCAGAAAATCAGATCGCTATCCCTAAGACGAGAGAATTAGAATCAGAAACATCCAGCCTTAATGAACTCAGACCACCACGAAAAAGACAGTCCACAGAAAACCCTATACTTGCAAGAAATCTCGAAGAAGCTACCGTAACCAACTCTCAACTCACTCTATTAGTAAATAAATACTTCGACGAAGGGCTTACTTTAAAGGGCAAAGCGATAGAAGAAGTGAAATTACGCGACACAGAAATCGAACAATTACAACATGCACTTCAAGAATCAAAAAACAAGATAAGACCATTGACGGAAAAAATCAGCCTGCAAGGACAACAAATCTCCCAATTTAATATTGAGAGACTAGAATTCGAAAGAACCCAACTCGAATTACGCTCTGAATTAGTCCACGTACAGAAAAATAACAATAATAATCTTGCCCTAGTAGAGCGAATAGGTCAAGCGAACCTTGAACAGAACGACCTTATTAAAACTCTCGAAATTCGAAACCTCGACCTCGAGAACCAATTCGAAAAAACTTTACAGAAAAAACAAATAGAGTTCTCAGCAAAATGCGACGAAATAAATGAGCTCAGACGTAATTTACAGGAGACCCAGACAGAAAAACAGCAATTGGAAAGGGAAAAATCAAACCAAGCAATTAAACAAAATTATTTACAAGATCAGGTAGAAATCATTAAGCAAGAGGCTCAAGGCTATCGCGAACATATCGAGACCCTTGAGAGCACGAATATCGCGCTACAATCACAGATTATAGCACAGAAACAATACCTTGAAAAAGAAACTAGTGAGACCCAAGATCAATTCAAAGCCTTACAAGAACAAAACGCTCATAGACAGGAGCAAGTAATTAAAGAAATAAAAAGGAACTACGACGTTCAGTTCGATCGACAACTAAAAGAAAAAATACGAGAGTTCCAAAAAACTGAAGAAAAACTTATTAAAGAGAAACAGCAATTTGGAGAACAAACGAGGCTAGAATTCCAACAGAATAGGGAAAGTATATTACGAGATTATAACGTAGAAAAAGAAAGGTTAGAGAACACCATCTTAGAACTACGAGTTACCGTTGCACAAAAAGAACAGCATATTCAAAAATTAAATTCTGGTATAGACGACTTGAAGCGAATACACCGACAAGAAATGAATACTCTGACTATTACCAAAGACCAACAAGACCAGACGAACGAATACGAAATGCAAATACTGAAAACAGAAAATATTCAGCTCCAACAAGACCTAAAGACTGTAAAAGACCAAATGAAAAATCTCGAAACCATGATGAGACAACTTATACAGAAACAGGAGTCGCAACCTACCTCCTCACAACTAGACAAAAGGGCACCTCAGGATAACAGACGACCACCAAATCGATCTAATCGAAATCAACCCAGCGCACCACCACCTGGAAATCCAGACGACGACGACCCCGATGACGATGATGAAGACGCTGATAGCCAGCCTAACGCCAGAGGAAATCATTACCGACCACATCGAATGCCTCACGACCTGCTACCGAACCAAACCGCACCAGCCAAGGAGACTATTGATATAGTACCCATTTTTACCGGAGACACGGGAGAAGGAGCAGTCAACATCTCAGAATGGACAACGAAAGTTGACAGAGCACGACATTGGACAATGCCAGAGCAACACGGCTTATTATTGGAAAAGATATTAACAATGAAAATCAAAGGAAGGGCACAAAGTTGCATTTCGAACGTCGATATTTATACATACGACCAGTTGAAAGACGTTTTGATAAAACGCGTCAACCCAGTGAAATCATCACTGTTACTCATGAACGAGTTGACAGCATGCATCCACACTCAGGGAACGATCCAAGAGCATAACACCAAATTCCGAAGAATCTATATATCTTGGTTAAACGCTAAACGACTCGAACTTAAACAAGCTCATCAAACGGATGAATCAATCACCATATATTTACAAATATCTGACAAAGATATCATTCAGACTTATCTGCAAAGTCTCAAGGAAGACACACGAGCCTATCTCAGAACAAAGGACATATATTCGCTCGCACAAGCAGAAGCAACTGCTCGAGAACACGAAGATTTCAAAAGAAGCATCCAAAGACAACGAGGAATGTTTCATGAACCTCAACCCCAACGTAGACCGGAAGTCATTTTAGACATGATCGATAAACTACTAAAGGAATCAAACGCCGACCATGTGTTCAATTATTACAACGAAACGCGAGCGCAACACTTCATAGATATCGCCGACAAAATAATACTGTTCAGAGGCAGCAATCTCATCTTCGAATTAACGATCCCTAAACTAGAAAATAATCAGTGGAAATTGTATAACGTCATACCTATCCCAAAGATTTACAATAATACATATGTCGTCGCTGCTCCAAAATATTCCCACTTGTTAAGACAAGGGAGCAACTATATGATAACTAATGAAATTGAGATTATGCGAATGAAGAAGATTGATAATTACTATGTTACACACTATAAGCACCCGATTTACGATAGAATCAATAAACCAACGTGTCAAAGCGACATCAAACAATGCGAGCTAAGTAAAATCAACGTCACCAACATGAGCTATATCTCATTATACGATAATCGCGGAGTGTTGTTAATACCGAACATTGAAAAACCAGTTCTGGTACTTGTAGAATGTAAGAACTATAAAAGCGAAATTTACATTAAAGAAGTGACACTGTTGAAAACAACGGATAAATGTACGCTAATGCAAGGCAATACCAAAACAATCCTGAATGGAATTCCAAAAGAATATCGATTGATAAATCCGAGTCTAACGTACTTGGCAATAAACTTTTCACAATTAGTTATGCGTATAAAAGATGTGCCAAACCAGATAGACACTACTTACCTAAAAAATATTGGTCAAGATCTAGATGACATCAGCAAAGACATAGAAAAAGCCAGTATCATACTTAAACACGACGAATTTTGGAAAACCATGAATGGATTACTCGATAAGCTCATTAAAATAGGTTTGCCATCATTAGGAATAACTGGTATATTGTTTGTACTATTGCGATGCGGAGCTGTAACGCCCGTCCTTAAATTTCTCAGAAACGGACTCTTCAAATGTTGTTGCCCCAGAGCCAATAAGAAAATTAAGAAATATGAGAATAAAGCGAAAATAGAACTGCAAAAACGTCAAAAACAACTAGAATACTTGACAGAACGGCAAGAACAATCCAACCTATCGGGAGCCCCGAAAAATATTGTAGCGGAACCAAAAGAGATAAGACCTTCGACATCTAAATTCATTATCGCCGAAGTTCAATCTAACTTGGGGGGTGTTAAGCCAACCGCATAAATTGCCTTAATTAGAGCAAATACTTTATTCTCATATCCATAGAATAAGAACAAATATAAATACAAAATAAAAATATATGCTCATATATTTTTTCGTTAATATAACTCGCTATGTCTCATGGCTTGCGTACGTGACCAAGCGACCAACGCACAAAGCAACTTTGTCTAGGATTAAGTATCGATATTTCTCGGCCTGCATATGCGCCCGAGCTCTCAACGTTTATATAAATATTTTATAAGATTAAATTTTATTGCGCTTCGCCTTCGGCGTGAGTCCGTTGTCCAAAACCCTTGGAACACTGCGGACTGAGTCAGACTAGCGCGTGGGAATATATACTTATCGATGGGTCCCACGGATGCATTCCTAGAAATGCAGTCACGTAAACCCTTGCCCCACTATCGCTATCCGACAAATATCGGCCCTGCGTAGCACGGGACTGACGACCTATAAGTCAGAATCGTGAAATCACTGTTACGAAGAGGTTCTCTCCTAAAGACCTCTACTGTTAGCTGCTACGCTAGCGATACGCCGTACAGTACACGGGATAACACGCGCAAGTTTTCACTAAGAAACTCCGTAAATTACGCGAACGCGTTTGTTGTAACGTTTAAACCATCGCGCTAATAAACCGGAAGAGTGTTATCCGCATCCGAGTTAAAATAACATCGATGTAACGAACTGATACAAGTGTAATTAAATCATTGACACAATTAACTCGTGATCTTCTCCTTTGTGTTAACCTGAAGACACCTTGTTCCAAATCCTGGCAAGCTCTGATTCTTCACCAGTTTCGCATCGTACTCACCAAGGTTCGTCCTCTTTCTGTAAAGACGTCGACTGTTTGTTATAACAGGAGTCCCAAGGAAAGAGACCTTTGATCAACATTTCGGCAAGTATCAAAATACACGTGAAACTCATCTCACTTCCAATATTGGTCCTGATTCTGACATCGAGGAAAGACTGCGCCGTCGATAAAGACACCGTTGGGCTACAGACCTATTGTTACGCGTATTACCATTCTGACACGTAATACAGCCCTGGAAAGGCTTCATCAAAAACTTAACCTGGCGATTCGAAAACCAGAGGTTCTTTATAAAGACGCGTTATCTTGTGATGTGTATTTTGCACAAGGACAGAGTTTATAACGAACGCTAGTTGGATTCGAGTCATCGAGCCATTTTGCGTAACACGGTGGTATCTATATTTTGGGCTGAAAATAATTCCCGACGAAATTTCCGTATCGCACTGTTATCGTCGGGGTATCGGATCCCGCTGGTGTGTTTCGTCCCCCCGAATGACACGGCTCTGGCAAAACAAGAAGATGGCGCATGCGGTCGACTTAGACCCCCTCCCCTTTCTACCAACTGCCTTTTTTTTCGTACGGCTGGATCGCGAGGTGTGTTCGCTTCTGCAGCGCTAGCGATATACCACACTGTACCGCGCGGCGTGTTTACTACAGTTCTCGCATGCTGCAACACTGCCTGCCTAACATACGTAGGGTGTCCCAAAATGACCTGACATTTTTATTCATCAATAAAACGTATTATTTATGCGAAAAGTACGAATATTTTTATTTCAATGTAAGGTACATACATTGAGGTTATGTGTGGAACACAATGTGCCGATTTTCGAAGGTACTTTTCTAGACGCGGTTGAAAAAAATGACGCATATATTCACATTTTTTTTACAGATCACTTATGCACATTGTTAAGCATATGAGGCATTCCACGTCACTTCAGCCGGTAAAAAAAATCCACAAATAATTTTGAAAAATCGAGTTACTTTATTGAAAAATATTAACCGAGTGTCGACATTTTTTTTAAATTTCGGATGCTTTTTCTCGTTGATTACCATGTTTTAATATTTTTCTACTTGAATGGCTGTATCTTTGGCAGGATTTGACGTATTTACATTCGTAAAAAACGAAAATGTGCGTCTTTTTCTAACCTTCCAGAAAAAAATGAATTTAGATTTTATTGAGCAAGTCGAACGTCCGTTTCAGGGCAAAATATGCAAAAATATTTTTTTTCTCAATGAAAGACACTTGTTTTATTTTTAAGAATTTCTCCGAATTGTGAATACGAAAAACGGATTTTTGGTATTTTTTATATTATGGGATTCTTAAACACCGTGAAGTAACAGCTATTTTTATTTTTAAATCTTTTTAATTAATATTCGATTGAATAGAGTGGAGCACTCGCTGTATGTTTACCAGGTTTTTGAAATACATATGACATATATGTCATATGTATTGGATCCTTGGAGTGCTCCACACTCTTCAATCGAATGTAATAAAAAAAATTTTTAAATTCAAATAGCTGTTACTTCACGGTGTTTAGGAATCCCATAATATAAAAAATACCAAAAATCCGTTCTTCGTATTCACAATTCGGGGAAATTAAAAAAAATAAAATAACGAGTGTCTTTCCTTGAGAAAAAAAATATTTTTGCATATTTTGCCCTGAAACGGACGTTCGACTTGCTCAATGAAATCTAAATTAATATTTTTCTGGAAGGCTATAAAAAGCTGCACATTTTCGTTTTTTACAAATGTAAATACGTCGAATCCTGCCAAAGATACAGCCATTTGAATGGAAAAATGTTAAAAAATGGTAATCAACGAGAAAAAACGTCAATAATTTTTAAACAATATCGACACGTGGTAAATATTTTTCAACAAAGTAACTCGATTTTTCAAAATTATTTGTGGATTTTTTTTTACTGGCTGAAGTGACGTGAAATGCCTCATATGTAAAAAAAAATCAGAAATATTAACAAATGGCGGAGATATAACACAATAAAGCAATGTATTTTTTTTTGCGCGCGCGTTGATGGTGAAAGTTCTCGGCATCGATGTGGGTGTCTGAAAATAATAATGAACATATTTATATTTGCATAATGAATGCATCTTAAGTGTGAACCAACAATATTATTTTTACAAATTATTATAATCAAAATTCGAAACTTAAAATTTTTTTACTCAATTTTCTGTCGGTATTTTATTTTTTATATTTTTTTGTGTCGTTGAAATTTTTGTTTCTGTGGTTCACACGATAGGTGATGATACTAAGAATATGTTGTACAAATTTCAAAGCGATCTAAACCTTCGTTCAAGAGTTAGAACTTTCACAAGGTTCAAAAAAGTGAATCGTGGAAAAACAGCTTTGAAGTTGGCGGTCGGGCGAGCCGCGCGGTATCTATTATAAATGCAATCTTACCTAATTTTTGGAATTTTTCAATATGTAAAGCTGAAAATATTCCTAACCGTTCAGCCTAATGGATTCAAAAATAAAAAATAAATTAAAATTTTTGAATTTTTCCGCGTATATAAGGCCTTAAGGCGTTACCCCCACTTGTAGCGCAAAAAAGGCCTTTTTCATGAATTTTTTTTAAAGAAAACTACAAAACTTTTTTAATCGATCAATATACCATCGTAAAGAACACATCTTGAAGAACTTTCAGTAATTTTTTTATTGAAAAATATTACATTGTTTAGTGGCAAATGGCCGTCAATGAAATAATGTTTTTATATACACGGCTTGCGGTGACCAACATTGCGGCGAAGTGGATCATCTGAAAAAAAAAATGCGGATGGATTTAGTCAAATATAAGTATAAACTAGTCTTTAATCGAAGGATTTTAAAAAATATTCATTTTTCACAAAATGGCGGACAGTCAAAGTTAATGGTTCGATTTTAACGAAAAAAAATCGAACGATTAAAGACTACATTTTTATGTATTAAATAAGCCTGCAAAATTTCAAGAAGATCGGTTCATTAGTGTTCGAGTAATCTTGGTCACCGACTTCAGAAATGCCATTTTGAGAAAAACGCGTTTAAAGTTTCAATTTCAGTTTACACGAAGAAAATATTTTTTTTTGTAAACTTACATAGAGTCATCTATTCCGGGCCCATACAGAAGTATGGGCCCGGATACTTATACTTCAAAAAAATGCAATAAAAAAAATCGATTTTTTCAAAATCGCAAGTGGGGATAACCCCTTAAAGTGCGTGTTCATTTTTTGCTTTTTTGCATTTTATTTTATTTTAGGTTTTTGTTGTATTTTTTTATATTTTATTTTATTTTAGGCTTATTTATATTCAATTTTATTTTTTATTTAGGTTTGTTTAGATTTAAAGACTAAAATTTGAAGTTTACCCACAAACGCCTGCAACTCCCTCAATTATCGAACGGATCAACTCGAAAATTTTCAGAATTTTTTTTGGAATTGTTATACCTTGAGAATTCGTCGAAAACCAAAAATTGATATTTTCAAAATTTCAACTAGGAGTAAGCCCTAAACAGCAGCCATTTTGTAGTCGAATCGTATTTCGCTGTGGTGTCGAGAAAGTAAAAAAAGGGCCTCTATTTTATTCTATTTTAGGCTTTTTTGTATTCTATTTTATTTTTTGCTTTTTTTGTTTGGGTTTGTTTGGGTTTAAAGATTAAAATTTGAAGTTTACCCACAAACGCCCAAATCTCCCTCGATTATCGAACGGATGAATTGGAAATTTTCAGTAATATTTTGGAATTGTTATACCTTGAGAATTCCGCGAAAACCAAAAATCGATATTTTCAAAAATTTCAACTAGGTGTAAGCCCTAAACAGCCGCCATTTTGTAGTCGAATCGTATTTCGCTATGGTGTCGAGAAAGTAAAAAAAAGTCCTCTGCTAACGATCGTAAATGCGTCGACCCGCCGAACGAGAGATTCGCGAAATTATTCTCTCGCCGATCGAAACGCATTGTCCCAATCTGTCTCTCGACGAATAATTGCAGGCTACTACTATGGCTGTGTGCCGAGTGTGTGGATTCGCGTGTACTTTTGCGTATCTTCCCCTCTCCGTGCGAGAGTCGCGCGAGCAGTATCGCCGAAGCGCAGCAGCGAGCACGCATTCCCTCTCCGACCCGACGGACCCCCGTTCCCCGCTCTTCCCTCAGCCTCCCCCTCCTTCCGTTTCTCTCTAGCTTCGTTCTCGCGGCGTCGCGCGTCAGTCGCGCGAGAGCCTTCTGCGGGGGAGGTGTCTCGCTCTCACTGCCATTAGAATTTAACGTCTACATAGTGTCTACGTGTGTAAAAAGAACATACATATTAATTAGAGCGAATAGAGAAAAAAGCGCGAGACGAAAAGAAAACTCCAACACTTTGGTAAAGCTAAAGTATAGAGGGGGCAAAAAAAGAACGTGAGTGAAAACAAAGTGCGATATTGGGAGTCGGTCGATCTCGTGGATAGAATTTTCTTACGCTCCGTGATCGCGACCAGGGCGAGTGAATGCGCCGAAAGAAAGTACGAAGGGGAACGAAGAGGCATTCAGGGGCGTGCATAGGAGGGCACGATAAAAAATCAAAAGTCGCAATAAAAATTACGACGAGGCAGCTGCACATTATCGGAAATCCGCTGCTTTCGAGTACGTAATCGTATTTCCTCACAATGTGTTCTACTTTTCGTATTTTTCCTTGTACGAGGCTGCGTGCGGGCATATATGTGTAAACACACGCATACACACGTCTATCATACGTACCTATACACACAAACACATTTCTTTTCGTTTAGTCGCGTGTTTTGTTTGCATCTCTGTATATTTATTCGCTTTGCACCCCAGCTCGGGCTACAGCGGTAAAGTGTACAGTGAAATTGTGACGCAAGAGTGCAGTAGCGTTTAGCGCGCTCTCGTTCCAGCTCTACCAATTCCCGTTGACGCGTCGACGCTCGCGCAGCGGCGCGGTGGGGGGCGCGGCAGGCGGGGTTGTGCCATGGGAGGAAGAGAGAGAGGAGAATGCCGATGCAAAGCGCGAGCGTGCGCGCGCGCGCGCGCGCGCCTGCAAACGGATTGTTGAGATTTACATTCCGCGGAGCTGGCAAACGGGCGATTTAAATAGTGAGTCGCCGGGCGTCTCTCTCTCTCGTATTTATATTCACTGCGTACTAAATTTAGACCGTAAATACATGCATATCCATTGGGGCGCATCATTTTTGTGCATTCTTTCTCTTCACACATGCACACGGAGAATATTTGGATTGTTTTGAGAGCATTGCTCGGATGGACAGGCGATGTTATTTTCTTTAAGGGGTTAAGGCTACTGTGGCGTCCCGAAAATCAGGGTTTTTTTAGGAAAAAATTAATCTTGAAGGGGTAAGTAGGATGATGGAAAAATCGTTTGGGTATTTATTTGTATGTACAATAAACAAATTGTGTACCAAAGTTCATGGAAAAATATTCATTGTTAACGAAATTGTGAGCAATTTTGTGAATGACAAAATAAAAGGTGACAATGCATGATTCAATGTGCAAAAAATTGCAACTTTTCATGTAAAATTTGCGATATCTAATCATCCATATGAAATCTTACTTGCACATACAAACAAGTTCGTAGTCGGCTGTGATTGTGTGTGAAAACTTTATATGCAGCAATTAGTCGTAAGTCCAATCCCAATTACAGTCTTTGTTATTTTTTACAAGCATTCCACGTTCCTAACGTAGAAACTCGTAAATTAGTAAACTACTAGTAACAACAAACTAGTAAAATCAAATTGAAGACTAAAAAGTAGAAAAATAATTTATATGTAAAAAAATATGGGGAGATTACGATTTCCGGGGCGCCAAGATTTGGATGCAAATTCGTATGGTATTTTTTATTGTAAGACTTTTTTCAAGAGTGACAAAAATCGAAAATCGACTCTTAAGGGGACCAAACGAGGTGTTGAAGTTCGAATAATTTATATTGAATTGTTCGGGAATTGGGTCAGGTTTGCATTTGCGTGTGCATGTGTGTGTGTATCAGCAAGATTTAAAAGGTACATTTTTTTTACGAAAAAAAAAATCGAATAAAAAAAAACCAAAAACAATAAACGAAAAATGAAGAAAAAAATGGAAGAGGTGCTCCGCGGCCACCGCAGTGTTCTACGCACCCCACGATTCGACATATCCAAGTTTGTTTGGGTTTGTTGGGTGTTGGGGGGGGGGGGGGCAGGTGTGTGTCTGTTATTCAAAATTTCGTGTAGGACCTTTTTTGCAGGAAATTTAATTTCCTACAAAAAGTGTGTCTTATCATTTTTCCGACAACTGCATATTTACCGAGATATTTTGAAAAATAAAAAAAGTCAATATGTATCGATATCTTGAAAACCAAGCGAGATATCGAAAAATTTTATTCTGCACTTTCGATTTCGTTCATCAAAATGCATATGAATCAGTCGTTGGATCTTAGCGCCCCGGAAATCGTAATCTTGCCAAAAATATTTTTTAAAAATATAAAAAAAAGCATTCGACTTTTATATATATATATATATATATTCAACGTTAATATGTATGTCAAATTTTAATATATATGTATGTACTGTTTTTATGTAAAAAGGTGTTGTTTATGATCTCGTCCCAAAAAAACCCACGTTTCGATCATCCGAACTTTTGATTATCCGAACTAGTCTCGGTCCCAATTGGTTCGGATAATCGAGGTTCTACTGTACTAAAAAGTATATAATAATTTTTTTTACCAAGTCACCTAAATGTGACTAAATACAAACTTGGGGCGCTCAAAATTTAGACATATAATCTTTAATTTACATAAATTCGTTAACATATCAACTGTATTTAATTTACTGTAAACAACCTTATTTCTTAAGGGTCCACTTTGGAGCCATGAAAAAGGCTATTTTCGCGATTTTTTTTGAGGATTTTATAAAAGATATGAATATAAAAGTTGTTGGGCTTGATAAATAAAGTCTTGAAATACATTTAAAAAATTGAATTCATTTTTATTCATTTTAAGTACAAAAACTATAGTTTAACGTAACGCCTCAAAAATAGGTGGGCTAGGTAGCTCCATCACAACTCGGCAACGGCTTGTCTGAAACAAAAAAAATCAAAGTCCATTAGATTCAGTATGACACCAGCTACAAAATGACCCTCGGATATAAAGTTTTATCAAAAAGTATAAAAAATGGCAGATGAAAAACGAAAGAAGTATAAAAAACGCGTTTTTCGCAGTTTTTCGCAAAAAAAAAGAGAGTAAAAATCAAAATTTTAAAAC
>CALYCA010000045.1:0-28292 GCA_944452715.1 Ophion slaviceki | reverse complement strand
AAAGGTGGAGGGACTTTTTTTATTCCCTGCTACGAAATTATAAATCGTTTTTGCTTTTGGGGCTTGTAGACGAAATCTCGGAACTTGTCAATGTAAAAGGCTAAATCAGAAATTACGACTTTGGGGCGGGGCACCACTGTGACGGGTAAAAAAATCAATGTTTTTCGTTTGAATTTTTGCAAAGTCTACACATTTTAGAATAAGGGAAAGTATTTCAAGTTAAAATATTGAAAATTGACCAAGTTACAGACGATTTAGTGAGAGCAGGTAGCGCAACCATTTTGGGTATACTAAAACTTTCAATCTCCTTTTTCTCGAAACGAATTTACTTGATATGGCCGGAATCCTGACCCTAGCTATCCGATAACTAACCAGCCGATTTTTAATTTTTAAAAACCAATATTTCTTCATCTGCAGTACCTACCGTTGTACGCAACCATTTTTTTTATTTAGTATTTTTCAAGCCCCTGAATGTAAGTAAACATTTAGCCAATATTACACTTTTCGGCAATTCTTTAGATAAGTGACTTTTTCGAAAAATGAGCCTAATTTTTTTTGTTGCTATTATCTCATTTATCGGGTTTCTAAATGATGTTATTCAGTCGAGGGAAGCTGAACCCCCCCCCCCCTATAAAAATTATGAGGTTTTGAAGTTCGCGGAACCCCGTTTGAGTTTTTGAAAAATTCAAAATTGTTTTTAACGATTGTCTGCTCGTTAATGACAATTTTTGTTAATGACAAATTTCAGCTTCCCCCCACTGAATATCATCATTTACAACCCAATAAATGAGACAGTAGCAAACATTTTTTTCGTCAAAGTCACTTATCTACAGAACTACCCACTTTTTTTAACACCCGACATTTTGTAATTTTTTTGTTTCAACAAGAACTACATTTATATAGATTACAAAAAAGAAATATTTTTCTTCTTCAGCCCAACTGTTGTCAAGTTATCGATCTCGTCGTTACACCACAGAGGCTCTAATACCTCAATATCGTTTGTAATTTTTATTTTTTTTTTACATAAAGAATTACGAACAATAAGTTTAATGAATACTTAATAACATACCTCTTTTCCAAATCGTAAATAAATAATCTAACAGATTAAAAAAATTGGAAAAACTACCTTGGCTCGACCCATCACAGTCGTGAACTCCCTCAAATACAAATTAGGACCTTTATTTACAGAATGTTTATTTAATAATGATGAAGATTGGCCTTAGAGTTCATGCATAATCCGATTACTGAACTGACTTACAGAATCTGATGCACATCGATGTTCCCAGCTACTAAACATTTATGTGATTTGAATTAATGATCTCCTGGAAGAAAACTTTATGACGACATCATTTGACATGCGTTATACGCTTCAAATATGGCCTCAAATTTAACACATTTTTGCAGAAGCAAATATAAATGTAGTCGCAAATAATCATATGTCGAATTAATTAGTTCATCAAATCATTTCCTTCCGCAAAATGTTCCGGAACAATGTCTAAGCTAAAGGTAAGAAACATTTGTAATGAGCGTCCGTGTCCGAATTTGATGTCGCGCCGGGCTCATTTTCAATCTACAATTCTCTACATCAATAAATCGTCATAGTCTGATATCTTCTAACGCATCTCTCGATGACTCGATTGACGCTTTGTATAGCAATCACGGAAAATACGTCATTTTCTGCAGCGTCGTTAATCAAAAACGCTCCTGAGAACATACCGTAAAACGAGGTTAAATTGACATAGAGAGTAACTCTGACAGTTTTTGGGGCTACTTTAACAGAGCGCTAAAGTGAGGTTTTTACTAATTCTTTTTTACCTTTCTTTTTCTATTGTTGCTCAATTTTTTTGTTTAAGTTTATTTTAATGTTACTCAAGTTGATTTTGATCTCAATGTTAATTATAAGACTGATTAAGTGCCTATAAATGTACCCTAGGCACTTAATATTTTTATGTAAAATGTTTTCTTAAGGGGTCTTCTCACTTTAGACGCTAAAAAGGCTATTTTCATGATTTTTTGGATAGGTTTATATTGTAGATGTTGATATAAAAGTTGTTACACTTAATAAATACAATATCGAAATACGTTAAAAAAATTATGTATTTATGTAACCCAAACAAACTTTAAACGCGTTTTTTTCGAAACAACGTTTTTCGACGGCTTGTTGATAAAATATTCGAAACTACCGAACCGATCCTTATGAAATTTTAACCACATATTCTTTACAACTGTAGCCATAGCGCATATCAAGGATTTTGGTAAATTTTAATATTTACTAATTTTTTGCCAAAAACGGTGAAAAAACACGTTTTTTTAATCAAAAATGCCCGCCATTTTGTTATTTTTGCATATATAAAAAATCGGATGATATGCGCTATAGCCATTAACATACTGAATCAAAAAACCGTTTGATTTTTTTGTTTCGGATGATCCATCTCCGAGATTTCATCAACAGCGCAGCCCTACAATTTTTTAGAAAATTTTTTTAACTACCATTTTCGTTTATAAATAGTGACTTAAATTAACCCTTAAATTAAGAATGGTACACTTATCTTTTTGCCTTCTAAAGGCACACTGGGGCACGAATGTACCCCACGCGTTGGACCTGCTTATCGGGGTTATAAATAGTGAACAAAATTTATGGAAGCACATGATTTCCTTCGGCCTTTAACGAGGAAGGCGATGGTACTGTTTAAAAATTTCAGAAAATTCGATAAGTGTGTCAAAGTTTGATCCGAAGGGAAAAGAAAATTTTATATTGGTAAAATTGAGTATACTTTTACAACATGGGTGGGGCACGAATGTACCCCAGTGTGCCATTCTAGGGTTAATTAAAAGGTTTTTTAAAGATGTATTTCCAAAGTGCATTTATTAAGTGTACCAACTTTTATAACAATATCTATAGTACAAACCTATGAAAAAAATTAATGAAAATGGCCTTTTTATTAGCGTATAAAATGAGAGGACCCGTTCATAAAGATGACAATTTGATTGTAAAAATCGTTGTTTTTATTTAATTCCATATACAATGCATAAAACATTTTAAAAATTCATCAAAATGATGTCAATGTAACCTTTAATATATGACATAAGTTGCATTTCAATGCCTTGTCATAGAAACCCCACACTCGAGGTTACTGTGACACTTTTTTTTACATATACCAAATTGTGGGGGAGCTTGATTTTCTTATACATTTGATAGCCAAAGAACACATTGCTCTATTGGACGAAAAAAAAGTTTGAATTGCGGATGTTAGAAAAAAGTTACCTACAAAAAACTTCCAAAACCTGTTCGAAGTAACCCCATTTTACGGCACATGCTTGAAAAACAAATTCTGTTACGCTGCAACAAACCTTTCCATTGTGAGAACTGGATGTTCAATAAATCGAGCTCGGGTGTCATCGTTCGCTGATCTGCACGTGACAGAAGGTAGGATCACATCGTTCTGGCATCACGCGTCTCTTTACCATCGGGGATTGCAGTACTACTTGCAGCTGATACTGTCCCCCACACGGACGAAAAATGGCCACATACACGTTCTCTCCCCCTCTCCTTCTCCCTGCTGATGCACTTGGCGAATTGCCGCGTGCGACCAGTTGTCTTTACGGTCACTCGTAAAGCAAGCGGACATAAAACCAATACGTCCGCTTCTTTTTATAGCTCGAAAAGGGGGTTAGATCGCGAGAGCGAAGAGAAAGACAGATTCGTAGTGTCGTAAGTTCCTGAAGAAATAAGGAACTCCGCATCATCGTCGTTCATCGTTTTTTCCGTTTCTCTCGTCGCTGCCAAAATGCGTTTTGACGCGGCCGCGCCATTGGCTTATCTGCACGGCAAAATGCATTTGCCGATGGGAGAAAAAGCAAGACGAGAGCAAGCTTCTGGGCCCTTCGGGGCAGACGAGTGCGAGAACGATCCACGATAAGCTCGCTTAATTTATCGCTCTTCTTCACGGGTCGTTGAGAACGCGCGACTGCCTCGAGTGCAATCCTTCTTTACCTTCTGCCACACCATCCACCCCTCGACCACCCTATCCAGTTCTTCTCCTCCTCGTCTTGCGCCCGGGTTCGTTAGATGCGCTCAGTGCCCAAAGTTCTCGCTGATATGCGAGGCGGAAAAGTGATCGGGTGGACCACCGGCAGGCGATGCAAAAACGACCATCAACCAGGTGGATCGATGTCAACTCTAGACTTCCCCAAGAAATAAGACTGTAGGAAATAGAAGCTCGTGGCTTTCAACAGCAGCCAACTAATCCTCTCGGACCTGAACAACAGTTATCAACAGTTGGCAGTTGCAATTCAACATCAATTCCATCCTTTTCATCACTCATTCATCTGCCAAATCGACTACACTGAGGAAAAAAATCATTGATCCAATATCGTTGGTGTTATTGAATGAAATTTCGATGATTCAATTGTAAAATTGTTGGTGTAAATAATCGGATTTATTAGTCCAAGCAAATCGCTATTGACTTTAATAACATGATAAAATTAAAAGTTTTTTTTTCATTCAAAAGATATATTGTTAGCCGAGAACAATATATTATTGAAACTATCTAAAAAATTATCGCGAACAAATTATATAGTTTTGAATGCATTTTCTGGAATGAACAACAGAAGCGTTTCAATTCATAACGTGAATATTGTTGATTCGAGCACACAAGAAAAATTGAATTTCACTCGTTTGATTCAGATAACATTTCTATTGGGTAAATATGTTATTTAATTTTTTTCACCATATCCGATATTGATTTTCAAGTACATTATTCGTTAAAATTTAATATTTTATTTTTATTGAAAAATATTAAGCAAATGTCTGAATTGGTTAAAAAATTATGCGAAAATAAAATTTGATTCTTGCGCATTTGGTTGAAAAAAATCAACCAAATCATGGCCGAGCGCCACCGAAATTATAAGTGTGAAGAAATCCGTAGTTCTCGGACTAACCGCTAGAAGCCGCACGCGCGCTCGTTTCTCGTAAGCGTAGCGCGAACCGAAAATCTACTTAACGGAGACTTTGTCCTTGGAGTGCCATATTTCAGGTGTTTACATTTTATTTATTTTTAAAGGAAACGAGTAAAGCTTTTTGAGTGCGGTTTTTTTCTTACTTTTATTCATGATATACAGAACGTTAAAAGTAATTTAAAAAAAACCAAAATTGCGGCCGTTGCAGCTCCGCGAAAACAGGTCCTCAAATCGCGGGAGGTAAACGGCTGACATCACTGCCCCTTCTTTGTTGATCTGAAACACAAATTCAAAGCATATTATCAATCTGTGACCCTTTGGTCATGGAATGACGGATAGGTTTTTCGTTTAGTACAGATTTCGGAAAATGGCGGCAATTTAAAAAAAATCGAACTTTCGCGTTTTTTTCGCATAAAAAGATAAATAATAAATGCAAAAATGTATCTATCGAAAAAATGATTCGTCATTCCGTGAAGACATATTTTCTGAGTATGCTCTCCAAATTTCAGGTCGATATGTTAATTACAGCGGTCATGAGAATGTCAGCCATTTTTAAAAACGTGTTTTCGAGAAAAACGCGTCTAAAGTTTTGTAATGTGTTTACACAAATGTGTTTAAAATTACCGCTAATCGGCAATGCCTGGTCCATAGAGGCATCCCTCCTCTTCTTCTAGCTGCTCATGTTGAGCTCAAATTGATTTTTTGAAAATTTCAAGGACAAAGTCTCCCTTAAACGCCGGATAAACTCTAAACACTATCGCTTCTTGGCCTGTGGCTAAGATCAAAGTGTAGTATCTGTTCTTATCAGTTGAATATCTGATATTCTCTCCATGGATATTCCAATGGATATCTGATATTCTCTCCTCTATTATCATGGATGATCATTCTAATGCGCACTTTTTATTTAAGATTTAAAACAAATTGAAAACCTTACGTCTCATGGCATATTCGTTTCGATGTAGTAAAGAAATAATTCATATCGATTATATTTTTGTACGAAATAAAAAAATGTTGTAGCAACCGCTTAATTATTTCATCCATATACCTACGGATTGTATATAGAATGATTTCAATAGAATCTAATTTTATTTGAAGGATAATGTAGATATTCAGAGAACAGAAGAGATTTTCAAATAACATAATATATTATATGAATCAATCACATTTGCCAATCTTTTATAGTATTGTAACAATATCATATATCGGTGGCACTCCGCGAACAGACATTTATTTGAATCAACCAACATATTTTTTTGATTCAATTGGTTTTTTTTCTCCGTGTACCATCTCAGCCACGATCTATCTTCGCAATTTTGACATTTCAGACTGCTCCACATGCAGCGACCGAGCATCCCCTGCATCTTTTTCCCTCATCGCACGATCCCGGCAGTTCGAGACTCGACGGTGATGTTACCGCGATCGTTGAGAATCGTATTGTTTCGATATCGTGCGCATGCGCATGAGAATCGCGAGGTCCGATCGTCGATGATGCTCGTCCCCACGATTTTTCGATCAAACCGATCAATACGCGCGTGTATAATTATATACTCGCTGGATTTTATCATATTTTTTACGAGTCCAACGAGACAGCAACGGAGATCCGAAAGGGAGAGAGACGGAGACTCGGAGGGGGAGAATAAAGAGGGTCGCGCTTTTGTTTTTGCGCCACACGTTTGATCTGATAAAACCGAGGGAATATACTTATCGTTGCATGGTATCAAGAGAGAACGAAATAACGCAAGAAAGCCCCACGGGGCGAGATGTACACGTGCACACAGACTCGTATATATATATATATATATATATTTAAAGATACGTACCATAATACACTGAGGAGTGCACGAAGAAAGAGAGAGAACGAGAGGTCCTCTGCCCTCGTTGGTGTGCGGTGCATCGCGCGCCGGTGTCTCGAAGATAAGATATCTCTCCGCGAGCAAAGAGTCAGAGACCGATGCCTCTGTCCACCGTGGCCCTTTCTCGTCCGAAAGGTGCAATAAATCGCTCCCGATCACTTTTTGCCGATCGAACGTTCCTCCGCGTTGCGTCGCGCTTCTTGTCTACGTACACGTTTACGCACACGTTTACGTACACATGCATTGGAGTGGTCCACCCGCCGTTGCGGTATGCGATGTGAACGAAAAAAATAATAATAAAAGAGTTGCTCGTGCATGCCGTCTGGACGATGGATGCTGTGTGCGTCGAACGAGCATACGATCTCGCAGAGTGTCGGTTCGGGCCGAGAAAGAGAATTCGTACAGGATTCGAAAGACCGCGCGCTGACTGTTCTTTATAAACCTTTGTGCGAATTTGCGAGCGGCGACTTACGATGAAATCTCAAGCGCCGGTTATATGCGATCGGTGTAGCGGCATCGATGATATGATGAAACGGCGGCAACGCGGCCTCGCGATAGGCGCTGTATGTATTTTTTGTTTGCGGCGGGATCAGGTGGAAGCACGATTCGATTGGCATACGCGAAGATCGGTACGACGTGTGAGGGGGGGGGGTGGAAGTGGATAAACGGGGTGAGGGATTTTCAGGGGGTGAGTTAGGGTGGGGGAGCGGGCTTTATTGGCTTTTTTATGGGGCTATGCCAGTGTGAATGCTGAAAATTTGGGTGATTTTTGGGAATTTTTTGGAAGAAAAGTACTCAATTAAATGTTTCGGAAAATTAAGAATATATTTGGCTATATTTGACCTATATTACATAATTTTTTGGTAGAAAAACATTGAGATCCAAGCGACTTATGCACTGCCTTCGGAGGCGCAAAAAAAGTTCCTCCACTGCTGACATGATTTCGGCCGATTGAGTAGCTGAACGCGAAAAAGAAAAAAATGTCGTTAAACTGGAAGGTATTTTCTGTACCATGACGCAGGATTTGCGAAAAATATCAAAATCTAACAAAATGGCGTAGTTATGAAAAAAGTCTGTTTTCTTGCCCATAAAATGGTCGTTTTTTCAATGCCAAATCGTCAATTTTCTTTCAATCAAAAATATCCTACGTCATTGTAGAGTAAATATATTCAAAAGTACTCAGTTCAAATTTCAAGTCAATCGGATAATTAATCTTTGAGTTACAATGTCAGCAAATTTGAAAAATCTCATTTCGAAAAAAACGCGTTTAAAGATTTAAGGGGTTACACCCACTTGCGATTTTGAAAAAATCGATTTTTTTTATTGCATTTTTTTGAAGCGCAATTTGAAGTGCAGTTTTTTTTATGCCCGGAATAGATGACTCTATGTAAGTTTACAAAAAAACATATTTTCTTCGTGTAAACTGAAATTGAAACTTTAAACGCGTTTTTCTCAAAATGGCATTTCTGAAGTCGGTGACCAAGATTACTCGAACACTAATGAACCGATCTTCTTGAAATTTTGCAGGCTTATTTAATACATAAAAATGTAGTCTTTAATCGTTCGATTTTTTTTTTCGAAAAAAAAATGGCCGTTTTATAGCCAAAAAACGGTTGTTTTTTTTTTCGTTAAAATCGAACCATTAACTTTGACTGTCCGCCATTTTGTGAAAAATGAATATTTTTTAAAATCCTTCGATTAAAGACTAGTTTATACTTATATTTGACTAAATCCATCCGCATTTTTTTTTCAGATGATCCACTTCGCCGCAATGTTGGTCACCGCAAACCATGTATATAAAAACATTATTTCATTGACGGCCATTTGCCACTAAACAATGTAATATTTTTCAATAAAAAAATTGCTGAAAGTTCTTCAAGATGTGTTCTTTAAGATGGTATATTGATCGATTAAAAAAGTTTTGTAGTTTTCTTTAAAAATATTCATGAAAAAGGCCTTTTTTGCGCTACAAGTGGGGGTAACGCCTAAACTATCGACTTTTGCAAGATAAAATGATATTGATATAAATGATAATGATATTCTTGAAAGTATAAACTGTCGAAAAAAGGCAACAAAAAAATCGATTTTTTTTCAAGTGTCACACTGGTATAGCCCCTTAAATACATCGGGGCTGGGTTCGAAAGCCTTGTGCGAACCCTTAAAGGGCGGTGAGACTTTCTCACTGGAGGTGCTTAAGGGGTTATGCCTAGATGAAAAGTCGAAAAATTACTTTTTTCAAAAACAACATTTCGACAGTATAGCAGCTTATAAATGCTTTCTGAAAGTTGAAAGGTAATCGGATCAAAATTTACAGATTCATAGGCTGTTATGTTGACGGCTGTCGGAACGCTCGGAGCGTCGTTCGAAACTTTAAACGCTTTTACTCGAAAGTACGTTTTCGAAGTCGGTGAGAAAAACATCTGAAAAATTACCGTATCGATGTTTCGGAAATTTATGGGGCTTTTTCTTTTTTTCTCTCTTTATGATGTAAAAATATAGTATTTGATAGAAAGATTTTTTCCGATGTATACTTTGGCTTTGACCGAGAACTGCTCATTTTTTTCGCCAAAATCGAGGCTGTCACTTTGATCACGCGCTATTTTTTTTATATTTGATCTTTCGGAAATTGCTTCGATTAATTATAGAATAAACTAATATACTAACGAATGCTGTTTGATTATTTTATTTTAAGTAACCTGGTTTAGAAGGGGATTGCTCATCGCAAAAT
Organism: Ophion slaviceki; assembly: GCA_944452715.1. NCBI lineage: Eukaryota > Metazoa > Arthropoda > Insecta > Hymenoptera > Ichneumonidae > Ophion > Ophion slaviceki. The sequence goes on along the minus strand of CALYCA010000045.1, from coordinate 18,752 downwards.
GCGTTTTTGAGAGGTGCTTCCCGAACATCGGCTGTAAGTCGATTATAATGAAATATTTTTTACAAAAAAATATTACCGTGTTCTTCAGATGATACATTTCAAATACCTAATTTTTGTAAAAAATTTCCGTCACAAATTTTCTATAAAAACATCCCAAAAATGAGTGTCATTTTTTGTGTACTATACATTGGAGATGTGAACGATAACGTTATCGACGAAAACGAAAAACACCCCCATTTTCGAGGGTGCGATTCGCCCCTTAAAACCGTATTTCCGCCGATAAAAAAAAACATGTCTCTTTGTTTGGGTTTTCGGTACTCTTCCACATAAAAAAGTTTTAACAAAATCGGAGGAGGACACCAAAGTGATGTTCCTGGCGAGCCCTCGCAGGGCTTGAATTATGATTAGGACTGCCTCGTTGATTTTCCACCTGAATCCTCGCTTTTCGTACGAACAAGTTCGCAGCGATGACGTTCATGGGCGTTTTCCTAGCTGAACGAGCGTATTTATCCAGTCTGTAGGACGCATCACTTGCACACTTGACGGATCGAAGATTAAAGTTATCGCGAACCAGAAAGCGAATATTCCTGCTATTGATAATAAGTCCATGTATTTATATATTTATATATATATATATATATATATATATATATATATATATATATATATATATACCTTTTTTTAATGCGCCTAGTGCATTTCCACGTGCTGTACTTCACGTAGACAATTTTTCTTCATACGTCATTGCGGGCATGTTCTTCTGATAATAATTGATGATAAATCGAAAAAAACTCCTATCAGAACTAACGGAACATTCTTGGCGATCTTAAGTCACTAGTACAATTGTGATCAGTTCCGATAAGTCGAAAGCTACGCATTATTCGCTGTGATCTTCAACGTCAAGTCTCAAACGTGCCTTGGCACATCACCTACCGTCTTTCGTCTCAATCGGTTGCATTCGGAAGTGACTCTGAGTTCGGACATGTTGTACACATAAAACTGAATCAGCTCACAAGTGTTCAGGGCACTTTCGCGAATGGAGCATTCACAAATGGCATTTCTGCGGAACTGGTAGATTTCTGCGCACAAAATTATTTCATTGAAAGACTAAAATGAATACAGAACTTCATGGAGCAAGCTGCTCCGCAGACACTCAAAGCGATGCGTTCCCAAAGGAAAACCATGGTATAACTGTAGAGTGGGCCAAAGACTTGGAAACCGAGGAGTATGTAAGCGCTATTGCTGCTCTAACAAACCCGGGAGTGATCAACTTTGTGTCGAAAATATCAAATAATCGCATTTGTGTGTATTTCACGCACCAAGAGATTGTCGACGCCCTCCTCACAGTCGGATCGTTAATGGTGGCAAACCAACAGCTTCCTATACGGCGAGTAATCAACAGAGTCAAAAAGGTTATCCTATCGAACGTCTATCCAGAGATACCTCACAACGCAATCGAAGGACAATTCGCAACGCTCGGAATCAAACTGGCGTCCTCGGTAACGTTCGTGAATGCAGGTCTATCAGATCCAAGATTCGCACATATACTGAGCTTCAAACGGCAAGTTTACATCAGACTAGAAGACGCAGGTCATCTCCCTGAAATCCTTCGCGTGATACATGAAGAAACCGCACGCTGGATACACGTATCAGTAGAGTCGGTGTCGTGCTCGATTTGCAAAGCACATCACCACATTGCGAAATATTGCCCGAATTGCAATTCGAACGATTCACCACGAGACGACTCCGCAAGGCGTTCCACTTCGACCCCCATACTAATCAATCCTGCAGGCAATGAAACGATGGCGATGGCAGGACAAAGCCCAGCCATTCCACGGAAGAAATTTAAACATAGAGACACTTCGGCTTAACCCTTCGAGTGCACACTGGGTCGTTTTGATCGTACGTATTTAGTATTTTTTAACGTATTTTTCAATGTATGCTCCCCTTTGAACGAATATGTTGGCATTTAATTTTCGTTTTCGTCGAAAAATAAATTTAGGGCCGTAATATATGAATAATTTACTACAAAAAACGTCTCTACAAAAAGGCATATTTACCGGAATATAACGATTTAAAAAAACGCCTTGGGTCGGATTGACCCGAGATGCACTTATAGGCTGGCGGCAGAGGTGTGCCCTGCAGGGGGTAAACTCGCGATTAAACATTTTGACGGCTATCTATCACCCATGTTGAATTCAAAACTCTTCGGGAAAGTACTGTCGAACAAAGCGTGAGAAAAACGGAGAAATGATGTCAATAAATGTAATTCGAGCGTAATGAAAGATTGTTCAAGTAAGGTCCATGCCAGGTGGGGCATAATGATTTACATTAAAAATCATATTGTACACGAGAAAACGCATATTATTTTTTCTATAGTAGCAGTAGTTCTTTCCCCCCGCTCAATGAATGAGTCAATCCGAATCAACAGACACCAAACCATTATGGCCACTGGATGATGCAGATGGTCACGAACTTCGGGTGTCAGACCGAATGAACACTAGAAGATAAGCAATAGAAATATACATTAACTCGGAGAAATTTACGTACATTAGTCAGCCAAATCACTCCACTGTTTCTTTTACATATCTTAGTGCTATGAATGCCAATGTTCAGGACAAGTATCAATACAGTTTCAATGAAGTAAGGCAAAGTATCAACATGGTAGCGATCTTTTTCCTAGATCCATTACTACAAGCTCGAGGACGTCGATCACGTTAGTAAATCATCACGTTTGTCACGTTCACCGTATCATCATTCAATGCCTAACTGTGATCAGTGTTAAGCAAAATGTTCAACTTCCCGCAGGTTGAAAAGCTTTTCTTATACACGAAAGTACGTAACAAACAATGAAGAATAGATGTACGGCATACGGAAACTGTCAATTTTTAGCCAAAAAGACGCAAAGTCTCAATTGAACATCACTAAAGCGGTTGGCATCATCGAAGTTCATGTGACGTCGAGTAAAAGCTTAAAAAATAAATGGTCTCGGTACTTTTCCTCCCAGGCTATTCAAATAGGCCCTCAATAGAAATGTTTTACCTCAAGTTCCCATGTCCCATGTAGTTTTCTTTTTCATTATACCATCACATGGTGTCCATGCGTAAAGAGTCGACGAGTTGCTCGCTGCTAATACTTGGCTGAAGTGCCCGATGTGTTCCCAACGACACCGGTCTTTCAACTCCACATATTTATACATATTTATATTCGTTGCGTATATTCGCATATACACTGCGACCTCTCATATCGGAACCTCCACAGATGCCACTACCCCCCACTATCTGCCGATGATCGATCGGTGTAGCGCATGGTGGGAGAAGCTCCAGATCCTAGCGCGAGGCTCGAAGCATGCGAGACCAAAAGGGAAGGCCTTGAGGGGTACTGCAATCAACTGTACTTTAGCTGCGCAGCGTGGGCTTAAGGGGTAAGGCCACAGTAGAATTTTCAAAAAATCGATTTTTTTCTCTCGGTAAAACGGTACTTTATCATCATAAGAATAAGTTACTATTCGATTTATAGCAAGACATTTTTTTTTCACCGACTTTGAGCGTATAACGTAAGCCTACCTCTGGCATGGCCATAGAGTATGTAAAACTTCAAACGCGTTCTTCTCGAAACAACTTTTTTCCAATTGGCGTGACAAATAACTTCAACACTTTTCACTCAATTTACTTCAAATTTAATAGTTATGTTCCTAATTGCATTTCGCAGAGAAGTGTGCACGGAATCTCTGATTAATCGAAAACTTTTCATTTTGTGAGCAGTTTTATACAACATTATTCACTGAAAATTAACTTCTTAAGTTCAAATACCTATAACTTTTGAATAAAACAATATTTTTAAAATCCGTACGTACTTCTCTAGGTATTCTAATGTAGATTGACGAGAATTTTTGTTTTTTGTTCTAGGTAAAAAATTGTGGATGCTAAATGTCACGCCGCGGAGCGCCTAAAAAAAGACAACAAAAGAAAATATTAGTAGTCGGCCATTTTGTACATCGAAAACATTTTTTAAAAAATATTTTCTAACCGCTTGATATTCATACTAAATAGATGTGTAATTAATTTTATGAGTGAATCACTTTTTCATACGAAAAAAATTGGTTAAAATCGCACATGATTTTATATCCGTTACTGTGGCCTAACCCCTTAAGTGGATGGTGCGCAACCTCCATTTTTGTAAGTGTGATGCGGAGCCGATTCCGCCGCTGTGCCGATACGAGAGGTCACAGTGTACATATGAGGAAAGTCTATTTTGTGCTTGTTAGGGGAGACCGGGGCAAAATGGTATAGCGGGGCATAATGGGACCGGGGCAAAATGGGACCGGGGCAAAACGGCTTTGGGGCAAAATGGAATAGTGAAAATCAACACTGCTGGAAAATACGTCATTGGGGCAAAACGGGACTGGGGCGAAATGGGCCCGGAGAAAATCAGGCTCCTCAGAAAGAGGCGGTTGGGGCAAAGCGGGATCGGGGCAAAATGGGACAGTGGAATAATTCGATGCAGAGGCGAAAGAAATGCAGGGGTAAAAAACGAGGGGTAATAAATGAGTGAAAACAGGTTTTATTGAATGTTACACGATATTTGGGTCACACTCTACTTACGATACTATAATTTAACGGTGGCAATGTTTAATTTTTATTGCTTGTTTAACTAAGCTAATTTTTATCGGCACAATTGTCGCAAACGGACTCGATTAAGTTATCGTCAGCATGGGCACATGAATAGTGGGCCCATTTGTTATTAAAGTTTGTTGAACAATTACTTTTGATTCTGCGGTCAGAACTGTACCAAACTTGACGTAAATTGTTATTTGAGCCTTCTTATTCGATTGGTACAATTTCTTTGTCGTTATTAATTATTTAAATAATCAAGTAATTTTTATAATCTGACGCGTGCAATTTATGGTGTTTTTTTTTGTTTTTATCTTTCTTTGTTTTTTTTTTTATTTATTTTCTGCCAACTGCACGTTACTGATACTAATTTTCAAGCCATTGATGAAAATCTAACTCTTGTCAATTTTTACGTAAATTGTTTTATGAAACTAGAACCGCCGGTCCCCATGAAATCGACGGATATGTGTCGACAAATATGTTGGTCAGTCCGTATTATCTGCGTATATGTGGACTGAAACGAACCACAAGCACCATTTATATTAGATTATGTTTCAACAGCTCTTTCATAGAGCCGAAGCATGGATTTTCCTGTCATCCCATTTTGCCCCAAATTCAGCGGGCTGCGACACTTCATTTTTGTGTGTCCCATTTTGCCCCTATCCCATTTTGCCCCAAATCAAGCACCAAGAAATTTCATTTTTTTGCTATCCCATTATGCCCCGATCCCATTATGCCCCAGTGCCGTTTTGCCCCGGTACCGTTTTGCCCCGCTATACCATTTTGCCCCGGTCTCCCCTATATCTACGCAGTGGTGACTATCAATACATCTGGCTGTTGTAAGGACGGTCCTTAACATTTTTGTAAGCGAATCGTTGATTTGAGGTATTCACGTTAAGGCGTTACCCCCACTTGTAGCGCAAAAAAAGGCCTTTTTCATGAATTTTTTTAAAGAAAACTACAAAACTTTTTTAATCGATCAATATACCATCTTAAAGAACACATCTTGAAGAACTTTCAGTAATTTTTTTATTGAAAAATATTACATTGTTTAGTGGCAAATGGCTGTCAATGAAATAATGTTTTATATACACGGTTTGCGGTGACCAACATTGCGGCGAAGTGAATCATCTGAAAAAAAATGCGGATGGATTTAGTCAAATATAAGTATAAAATAGTCTTTAATCGAAGGATTTTTAAAAATATTCATTTTTCACAAAATGGCGGACAGTCAAAGTTAATGGTTCGATTTTAACGAAAAAAACGGCCGTTTTTTGGCTATAAAACGGCCATTTTTTTCGAAAAAAATCGAACGTTTAAAGACTACATTTTTATGTATTAAATAAGCCTGCAAAATTTCAAGAAGATCGGTTCATTAGTGTTCGAGTAATCTTGGTCACCGACTTCAGAAATGCCATTTTGAGAAAAACACGTTTAAAGTTTCAATTTCAGTTTACACGAAAAAAATATTTTTTTTTTGTAAACTTACATAGAGCCATCTATTCCTCGCCCATACGGAAGTATGGGCCCGGGTACTAATACTTCAAAAAAATTCAATAAAAAAAAATCGATTTTTTCAAAATGGCAAGTGGGGGTAACCCCATAATATGCTTTAGGCAAAGGTCATTTCGAAGCTTCAGGGATTTCCATAATGTATGGTATGGGCACAATCGGCTGCTATAAGAACAATCCCCAAAGTTCTACGTCCTCAAAATAAACTTTCCTCTTATGCATCTATATATATACATGCCTGCTGCGTCATATGTATCATGCAACACGAGAATCCTCCTCTCTCAGTTATGCACAGTGTGCACAGAAAAAAAAATTATATTCCCGCTGCGACCTCACGGGTCCTCCGTGCTCATATGTGTTTCTCTCCATCATCTTCCTTTTGCCAGGGGGACGATGGGGGGGGGGGGGCTGAGCGGGCGCGTGTGCGCACATCTCGTCGTGTACAGCGCACGCTCTCTCGTCGCTTCTGAATTTCATTAACATAAACGCGTATATGCTCGAATATGCATATCGTGTGCTACCGGTAACCCCTCGTGTGCGCCATGCTGATGTTTTTTCGGTTTCGCATATAAGATGTATTTTTACGTGTGTGTGTCACTGCGTGTATATCGCTCTTCGCATGCGAGAAGAAGAGAGAGAGAGACGATGCTACGGTCAACATCCTCGAGATATTAGCGGTGAGCTTACAAAAACCCAAATAAAAATGCAAGTGTGGGGTAAATTTCAATTTGCCATCAATATAAAGCGACCGGCGTCTCTGCGCTCTGCCAACGTGTGTATTCCGGCTCATTATTTTTTATGGATCTTGTAGATGTTGGATCTTCCATCACGAGCGGTCATACTTTTGAGCGTTTTTGCTTTCTCTCGCCGTATCTCCTCCATCGTATGCTATCTCTCGTTCATCGGTTGCTTTTCGACTTGACGATGTTGGTGGTTCGAGCTCTATGCTCGAGTCGCCTGGTACCGAGGCTTGGGCTATGATTAGGATGGATTGGCTAATTATGATGGATCAGATAATCGCCAGGGATCGAAGACTAATCGTGGATTGGCTAGTTACCGTAAGTCGGTCAATGATAGCAATCCATTTGAGGCTCGAATACGGAAGGGCAACGGTTCCAGGTCCTGCGAAAAGTGCAATTACTCTACCCGTGTCGAAATGTGTCCAGGCATTCCCTACCTTGTGTCCGGCCCTGATCAGACTTGCCTTGTCTGATTTACCTGACGTGGCCCACCCATGGAACAAACCGGGAAGATCGCAAAATCGTTTTTTTACCCTCTATACTTGGAAATTACAATCTTCTGGCCGGGATACATTGCGGGCAAGTACATCTTCACGTGATGTATACCCGGCCAGAACATTGACATGTCCTGAAAAGTGAAGCCTGTCTTTAAGGACTAAAGAAAAGCTACTTTGCTTTTCACCTCATCAAAGATATTTATAATTGATTGGGATGAAACTAACACATCTGTTGTAATTCCATTCATCATTAAAAGCATTTATTTCATCAATGATAATTGACGAGGATAACAATGCGAATCATGAATACCCGGATTACGATAACGAATTATTTGAGCATAAAGAATAGCCAAATTATTTTATGAGGCAAAAAAGTAAAGCAGGTCATTCGTGGTTTTTGAACGCCTTATCGCCATGTTGGGAAATATCAATGTTCTGGCCGGGAAGACATTACCTGAATGTATTTCACTAACAGTCCGCCAGGTCGCCAGGTGGCCAGTCCGCCACTAACAAGCGAAGCGCTTGGCGTAAGCGAGGCATCATCGTACGAGGATAAAAGTTCGTCCTGTGAGTTCAACAACGTACAGAAGTGCTATGCTTACAACGTGCCCTTACGCTGATGATTTTGTGATACTTGTGGAATAACCCTTTGCACTCTAGGCCTTTTTCGCTCGGATAGTAATCGGTGTACGTTTTTCTGTCCGTTTGCATATCAGGAAATGCGAACAAGCGTATGTATACACTCATATAAAGGGTTTTTCAATTGGCGCGGGTAGATGTTGGCGGCCTGTGGCGCCCATGTTGTTTTGGTGGCGTCTGTCTAATATGTTGTTTATTATTCAGTCACTGATGCCAAATCACCATGGCAAGTTACACGATTGAACGGCACGTCCAAATGATAAAACTTTATTGTCAAAATGAGTGTTCGTTAGGACCCCAATTTTGGCCGAAAAGTCATCTTTAGCGACGAGGCGCATTTTTGGATGAATGGAAATGTGAACAAGCAAAATTGCCTTATATGGGACGACGCTAATCCACACGAGGTTCACCAGGTGGCAATGCATCTACAAAAAGTTACTGTGTGGTGCGGATTTTGGGCCGGCGGCGTCATTGGTCCGTACTTTTTTGAAAACGACGTTGGTGAGGCCGTCACCGTCAACAGCAAACGCTACAGAACGATGATAACCGATTTCTTTTGGCCCAAATTGAACGATATGGACGTAGACGACATGTAGTTCCAGCAGGACGGCGGTACGTGCCGCACAGCGGACGCCACGATGCACATTCTGCATAAATGATTTGAGGGTATGGTTATTTCTCGCAGAGGTGACGTGAATTAGCCACCGAGATCGTGCGATTTGACCCCGCTAGACTTTTTCTTGTGGGGTTTCTTGAAGTCGCAGGTCTACGCCAATAAGCCGCAATCGACCGATGCTCTTAACGTCAACATAACCCAGGCCATCGCTCAAATTCAGCCGGATCTATTCGGCAGAGTCATTGAAAATTGGACCACTCGGATCCGTGCCACCGTGAGAAGTCGCGGCGGACATTTGAACGATGTTACATTCCATACATAATGGCATACACAGGCCTTTCAAATAAAAAAAAGGTTTTCGTTAATACCTCACACAGCTTGTTTTATTCCATTTAAACATCTTCTCGCCCTTATTGACAAATGCTGTACTACCTTAGCAAGTAGACAACCAACAAACAATATGTTGTCGAAATACTAAATTTAATACACTTCCGATTTTACCTCCTCAAGGATTCCAAAAACGCTGAAACATCATTTTTAATTTCCTCGTTTGTTCCTGGTTATTTCCTGATCTATTCCCTACAACTTTCCCGGCCATTTACCGCTTGTTCTCCGGCCTGTTCCTGATCAGTTCCCCAGAGAGGGAACAGCAGTTCGGGACCTAGCCTCAGACCCGTTACATTGCGAACCTTTTCCAGGGTGGAAGGCCCGACCAGAGCCTGATATTATCCAGGGAAAGTAGATCAGGGGCAGTACTTCTTCCCAACTCAAATTTCTACACGGGTAGCCTGAAGTCCTTCTGGGGGACTCACGTGACAGAGAAAATGGATCATTGGTCATCAAGCGTACGATCTGGAGAAATTCGTTAGGGAAAAAAAGCAGGCACGCGATAAACCCAAACCTGGAGTCTTCTCTTTCCATCCTCCATACTTCGCTATACCCATCACAGGTTTGCGCTGCGCGTAATTTTAGTAGAGTCACCGGAGCCGATGATACGCTCCAGCACCCGCGCGTTCTCAGGCTTCTCGCTGCCTTCCATCGCAACTTTTTTCCTCTTCCTCTCGTTTCTCTCGCACTCCGTCCTTCCCCTCGTAGTCACTGATTATACCGAACAACAGAGAGCGCGGGAGTCCAAGAGAGGACGAGTGGTATCACATAGACACACCACAAACCTTGCGAACATTAAAGTTCTCGCGAAGATACCAAAGTCGCGGCAAAGCGAGAGGGCAATTCCCAGCTGCGTCCACGCTGGACCTCTTAAGAGCAAGAGGGACGCTCTTGCATGTCTCTCACACATATACACTCTCGGCATGCGGGAGAAAAGTAAATTACTCGCCTCAGGCATTCGCGCATCTGTACACGGATCCTTCCTCCGCCGGCCCTCTCACTTTTCGCTTCTTTTTTTTACTTGTACTTTTTTTTCACTCGTTCCTCGTCTCGCGTTCATTTTTTTCTTTTCTCATAACCTCGCCTTTAATACTACCGTGTGTATGACACCGCTGCGCTGCTGCAAAGAGAGGGCACGCAAATTAAGTGGATGCCGGATTACCACGTCGTTAGGAAACACACCGCGGTGGAACGCTAAATCCATTTGTCAATGCTATACACCCGGGACATTGATACACTGTGGGTAAAACGAGACCGTAATGTCCCATATGTGGCCGTATACATGTGTCTGTATGTTCTTTTTGCGTGGGTTAACGTGTCCATATATATCCATACACATACATGGAGAGAGTCAATTTTTAAGACATTCCGGTTTTAGAAACGTCCCCATAGTAGCCAATTGTCCCGGTACTTGGCATCGTGTAAAATCGCTTTTGGCCAAGTGAAAGGATCCGGAGATCACTTCAAAGACCGCCCTGATCCTAAAAATCAATGATAGGTTGTTAACATCGAAGAAATGTTCTCGATGTATCATCACATCGATGTACGTATCACATCGATGTCAGCCGAATGTGATGCTAGTCGACATTACCTGGACATAGAGGGTTCGAAATGTCCGGTAATGTCGACTAAGGTTAACGTGTCCATATATATCGATACACATACATGAAGAAAGTCAACTTTTAAGACATTCCAGTTCCAGAAACGTCCCCATAGTAGCCAATTGTCCCGGTACTTGGCATCGTGTAAAATCGTTTTTGGCCAAGTGAAAGGATCCGGAGATCACTCCAAAGACCGCCCTGATCCTAAAAAACAGTGATAGGTTGTTAAAATCGAAGAAATGTTCTCGATGTATCATCATATCGATGTACGTATCACATCGATGTCAGCCGAATGTGATGCTAGTCAACATTACCTGGACATAGAGGGTTCGAAATGTCCGACTCCATATCCATGTGTGTGTATGTACGTGTCTAAGTATGCGAATACACGAAAGACGAGAAAATAAAGGGAGGCCGAGTCCGCCGAGGGAATGCTAAGTGAACGGATTCTCCAGTCTCGGTGGACTACTAATAATGTACCATGCCTATGTGTAACTCTTCTACAAATGTTTCTCAATGAAGTCAACGACACGAAAGTGGACCTTAAGCTTGTTGTATCAGCTCCCCGACGTACATGCGGCAATAAGGTAATACGCTACGAGGGATATATATCAGTTGTCCCCTGTTACTTTACGAACACGGTAACGGGCATGAAGTAGATCCTTAGAAGATTATTTGCCTCGTCTGGGTATGCGCGACCGCGTATACGAGGGGGCGATCTGCGAGCGGAATTCGCAGATCCTGGTCACGCTCACTTTCGCAAAGAATCTTCAACCGGTATACGCCTCGATGGTAAAAGAAAAGGAACTCGCAACTGCCAACGAAGAAAAGGATAGCGGCGACTAGCGATGCAATCGACTTGTGCCAATTTTCCGATAAATGTGTAGCTGCCGGATGAGTTCCAATTGTTGTGGCTTCAGGGCATCGTCGACGTTCCACAAGCGTTGTGTAGTCTGCAGACATCGTGGCTGACAGCTGAGATACTGAAGCTTCCGTGTCCATGGGGTGGTCTTCATGTGTTTACAAGCATGCAGTTCCGGATCACTGCACCAGCCGAAGGCGGATGATTTTAATCGATCGGCGAATCAATTAAAATCAGCCACGATTGGCTGGTGCGGCGATGCGGAACTGTGGCTGCAAATACATAAGGACCACCTGATAGACAATGGGATGCGATACCTCCAGTATCGCAGCTCCTAGAGAATATACATAAGGATCACCATCTGAGATATAACGGGAGCTTTGCTACTCTTGATGATGAGGACTGCGTAAAGAACTCATTTTTATAATACCAATGGGCCGTTAACGGGTTATACGCAGTTAGAAATTTCAAAAAATAGATTTTTTTCATTGCATTTTCGGAATTCAAATATGTGGGTATATTCCCTGAAAATTTCTAATCGATCCAGCGAATATTCTCGGAAATACACACATATTTGTAAGGACGCTCGGAGCGCTCGAGCGTCCGAGAAACTTCAAACGCGTTTTTCTTAAAACGATGTTTTCAAAGTCGGTGATCACGGCGTCTCAAAAACGGCTCAACCGATCGGTCTGCAATTTTAACACAACCTTGTTAGATATATTCTTCAGGTATTGATCGAAGGAATAAGATTTCCGACAATTATTTATGTTTTTTTAAACGATTTAACGAAAAAAAATTTGGTCGAAAATCGAAATTGTTTCTTTCGGGAGCCACCATTTTGTCGAAAATTAAAATTTCGACTATTTCTTCGATCAATACCTGGATTCATCTATCCCCTAAAAGAATCTTTTTGGTTTTTTCATTTTAGATAATTCAAAGCGGAGATACTTTGCTCACCGCCGGACACTTTTTTTCGGGGACCTCCAGGAGACTTCCGACAGGAGCAATGTAAATGAATATTTTTGAAAATAAAAAACGCCAATCTAAAGCTAAAAGATGCCACTACACTGCCTAATACTTTTCGTTTTGCCCAAATGAAATCCTTATCCAAAAAAAAAACATGAAAAAACGACTTTTTTGGCCTTGCAACTGCGTACAACGCCTTAAGACCTTAGGCCACTCTAGAGCCCGAAAAATAGGCTTTTTGGGGATTTAATTTTTTTGCAGCGATCAATTTCAAAATGGCGGCTGTGCAGCGTTTATCGCAAAACTGCATTTTTTAAGTTGGCCGGAAACATAACTCAGACAATTTTCAACCGATTCACGTGAAATGTTGAATATTTCTTGAAAAATACATTGCCTATGGAAGTTATTAACGTTATCGTTAAGTTTTTAACGACTTTTTGGGCAAATTTTTGGAAAGTGACAAATTTGCCTAAAAAATCGTCAGATAATTGTTAATAACAAATAAACTATGCAATATAAAAAAAATCCTACGTACTTCCATAGACAATGTATTTTTCAAGATACATTCAAGTATTCGGCTCAAAACTCGACATTTTCGCACGAACAAAATTATGTGATGCTGATACAAAGTCGCTAATATTTCAAGGTTATGGTCTTGCCGGATGTCCAACCTTACGATATGACGTTTTATATCTGACAATTTCAACCGTAACCTCCTGGTGGGGCCATCTTTTGTCAAACGGCGGAGACTTATTTGTACTCCCAATACATACATCAGTGCTATCGATATCAATGTCCAGCACAAGTATCCATGAAGTTTCAATAAAGTGCGGTAAAGTAGCTCTTCTAACAATCGACAGGAAGATGTTATTTACGCAACGTTTTGCCAAATAACAGACCCGTCAATTTCTGAAACGTAAAGTTTATCCATAGATCGCCCTCTTACGTTTCACACTATTCGAATGGACAGAATCTGTTCCTCCTCTCTTGAACGTCGGCGGAACATTGATGCTTTGACATGAGTATGTCAAGAAATGGAAGAAGAAGGATCAATGCGAAATTGACGGAAGGAACGAGATGTTGGGTTTTTCTTGTGCCGCGAGCACTCGGTGCGCAGCATCACAATAGCCATCAGGATTCTGGTGTGGAGGTTGTCTACGAAGGAGGGAACGATTATGGTCGGGCATTCAACATCGCGTAGGTCTTCATCTTGAGTCATCTTGAGTCACGATACAGGGTGTCCCTCTTATCTCTGACACCCGTAATAACTCGGTAATTATCGACGTCACAAAAAAATGTTCCGGACAAAAGTTGTACGGTGTGAAGGAGGCCATCAAATACGACCGATTTATTTTATTTCGGTGGAGACGCTGACGCACAGTGGAGGTCACCTCCACTTTTTTAAATGGACTGGTGCATTTTTATTCAACCATCTTGTGGAGCACCTCAAGCAGCATAAAAAACATTAGGGCGTCAAATTCGTTCAAGGTCATTCAAGGTCATTCAAGGTCAGTATCGATGGTACAAATCTAAATATCTCGTATCACTACCAAATATTTGGTAGTGATCCGAGATATTTAGGGTTGTATTTCATTTTAATAGGTGACCTTGAATGACCTTGAACGACTTTGACTAAGGTTTTTTATGCGGCTTGAGGTGCTCCGCAAGATGGTTGAAAAAAATGTACCAATCCATTTCAAAAAGTGAATCAAATAATGAATGTTATGCCTGTTCACATTTCCCGTATTTGTGAAGTTAGATTCGTCAGAAAAAAGCGCATGACTCAAAAATGAGACATCTGTACGCATTTTTCTACGAATCCAGTTACAGAAATTGACGCGATTTAGGAATTCATTGCCGTACAAATCCTGATGCAATGGCATACGATACGGATGGAACTTGTCTTGATGTAAGATTCTTAATACAGATCGCTAATTCCACTCTCTCTTTCCATTCGCCTGCTGCTCGCATGTGCATTCAGTACAGCAAAAGCTAAGGTAGCAGCCGCATTATTTTCATTAACAATCGGTCGACGTTTGATTCGTGTTTGTTTCACTGTACCCAAGCGACAAAAACGGTCAGCTAATCGTTTAAAAGCCATGTGCCACTTTTGTTGCCTATCCGGATAACGAGCCGCACCCGAATCTTGGGCTTTCCTGTAATGTTTACGGCAATACCCCAGCACCATCAACATATAAAAAGATTCTTGAAAATCGTTCATTTTTGCGATCCGATGTACTCACATTAGAAGGTAATGCGTGACTGATATGTCAACAGAAAATGCGTACTTGCTGCCGATAAGAAACATTGGTATCGTAAGAAATGAAAATGGCGACCAAAAACGTGCTTACAAGTCGAGGGTCATCATCTCGAGCATCTTCTGTAGGTAGACCCAAACCAAGGTTGGTGGATTCTTTGAGAGTGTTATTCCGATATTTTTCGATTGTTCGACTATTTTCATACTTTGCGTGACTAGAATGACCTTGTGCTGTAGGTCGCTGAATTTATCTTAAGGGGTTACCCCCACTTGCGATTTTGAAAAAATCGATTTTTTTATTGCATTTTTTTGAAGTATAAGTATCCGGGCCCATACTTCTGTATGGGCCCGGAATAGATGACTCTATGTAAGTTTACAAAAAAAATATTTTCTTCGTGTAAACTGAAATTGAAACTTTAAACGCGTTTTTCTCAAAATGGCATTTCTGAAGTCGGTGACCAAGATTACTCGAACACTAATGAACCGATCTTCTTGAAATTTTGCAGGCTTATTTAATACATAAAAATGTAGTCTTTAATCGTTCGATTTTTTTTTTTTTCGAAAAAATGGCCGTTTTATAGCCAAAAAACGGCCGTTTTTTTCGTTAAAATCGAACCATTAACTTTGACTGTCCGCCATTTTGTGAAAAATGAATATTTTTAAAAATCCTTCGATTAAAGATTAGTTTATACTTATATTTGACTAAATCCATCCGCATTTTTTTTTCAGATGATCCACTTCGCTGCAATGTTGGTCACCGCAAACCGTGTATATAAAAACATTATTTCATTGACGGCCATTTGCCACTAAACAGTGTAATATTTTTCAATAAAAAAATTACTGAAAGTTCTTCAAGATGTGTTCTTTAAGATGGTATATTGATCGATTAAAAAAGTTTTGTAGTTTTCTTTAAAAAAATTCATGAAAAAGGCCTTTTTTGCGCTACAAGTGGGGGTAAGGCCTTAAAATCGGTAATAATGTAATCGAAAAAAATACATGGTTCCATTAAAAAAAAGTAGAGTTGACCTTGACGTAGCTTCAGCGCCTCCACCGATATAAAAAATAGGGTGGTCCAGTATGCCGGCCTTCGCGAACACTGAAACTTTTGTCTGAAACATTTTTGGATATGATCAATTGTTTGAGTGCTATTGCTCTGTAACACTTTATGTGCCTCACCCTGTATACCCAACGATTGGTCTGTGGCGAACGCAATAGCAATATCGCACGCACGAACTCCCGTGCGCCCTGTACCGCGATGCCGGTTATTCACCATCTCCGTCTCCGCCTTGGTCTACATATATCTCTCTCTTTTTGTCACGCGCAAACCAACCGAGCGCACATTATCGACAAATAATATATATTGTGTTTTATATAAAAACGGTACGTGTATATAGGCCCCGCATTCATTCTCTGCTTAGCCGTGGTCGTCACCGTCATCGACGTTGGTCGTCGTTCAAACGCACGCGGTGTTCGTTTCCGCGGACGTGCCGTGTCGCGAATATAGCGCGGCCTTTACAACCACGAGCTCACGTAGCTCGAGCCCGAGCAAGCGCCTATGTATCGCGAAACATAGTTCACTTCCTTTCGAGGAAACGAATATATCCCCTCGACGAATGTATATATATATATATATATATATATATATATATATATATATATATATATATATATATAGGTACATGGAATACCGCATGCTTGCAGGAAACAGAAAAATCCTGGAAACTTGTGGCGCTCCCGCGGTCATGTTCCTTGCGAACGAACCCGCCTCTCTACAGCAGGATACGCGAGTTCCCTCACGGGCGCGCGTCCGGCTTTCCAACTTTGCGAAACTGGAATTGTTTGCCTAGATGGATATCTGTATGCAGTTCTACGTATGCGCCACTGCAATTGGAAGTGTAAAAAGAATGATTGTGTTCGGGCGAATCGTCAATCACGCGAGGGCTGTTTCCACGATTTTGTGTCAATCAAGTGAGTATGGAGGAAAATTGTAGGTTTCGATGCACACTTTTGTATCGGACTTGGAGGAACTTTTTGGAGGTATGTTGGAGGTATATTGAACTTTTGGAGGAACTTCTCAGTGCTCTGGGCTGGGAAATTGGGAAATTGTGATGGAAAAACTAATAACATGACTTTGTGTTAGGGATTCTCAAGGATTTCTTGATCGTGAGTGCGGGTCATCGACGATGAGGTCATGGAACTCCGCGTTGTTCTCGCAAATCTAAAATCTGGCAACAGCCGAGATACGAGTGTGAGGAAGATGTAGAAGATGTATAAATGAAAACGAGAGAGAGAGAGAGGGGCAACCTGTGCAGAAATTCTAGTAGGGATCCAATCGGATTCCTATACTTGTTTCCATTTCCTGATAAGGATCCAATTGGTCATCGCATTGGATCCCTATATTAAAACGCCACACTCGTACAGAGGATTCTAATCAGGATTCCACTTTGGAATCCAATATCCACTTTGGAATCCAATATACGAATCCAATTTAAATCCTAAAGGATTCCCACATTGTCGAACAGAATCCGGTATGATTCTTGATGGATCTCATCGCAGACTGTTTAAATCTTATCTTAAAAAATATAAATCGCTTAAAAAATTCCCTGTATAAATTGTATTTGAAAAAAGTATACAACACTGAAAATTCACTGTAATTATCGTTTGCTATTTACTTTTTTGCACTTTGATACAATATCACCATACACGTACTCATGAAGCGTGCAAGTTATGTTTCAACACGCCGTGTCTTATCTTGATACTTTTTACATATTTTCAATTCGAACGTGGTAAGAATCTCAAACGGCGTTCATGGGGGAACGGTGCAGAATTCAATTGGGTCCCAATGAGGACTCTTTATATACGGGCATTAACATACTTAACATAACTCCATAGAGATGTAGGTGCATCTTGGGACTCGACCAATTTGTGCACGGGATAACGAAAGGATATTTTATTGGGAGATCCAACAAATTCCGGTTGAGAGTGTTAAATAAAACATTCTCAAACGACGTCATTCAAACCCCTATAAGGATGTGGTAGGATCTGGGAACTTCTCAACGAATTTGTGCACGGGAAGGAGAGAGATACAGGCCGCGTGCGGTTTCCCCTTAAGAAGGCTCAAACTTTTCAGCGACGAATGTTAAAACATCATGTTTTTTCAAACAGACGTCTCATTTTAAGGATGTATGGCAACTAAGTTATTTACTACTGTTCGAATTGAAACTCACTGATATTGTAAAGGAAAATATCGAGAACTTTTTGAGCTTAAAAAAACAAAATTTGCCCACGTGAATGCTGAGATAGACGAATTCAAAGTTGGGTCATTTAACACGGGGAACATAGGACTGTACGTCCAAAATTCCCTTTACATTGGCAAAAAAGGTATTTCCGGAGTACTCTTTTGTGAAAAAAACTTTTGTGCGGTATCGCTGTAATATGCATGATACGGTAAAAATAAAAAATCGACATGTGCCCATATATTTTGCGAGATATTGCGAGTTAAATGGGACCGTTTTCGTATTTCTTTAGCTCGTATGTCGTAACCACGACAACGTCAGGGAAAACATACATCAAATCAGCAACTAAATTTGCAGTTAAAAATTCAAAATTCTTCTTTCTGTACCGCATGTTTTACTTTGAGCTGTGGTAAATCTCCTTTTTAGCTTCAATGAATATTACAATTATTTTATTTAGTCTTTAAATGCGATTTTTTGCAAATTGCATAATCAGTTCTGTAACGACTCTGCAGTAGCTGCCATACATCCTTAAGCTTCAGCTCCGAATTTCCATAAGATCCACTACATCGCTTTCGAAAAACAAAAAACAAATGAAAATCGAGGCAATAAAGTGCAGTTGCTCAATGTAAATTTTCGAATTGCACTAAAACTTCACTCCACACTAGTCATACCAAAAGTCACATTCACGCCCTTATACAATTATCTGAGCTAAACCAACTCAAAATTAGTTTTCAAAATTATATAAAAATATCATTGAAGTCCCGCGCGAATTGCAAATCGGGGAATCTCAAGTTGAGCCTTTATAGGCCATAACCGGCTTACGGAA
>CALYCA010000044.1:0-35456 GCA_944452715.1 Ophion slaviceki | reverse complement strand
TTTCGCCATTATACACTCGTGTTCCTGCGATATACTCCTCTCACTTTCTCCTCGAACTTTCTCGCATCGTGCCTCTCTCTCGCTCTCGTTTTCTCGAGCTTGCTCGTCCTTTCGCCCACTTGGACCACGCAAGCGCCATTTTCATTTTCTCCTCCACACGCTCTTTGCTTGATCCTTAAAACGCGCTTCTTTCGAAAAGATTTTTTTTTTCTCGATGAAATCCTTGTTCGCATTTTTGGCTCCGGTAAATGACGATATCGTACTGAAAAGCCGGTTCGCCAGTTTGTTCGCGAGATTGCTCAAGGCGAGTGTCACGGTTTTTGTGTGGTTGTTCACTCTTACTGGAAAATTGACAGTTTTGGTGCCGTGCTAGAAATAGTTTTGGGTGCACGAGATCTGAATTTTGGCTTTGCGAAATGTTTTGGAGAGATTTTGCCAAAGTTTAAAGATTTTTTAAAGTGTGAACGCTGAAAAATTGGGTGATTTTCGGATTTTTTTGGAATAAAAGTACTCAATTAAATGTTTCGGGAAATTAAGAATATATTTAGCTATATTTGCCCTATATTTCATCATTTTTTCATAGAAAAATGTTGAGTTTCGAGCAACTTATTCGCTGCCTTGGGAAGCGCCAAAAAAAGTTCCTCCACTGCTGACATGATTCCGGCTGATTGAGTAGCTGAAACCGAAAAAGGAAAGAATGTGGTTAATCTTGAAGGTATTTCCTGTACAATGACGTAGCATTTTCGAAAAATATCATAATCTAACAAAATGGCGTAGTTATGAAAACAAAGTCTGTTTTCTTGTCTACAAAATAGTCGTTTTTTTTAATGTCAATTTTCATCCAATCAAAAATATCCTACGTCATTGTAGAGTAAATATATTCAAGAGTACTCAGTTTAAATTTCAAGTCAATCGGATAATTGCTCTTTGAGTTACAATGTCAGCAAATTTGAAAAATCTCATTTCGAGGAATACGCGTTTAAATATTTAACTATCGATTTTTGCAAGATAAAATGATATTGATATAAATAATATAAATGATAATGATATTCTTGAAGGTATAAACTGTCGAAACAGGCAAAAAAATCGATTTTTTGAAAGTGTCACACTCGTATAGCCCCTTAATGATATTGCCAATTTCCATCGCGTCAAGTTATTGCCAAAATTGCGAATTTTCATCGTCAAAAGTTATTGCCAAAATTGTCAAAACTTGTTGTCCAATGCTCTTGCCAAAGTTGCCAATTTTTATTGTGGAAATTGCCAATTTTTATAGCCAAAATTGCCAAATTTCGTTATTAAATGTTATTGCCAAAATTTTCAATGGCAATTGTCAGAATTCATAATTTTCATTAACACACTGTTAAAATTGTCAATTGTGAAATGACCATTGCGAAAGACAATAATGTTATCAACGTTTATGAACGTCTTGCAAAAAAAATGAAGATTTCCAAGTATGTTGATGTGTTCCGTCAAAACTGTCAACTGTTGTTGTCTAGATTGCCAATGCTTACGGCAAAAGTTGTCGATAGTTTTTTCCCGAAATTGCCAACTGTTATTGCCAAAGTTTCCAATTGTAATTATCAAAATTTCCAATTATTATTGCCAAAATTACCAACGATTATAAAGTAACTATCAAAATTACAAATTATGAAAGTACGAATGCACGAAAAACATTTTTCCTCGAGGCTTTACAGAAATTCGAACATTTTTCGACCTTGCTGTGTGTGCTCAAAATAGCCAATTATATTTCCAAAACGTCCAATTGTTATTGAATTACCGTTAAAATAGCCACTGTCAAAGAAAAGCCATTTTTTTCGTGACGGGAAAATACATTTTTTCTCAATCCTCGGTACTTTAGCTTGTGAGAACGTTAACCGAGTGTAGAATTTGTTGGAGACTTTTCTTATCGCCGCTTTTATCGAAGGATCAACGATCGGATCTCGTGGAGACCTTCGGCACCGAGCAAAACGTCTGGATACATATATAAGCCGAAGTATACGCATGTATATATATATATGCACACGCTCATGCATATATAGACTTTTTGTTTGAAAAAAGGATCTTCTGTGCATCGTTAAGCGGCAAAAGTGGTAGACGCGCAGGGCAGAGAATTGCAATAAGCGTGAGAAGCAATGAGACCGGAACGGTCAGGGCCGTCGAGCCGAAGTCTCCGAGTTTTGACCAAGGACTTGCACAAGTTGTTGTCTTACAACGTATGTACATGTCTACTTAATCAGTAGATACGGTACCACGGGACGTTAACTCGGCGATGCTTGCCGAGGTGTCGTTCAACAATGCTGATCGCAACAACGAAAACCTTTTCGACGATTAATAATATGCAACGTTTTTTCAGTCTTTCATTCAATCAGATTGAATTTGTAAACAGTAGATTTTTTTTATTTGATAATTATTACACTAATGGATTTCGAATGATTATTTTTAATAGTAATTTCAATAATAATTTTCAGTACTAATTTTAATAATAATTCTTAATGCTAATTGTACAAATAATCGTGCAAATCATTTGGGTAGAATTCAGTTTATAATTTGTGTTGTTTTTTGATGAATTTGAATAATTTGAATAATAATTTCTATTGATAACTTTGAATACTAATTTTGAATCCTAATGTTAACAATAATCTTAAATACCAAATCAATCATAAGCGTTACAAATAATAATTCATACAAATATAATGTCATTTCTAATGCATACATATTTTTCTTCATAAATTAATAATAATTTTAGTAATAATTTGTATAAATAATAATTTACATGCAATTTAGTTGCTTATTTGATGGGGTTTATTTTTTACACTATAAAAAATGCGATCCATGTTCACAAAATAATATTTTCAATCAAGATTGAGAAACCAATATGAAAATGTGTTTCTCAAATAATATTTTAATCGATCCAAAATGTATAATTCGTCAATCAAAAATATTTTCCATGATGATTCTTTTTTCCTTATGCATTCCTTTTCTTTCACCCAAAATCCTTTCTTTTCCAACGTACAGTTTTTTTTCATAAATTAAGACTCATTTTAATAATAATTTTTATAAATAATAATTTACATACGACTTAATTTCTTATTCGTTCGGGTTTGCTTTTGAACTATAAAAAATGAGAATCATGTTCACAAAATAATATTCTCGACCAAAATAGCCAATATGAAAATGAATTTCTCAAATAATATTTCAATCGATAAAAAAATGTATAATTCTTCAATCAAAAATATTTTCGATAATTCTTTTTCCCTTACACATTCCTTTCCGTTCGCCAAGAATCCTTTGTTTCCCGTCGTACAGTCGAACCGTGAAAAATAAAATTTCAATACGCCTTCACGTTTATTTATCCAAACTTGCGTAATAAATACGTCATCACGGATATCACTCAATAATCCGTGTAAAGATTACTCTTGATTATACTCGAGGTGATCGTCGTCAGGATCTCATCGACGTGACGTATCTCGAAGCTGGAAAAACGAGCTAAAAAGTCAACGACTGTGTTAACAATGACGTCATCCAGCAGATACGCTCAATACTCTCTCAATAACAAGCAAAAAACAAATAATAAATCTTCTTTTTCAAAACTTCTACCAACTGATATCTGGCATCGAACACCTGCACAAAAAAAAATTCCAAATAATTCTCATTTTTCATTCGCCAGTTCATTGAGAGACGCGAATGAATAATGCCAACGGCAACAAAATCGAGGAAAATAATCCATCACAATTTCCCATGGTCCGGAAAATTGTTTCACATTAGACAAACGGAGGCACGATATTTTATCATCAAAATTCACATTACTCAATGATAAAAAACGAACATAAATAACAACAATAATTCACGTAGTGGTTGAGCTCGCCGGAAACCGTTGCGAAGTAACTCAGTGGTTAATGGGCAATAGAGACGACGGCCTATCACTTCATTACGAGAGTCATTCGGCGTTTGTGGCTCCGGGAGAGCATAATCGTGGTATAGTGTGTCTTCTCGCTGACGACACCGCGCAAAGCTTTGGTCAACGACGACGTCGAAATACGACGCGTTCCGTGTTATTTCCTCAACGAGGAAACAACAAAATCCAAACTCCGGACCCTCATTCCCTCGATTCTGCCCAAACTCGAAAACACTTTTCTACATTTTTTTTTCGGCTGTTTCATTTTCATTGAAATTGACGCACGTTCGCCACTACCGGCGTGTATACGTCTTTTTCAACGTCAAAAGCATTCGCGTCTTTTTTTTCGAAATGTTTCTTTGGCCTAAGGATAACTACAGATCGTTCGAAAGTTCAATGACACTTGATTACGATCAAGGAGAAATACACCTTTGTACATTTTTTTGCACTTTTTCCTACATCTTCCAGAAAAGAAGAAGAGCAAGAGAATGTTGGATTAGAAGGATAGTTGTATGGTACACGAAATTTCCATGATTTTACAGTACTTAAAACTTTAAGGGGCTATACCAATGTGACGCTTTAAAAAATCGATTTTTGCCTTTTTTGACAGTTTATACTTTCAAGAATGTGAGATGTGATTTTTATACTTTCAAGAGTGATACATTCAAGATTTTTATACTTTCAAGAATATGAAATGAGATTTTTCAAATTTGCTGACATTGTAACTCAAAGAGCAATTACGCGATTGACTTGAAATTTGAACTGGGTACTCTTGAATGTATTTATTCTACAATGACGTAGGGTATTTTTGGTTGGTTGAAAATTGACGATTTGGCATTGAAAAAAACGACCGTTTTATAGGCGAGAAAACAGACTTTTTTTTAATAACTACGCCATTTTGTTAGATTTTGATATTTTTCGAAAATCCTACGTCATTGTACAGGAAATACCTTCCAGTTTAACAACATTTTTTCCTTTTTCGGTTTCAGCTACTCAATCGGCCGGAATCATGTCAGCAGTGCGGAGGAACTTTTTTTTGGCACCTCCGAAGGCAGCGCATAAGTCGCTTGGATCTCAATATTTTTCTATGAAAAAAATAATGTAATATAGGTCAAATATAGCCAAATATATTCTTCATTTTACTAAACATTAGATTGAGTACTTTTCTTCCAAAAAATTCCTGACAATCACCCAAATTTTTAGCGTTCACACCGGTATAGCCCCTTAAACGCGTTTTTCTCGAAACTATGTTTTTAGCCACGGGCGTATGCGTAGCGCCTCGAGTTTTCAATCGATTGACTTGAAATTTTAACTGCAACTTCTTGACAACATTTTCTAGTCCAGTACGTAGGATTTTTTCGATAAAGTGAAATTTGAAAATTTTATGATCAGTATTCGATCGATTTTTTTCTTCATTTTAAAGCCATTTCTTTAAGCTCGATATTTTAAAAAACCCCTACGTACTGGATTAGTTTTTTATATCTACTTTCAAAATATTTTTCGTTTTTTGTTCTACCCTGAAAATTATGACCTGTGCGAATACGCCCATAGAAGCCTATGAAAAAAAGGAGTTTTCTTTCATCGACTACTGCGCCGCCATTTTGGTTCAAAATGATGAAAAAAAAAATTCTTTCAGTTTAAGACTTCTACTAACATGTATAAAAAAACCGAACTTAAAAATATTGTTTTCTTTTTCTTAAATAAATTGTCACAAACGACGATTGATTTTGCCCTCACAAAGGTCTATCCCCCCTTAAGGAGCCATCTTACTTTAGACGCTAAAAAATACCATTTTCATGAATTTTTTTGATAGGTTTATATTATAGATATTGATATCAAAGTTCTTACACTTAATAAATACACTTTCGAAATACACCAAAAAAATGTTTTATGTATTTATGTAACCCAAACAAACTTTAAACGCGTTTTGCTCGAAACAACGTTTTTCGACGGCTTGTTGATAAAATCTTCGAATCTACTGAACCGATCCTTGTGAAATTTTAACCACATATTCTTTACAACTATAGCTATAGCGAATGTCAAGGATTTTTTTAAATTTTGATATATTTACTATTTTTTTCGCCAAAAACTGTGAGAAAACACGTTATTTTTTGTTTTTTCGAAAAATGTCGGCCGTTTTGTTATTTTTGCATATATCAAACTCGTATGATATGCGCTAAAGCCATTAACACACTCAATCTAAACCCGTTTGATTTTTTTGTTTCGGATGATCCATCTCCAAGACCCATCAATTTTTTAAAACTATTTTCATCCATAAATAGTGACTTAAATAATAATTTTTTAAAAATGCATTTCGAAAGTGTATTCATTAAGTGTCACAACTTTTATATCAATGTCTATAATATAAACCTATCAGAAAAATTCATAAAAATAGCCTTTTTCAGCGTCTAAAGTGAGAAGACCCCTTAATTTGCAGAATAATGTCACTAAAGTCTCAACGAAAGTAAACATCAATTGTACTTCGAGAAAATGGAAAAATTGCAAAATGTCGGATGTGATTAGTTGCGTGGAATTGCAATGATCAAAATGATTAGCTACTGTGACGACCCGAAAGAGTTGTTAAAAAAATCAGACATGTATTTTTATGTACATTAACAAAGTTCTGTACCGAATTTCAATTAAAAATATGAATAATTAAAGTAGTTATAAACAATCTCGTGAAGGCCCTTCGAACGTGAGTGAGCTCAACGGTGTACTTGATTTTGCCCACTCGGTTAAACTAAAACAGAAACAAAGATTTTCTTCTTCAAATAGATAATACTTGCCAAGACTTGACGGAGCTTCTTTATGTTAACGCGTTTCAATAATTGAATAAAAAAAATGTTTGATTTTTTTTCTTCGTTTTTTCGAGGAAATAGGGCACTGTTAATATCCAATGAAAAAAAATGATAAGAAGAAAAACGCCGGTCACGACTAAACTATTGTTACACTGAATAACTGTACCGAATTTCAAGTCAATCTGTTCATTAGATATCGAGCAATCGTGTACACCGTTTTGAACAACATAATTTCAAGAAAAACGCATTCAAAGTTTTACGCATTTGAAGTTTTACTAGTTTTACTAGTTCTATCGTTCTGATCATATCTTTACCTTCACCTGCGATCCCTGCACGATATTTTGGACCTTCCTCTTTATTTTGCGTTGCCTCAAGCGACGAACGAGCGTTCGTCATTTTCGCGGTAGCCGGACCCCTTAATAATAATAACAATAATACAATCTCAAATTGCAACTAATTTTCTTAATAATAATAGTATTTCATTTCATTATCTAGTTATAGTATTACTATAATAAGAACTATAATAATAATAGATCTATTGTCACAATAGTTTACTATGATAATATTACTACAATAATGATAGTTTAATTTTATTATCGATAAGGTTTCATTATCTATTATCACTTAATAATAATAATAATAATATTTCATAATAGCATCGTAATAACAATGAATTAATTAATGAACAATATATTCATTATTATATTATATTGTTATATTGTTTATTAATATTAATTAATAAACAACATAACAATATATTTATGATTTAATAATAACAAAAATTCCGCAATAGCCACAACAATAACAACAAGAAGAACAACAAAAATTGTAATAATAGTATATTATTTTCGGTATTATTTTTAGCATCTGATCTATTTATTTATTTATTGTAGCTTCCATTTATACAGGATCCTTCCCCTTATTGAATTCCCCACCATATTCCACTTCACATCTCCTCGTTAAAAAAAATTTGTTTAATTTAACATTTAATCTATTATTATTATTACTGATTACTGCTTATTATTATTATTGAATGATAGTCGTTTGGTTACAATATAGTAATAGCAACGGTTAAAATAAACCTTCATCTTAAACGTCATCTAGTATTTAATTTTTAAACATTACTATTATTAGTAACAATGATGGTTCAGAATTTTAATCATTCCCATAATTTTTGCTTAAGGCGTTACCCCCACTTGTAGCGCCAAAAAAGGCCTTTTTCATGAATTTTTTTAAAGAAAACTACAAAACTTTTTTAATCGATCAATATACCATCTTAAAGAACACATCTTGAAGAACTTTCAGTAATTTTTTTATTGAAAAATATTACATTGTTTAGTGGCAAATGGCCGTCAATGAAATAATGTTTTTATATACACGGTTTGCGGTGACCAGCATTGCGGCGAAGTGGATCATCTGAAAAAAAAATGCGGATGGATTTAGTCAAATATAAGTATAAACTAGTCTTTAATCGAAGGATTTTAAAAAATATTCATTTTTCACAAAATGGCGGACAGTCAAAGTTAATGGTTCGATTTTAACGAAAAAAAACGGCCGTTTTTTGGCTATAAAACGGCCATTGTTTTCGAAAAAAAAAACGAACGGTTGAAGACTACATTTTTATGTATTAAATAAGCCTGCAAAATTTCAAGAAGATCGGTTCATTAGTGTTCGAGTAATCTTGGTCACCGACTTCAGAGATGCCATTTTGAGAAAAACGGGTTTAAAGTTTCAATTTCAGTTTACACGAAGAAAATATTTTTTTTTTGTAAACTTACATAGAGTCATCTATTCCGGGCCCATACAGAAGTATGGGCCCGGATACTTATACTTAAAAAAAATGCAATAAAAAAAATCGATTTTTTCAAAATCGCAAGTGGGGGTAACCCCTTAACGAAACAATTATCTGGCTGACTAGTCAGTTTTACCTACCACCTTAATGGTTCACCGGTACACCACCTCGATTTCCACGGAATTGAGAATATCCCCGTGTGTGCACTCTCGTACGATATCGCCTGATGTGCATTTTGATACGTCAACGTAGCGCATATGTTTGTTTCTTCCTCGGCATCTTTCAGCTCTTTTCTGGGGAGGAGAAGACGGGAGGGGGGATTTGGGTGGGGGGGGGGGGAGGGGTGATATATACCTATATGTTATTCACCTCGACGAGGCAATTTGAAACGTTTTGAACGTGCTTCAACGTCGTAACTATTGAGCCGTACGTCCTTGTGACGTCAGCGCTAAAATATTTGTTTGGACTCGAGCGCAAAGGACCGAATGGTTAATGGATTATAAACGAAAGATACAACGCGTGTGCGCGCGCGGGCAAGTCGTAGATTAACGTTCCAAGGCGCCTCTCGCGCGAGCGTTAACTTCCTGCTCAACGTTCCGAGAATTCGAATCTCGAATCATCGATTGTAATTATTTTCGTTGGCGAATAAAGTCAGGAGAAAATTGATCGATTCGATGCCTGGGTATTTGTTTTTGTGGTGGAAGCGTTATTGTTACGCTGGGAGTGTTATTGTTTTTATCGAGGTGCTGCTATTTTGATTAAGGGGCTGTATCAGTGGGAACGCTGAAAATTTGGGTGATTTTCAGGAATTTTTTGGAAGAAAGGTACTCAATTAAATGTTTCGGAAAATTAAGAATAAATTTGGCTATATTTGACCTATATCACGTAATTTTTTCATAGAAAAATATTGAGGTCCAAGCGACTTATGCGCTGCCTTCCGAGGCGCCAAAAAACAAAGTTCCTCCACTGCTGACATGATTCCGGCCGATTGAGTAGCTGAAACCGAAAAAGGAAAAAATGTCGTTAAACTGGAAGGTATTTCCTGTACAATCATGTAGGATTTTCGAAAAATATCAAAATCTAACAAAATGGCGTAGTTATGAAAAAAAAATTTTTTCTTGCCTATAAAATGGTCGTTTTTTTCAATGCCAAATCGTCAATTTTTATCCAATCAAAAATATCCTACTTCATTGTAGATTAAATATATTCAAGAGTACTCAGTTCAAATTTCAAGCCAATTGGATAATTGCTCTTTGAGTTACAATTCCGGCAAATTTGAAAAATCTCATTTCGAGAAAAACGCGTTTAACGGAGACTTTGTTCTTGGAGTGCGATATTTCAGGTGTTTACATTTTATTTTTTTTAAAGGAAACGAGTAAAGCTTTTTGAGTGCGGTTTTTTTCTTGCTTTTATTCATGATATACAGAACGTTAAAAAATTTTTTGTTGAAAAAAAAACCAAAATGGCGGCCGTTGCAGCTCCGCGAAAACAGGTCCTCAAATCGCGGGAGGTAAACGGCTGACATCACTGCCCCCTCTTTGTTGATCTGAAACACAAATTCAAAGCATATTATCAATCTGTGACCCTTTGGTCATGGAATGACGGATGGGTTTTTCGTTTAGTACAAATTTCGGAAAATGGCGGCAATTAAAAAAAATCGAATTTTCGCGTTTTTTTTCGCATAAAAAGATAAATAATAAATGCAAAAATGTATCTATCGAAAAAACGATCCGTCATTCCGTGAAAACATATTTTCTGAGCATGCTCTCCAAATTTCAGGTCGATATGTTAATTACAGCGGTCAGGAGAATGTCAGCCATTTTTAAAAACGTGTTTTCGAGAAAAAACGCGTTTAAAGTTTTGTAATGTGTTTACACAAATGTGTTTATAATTACCGCTAATCGGCAATGCCTGGTCCATAGAGGCATCCCTCCTCTTCTTCTAGCTGCTCATGTTGAGCTCAAATTGATTTTTTGAACATTTCAAGGACAAAGCCTCCCTTAAAATGATTAGAGATACGGCCTTGAAATTTTTACAGGATAAAAAATCGATTTTTTGAAAGTGTCACATTGGTATAGCCCCTTCAAGTCAAGGCAGTCTATAAAACTATACAATATTAAAAAAACATCGCATTCCTGAAATTGCAAGCTAATAGAGACCCCTCAATGTTAAAATTTACATTTTCAAATTTACATCTTCTAAATCGATGTCAATAAAAAATTGATATAATTATCCATATCAATAACATATTGATATTCAAATTTACATTAACATTGCGATATCTCATTGATGTTTTTTTAGTTCGATTAAAATATTTTTGATTCTTTAATTCCAATTATAATCAGATCAACTAATATTATGATAAAACATTTAATCGACTAAGCAGAACGATCGGCTCAATGATAATAATAGCAAAGTTTGATCTTCCATAATATTCAAGTAAATTAAGTTGAGGACTTGAGGACATTTTTTTCTACGATAGAAGAATATTTTTTCGGTAATTGGCGAATAAAATGGCAACTTGTGTTGTCTCGTTGAGTAAAGGCGTTGGAAGAGACGTTCGACGGATGACTTTTCCACGGACGTATTGTGGGGTCGAACCGTACGTGCTGACGTTCGACTTTGTCACGGTGACGTTGCGCGCAGATAGATTTTCAAAGGGGTAGCACTCCTCGGCTCGTAGAAAATCTGCGTACAGCACACCTCTCCCGAAGAATTTATAGACAACAGGTCCACGTTCGTGCGAGTCGTACGTGGTATGGCTTCGAGACGAGCATGCTCGATTCCTTGGAAAAAGGTGGCGTTGACCTCGGTGTGTGCGGCGAACGCGACTGCCAACTTTTTCGTCATTCAAGCGTTCAAACGGAATTTTCCTCTCGTCTTGGAATGTTTTTCAATTTTTTTTCCTTTTAAAAAGTCATAAAAAAATAAATAAAAAACTACTGTTAATGGCTGTGCTGTTAATTATAGCGCAAATTAACTGTTAAAAAAAAACAAAACAGGAAATTTAAATAATTTTGAAAATTAAACTCGCTTTGGAGAAAAAAAGGCATGGAGAAATAAGTTTCAAAAATTCGCGAACGTGATGGAAAATAAAAAAATGTTTTGAAGATAAATTATAATCGAATAATGATAAACCTTTTGGAAAAAAATACAAAAACTTTGTAATTGTGAAACAAAAAGTCAGAACCAATATATTTTCGTAATTTTTTTTTGTTTGGGCGAAAAACCACTGATTTGTGAAAAAAATCGACTTTCCTTTGCATTTTTTCAAAGTATAGTGTAATCCTCCGAATAAACTTCCACTTCCAACTGACCACTGAGCTACGCCAGACCGCTTACCTCATCTTTCTCGGACAGTCTCGATATTCGTAACGCAACGTTACAATACATATTCAAGAATATGTGAAAAAAATGTCAAGTTACAATATTGAAAATTGACCGAGTTACGGACCAGCTATAATTAGTCTTATATAATTGTCCGATGTTCAATTTAAAAAAACCAAAATTTCAATCATTCCATTGGCTATCGCTGTACGTAGCCGTTTGTTTTTTTAAATTCAGAACTTTTCAAGCCCCGAATATAAGTAAAACCTTTTCCAAAATTTCACTTTTATTTAACACCCGCCATTTTGATTTTTTTCGAAAAACTCCGATCTACAACGTGACCTACATTTATATGGATTATAAAACTTGTTTAATTTAAATTTTTCAGACCAACCATTGTCAAGTTATCGATCAGGCCGTTGGACTGAAATTTTATACAGGCTCTGTTATACCTTCATAAAATTATTAACTTTCCATTAGTTATTAATAAAAAATTACGCGAAATAAGTTCAATGTATGCTTAATAACCTACCTTTTTTTTCAAATCCCAAATAAATAATCCAGTAGACAAAAAAAATCGGATAAAACGAGCCTTTTCGGCTCGTCGCAGTGGTGGCCTTTAATTCATCAAAAGTGTCCAATTAAAATCGAGCCGAAAGTTTACAAAAAATGTCAAGTAAGGGAGACTTTGTCCTTGAAATTTTCAAAAAATCAATTTGAGCTCGACATGAGCAGCTAGAAGAAGAGGAGGGATGCCTCTATGGACCAAGCATTGCCGATTAGCGGTAATTATAAACACATTTGTGTAAACACATTACAAAACTTTAAACGCGTTTTTCTCGAAAACACGTTTTTAAAAATGGCTGACATTCTCCTGACCGCTGTAATTAACATATCGACCTGAAATTTGGAGAGCATACTCAGAAAATATGTCTTCACGGAATGACGGATCGTTTTTTCGATAGATACATTTTTGCATTTATTATTTATCTTTTTATGCGAAAAAAACGCGAAAATTCGATTTTTTTTTAAATTACGGAATGACGGATCGTTTTTTCGATAGATACATTTTTGCATTTATTATTTATCTTTTTATGCGAAAAAAACGCGAAAATTCGATTTTTTTTTAAATTGCCGCCATTTTCGGAAATTTGTACTAAACAAAAAACCCATCCGTCATTCCATGACCAAAGGGTCACAGATTGATAATATGCTTTGAATTTGTGTTTCAGATCAACAAAGAGTGATGTCAGCCGTTTACCTCCCGCGATTTGAGGACCTGTTTTCGCGGAGCTGCAACGGCCGCCATTTTGGTTTTTTTTTTCAAAAAAAAATTTTTTTAACGTTCTTTATATCATGAATAAAAGCAAGAAAAAACCGCACTCAAAAATCTTGACTCGTTTCCTTTAAAAAAAATAAAATGTAAACACCTGAAATATGGCACTCCAAGGACAAAGTCTCCGTTAATGTTCCTTCAAAAATAATTATTATTTCCACCGTGCTCTACAATTCTATATAGTAATTAATTTAATCGTTGCTTCGTAATTAATAAAAAATATTCCAATGAAAAAAAGATCGCAGAATTTCAAAAAAATTCAATGAACATTCCTTTACAAATGCTCATTATTCTCCACGTACTCTACAATTCTACAATACTACGTAAATTTAAAAATAACTAACCGTAATATTTTTCGCCGACAAAATATATTCACAAGGAAACTTTTCCGGGACAAAAGGAGCCTCGGGACAGGATAAATAAATACGCAAAGCAGATTGTTATTTTGTAATAATAAAATGTATTAAATAGGTAGTGTATCGTTGGCAATACTTATTGAACTACATGTTTTCGTGGTACACGAGACTTTTTTTTGTGTTGTGTGTTTTCGATTCGCTGTTACATTTTTTTCTTCATCTGTTTTTTTCCTCCTATCAACCGATGAAAATCAGACTTTCATCGCTCCCGGCTTTTTTCCCTAGTAACGAAAACAAAAAAAAAGAAAAATCAAGGCATCTTCATTATATCACTTTAGTGGTCCCATTGTGGATTTTCAAACGACGAATCTCTTCGAAACATTCGCAAAGACTACGAAAGAAAAAGCCAAAAATAAAAGCAACAATAACAATACAATAATTCACACGAGTTCAACCAAAATATGAATGTTTTTTTTTATTTTCAAATAAATTTCGAAACGAAAAATTTGTCGTTTTCTTCATTCGCATTTTCGCCGTCTCTCGGAGTTTTCGCGAGTATAATTTTCGAAGGATTCTCTCGTCAGCCTATCAATTGGCTCCCATGCGTGTGCGCAGCAGTACGTATAAGACTGAAATTCGGATACGATAATCGATGCAGATTTTCATCGTTTTTTTTTCTCTTTTTTTTTACAAGGAGCAAGGTGTGTGGAAGAAAAAAAAAGATGGTTTTTTTTTGTTGTTTAAACTTTGATCGTACCAAGAAAAATTGGAGATCGGGGTTCCCGGGATTCTCTCACGCCGTAATGCACGATCGACATCTATATCACAAGGGAAAATTAAGTATACGCGTTCTCGTATTTTTTTTCCTTTATCTGCATAGTAATAATAATAATATAATAATAATAATAATATTAATATAATAATATAATAATAATAATAATATTAATAGCAATATCTGATGAGAAAAAGAGGTTCGAGGAGAATGTCGAGCATTGAATCAAACCGTATATTCAATTCAAATTCATTTACGGTATATAACGTTTCGGTAAGAGTAAAAAACCAAAAAACAAAAAAACAAAAAAAAACGCAAAGCTTTCTAGGTTTCGAACCGGAAGTACGCGTGATTTTTTTTGCCCATATTTCACACGGTATTCGGTTTATCACAGTGAAAACGAAAGATAAAAAAAAAGAAGAAGAACAGAAATAATCAACGGCTGAAGAATATTATTGACGAGCAACCAAAGGAAGTGATCGGGATTTGACGAATTACCGTGCAGAATTAAAGAAAAAAGAAAAAAAAAGAAAGAGAATGACAATCAGCTGACTAAACCGGAAGCTCGAGACGGTTAAGAGAGCGAGATGGGCAGGAGAGATAAAGACGAAGAGAGAAGGAGAGGAGAACAAAATGCTAGTCTGAATGAGAAGGGGGGGGGGAGAAAATAATAATTACATTTCGGAGTGGGTTACCTGCTGGTTACAATATTATTAATATTTATATCCATTCTGAGAGCCAAGAGATCGACCTTGCACATTCGTACAAACGCATTAACATTATTTTGTTTCATTTCTTTCTTTATTTTCTTTTCTTTTTTTTTCGTTTTCTTTTTGATCGCGCACGCGCGCGCTCGTGTGTGGGTGTAGGTGTGTGGGTGTTTATATAACTGTGAAAGAGAACGCAGTATAAAATATTGTATAAATATATAAATACGATTGAAAAAATAAATATATTAAATTAAGAAAAAAAAGAGACATACACGTAAAGTATATTATTTAATTTATATATATATATATATATATATATATATATATATATATATATATATATATATATATATATATATGTATATGTATATGTATGTATGTATGTATGTGTATGTATGTATGAATGTATATATATGATCAAGTCAATATCAGGGAATCTAAGGGAGGGAATCAAAATCAGCTTGTTTTTAAATTTGTTTTCTCTTCCTTCACAAGAATGGCCTCAAATTGCAACTAAGCTCGTAACCGAAAGAAATACAAATAAAAATAAACCCAAACGTAGAACTATCCCGGCATTTCTTTAGAACGAGAAATAAATAAATTTCATTTTTTTTTTTGTAATATTCTCGATAAGATCGAACCCGAAGATGCGCTCCAAAATTTCATCGGAGGGAGAAAAAAAACACGACGTCCGAGTCGGGAAATGACTTAATTTTTTTTTAACACAACAGAAGGATAAAATAGAAATAACGGATATCGCATGCGTTTACGTCGATGGATCGATAAAAAAAAAAAAGAAAATCATTGAAAACGAACTGGAGAAACGAATATTTGGTCATTGGCGTCGTTGTGTGTGTTCACTCTCGGAAGCGACGAATTCGCGCTTTTTTTTGCGTCTCGTCGCGCATTAGGCACTATTTTTTTCGAATTACATTTCGTACGTGCAAGACAGCGGAATAAAATATTACTCCGTCGCGCGTTTCTACTCGTTCCCTTTAAATCTCGATACCCTTTTTTTGCACAAATTTGCTCGTTCACGGGGTTCGTTTTTTTCTTTCTTTCGCGTTTATTTTTGAGGGCGGAAGACGAGAAAAAAGTTAATAAATTATTGTTCTTCTTGCCACGTTTTCGCGCAACTTCTGCATAATTCACATTATTATTTTCTTTTTTTCTCTCTCTCTCATATATATATATATATATATATATATATATATATATATATATATATATATATATATATGTATATTTTATTGCGAAGGCACTCGGTGGTCGCTGGAGCAATTATATATATATACATCACGCGTGCGCGCGCATATATCAATTACGCGTGATTTTCTTTCCTTTCTTTCCCCTCTCTGTCTAAGCGTACACAATTTAAACACAAGACACAACGTGTGCGTGTTATTTTTTTCTCTTCCCTCGCGTGTGGTTATTCCAGTTTTTTTTTTTTCGTTCCTTTCATTTCGTTGGGAAAGCTCGCAAAGGGCAGTCGGCCGGAAAAAAAAGAACGCTGTAAAAATAGATAAACCTTTGCCTGCTTCCTTCTTCGTCACGTACGAAACAAAAAAAGAAATTAAATAATCGTTAAATAATCGGACGATAACTCGTTATTCGTATTTTCTTGGCAATAATCCTTCCATTTACACACACCCACATACGTTGATTTCATACCTGAATATGATGGAGACCAGAGGGACCATTTTCCCTCGGCAATCAACGAGTACTGAATAATAATAATAATAATAATATTAAAAATAATAATAATAATATTAAAAATAATAATAGTGCCTGTGTTGGATGAATGGATTTCAGCAATGGTAAATTCGGGAGACAGAGTTCATACTTGCAGCAATAATCGTAATGTGGAAAGACCATTGTGTTGCAGAAATAATTGTTAAAAAAAAACGCCAAAGAAAATATGAAACGAATCACCAACAGCGACGTTGAACACCAAATTCGTGACTTTTACAACCGTCCTGCCCTAAACCTCAAAAAGGGAAATGCGTTTCTGTGTACGTGTGTGGGTGCGAGCAGCGGTTTTTCGATTTCCAAGAATTTTTTGTTTGTTTTTTTTTCTTTTTTTTTAACATCGGAGTTCCAGCGCCTTGGCGATTATTGTCCCTATTTTTTTCCCCTCCTTCCTTTCTCATAATATACATCGTCGTTTATAAAAATTATATATATATATATATATATATATATATATATATATATATATATATATATATATATATATATATATATATATATATATATACACACATATATATGTATATATACATATATATATATATGTTTTCGTTTCTGTGTAAATATCAAATGTGTGTGTGTGTTCGTGTGTTTCTCTACATTATTGTCGAATTGGTCACTTTGTTTCGAAAGCTAGTGATGAAAAATAATAATAATAATAATAATAATAATAATCGCAAAACGATAATTCATCTTCGGGAGCTTTTTTCTTTTTTTTTAATAAAAACCTGCACGACGTCCCCGTGAATCGTGAAGTTTGTATGAATATAATATAATATATATAATAATAATAATAATAATAATAATAATAATAGTTATATCTATAATAATTATAATATTAATATTAATAATAATAATAATAATAAAGGATGAATTGAATCTACAATAACATTTGTTATCAAGTATATAAATTAAATGAAAAAAAGAAACCTTTTCTTTTTCGTAAATAGCGTGAAGAATCGCCCGTGTATGTGTGTGTGTGTGTGTGTACACACACACACACACACCCAAAATGTATCAAACGTTTTGAGAAAATAGACTCGCGAGTGATTTTTGTTTTTCTTCTTTTCGCAAACGGCCAATCGCAATTAACGCGAGATCGCGCGTTTCTTTTTCCTTTCTCGTATTTTCTTCAACGCTGTTCCCGAGCCGTAAAGTAACCAAAAGTGTCGTTTTTGTTTTGTTCTCCTCGCTTGTCGCTTATTTCGTGAGAATTCTCGCGTGTGGGGAAAAGAAGAAAAAAAAATCGTCGTCTTATCGTCGAGGGACGAAAAACGCTCGAGTTCTTTTTTATTGCGGAGGCGCGAGGTGGGGGGGGGGGGGGGGGTGGAAGAGAACATTTTTCGTTTTTTCGGCTGGCGAAACGGGCGTGAGAAAAAATTACGGGGAAAAAAACGAGAGAGAGAGAGAGAGAGAGAGAGAGAGAGATAGGTAGGGAGATAAAAAATCTCGTTTCCCTTTCCCGTTGAATCCTCTGCCTCGAGAAATCTTCATCCAATCGCAGAATGTTTTCCAAGACATACGGACAATATTTTTCTATTGCAATAGTTACGTATCACGTTTCGTCCGTGTCCGTGTTTTTTTTTTTTTCAATCTCTCGTAATTTTTCTCCTCCGCCTTCTTCCCCGTAAAATTGAAAGAACGAAAGTGACGCGAAAGGCCAAGAATAATAAAATTTCGACAATCGAGGAGAAATAATATTCCCGAGGAAACATAAGATGGCTGTGCAAAATCAAAATTCACGGATCGTTCGAAAAAGCGAAAAAGTAAAAAAAAAATCTTCAATTCCTTGGTCCAAATCGAAATTGCGAAATGCGACGCGTTGTCTCGCAAGTATAATAATAATAATAATAATGATGATGATTTTTTTAAAGAAAAACAAAATCACACTTTTTTTCACAGACTCTCGTTCTCACCCGAGCAATGGAAGACAATCGTAGCTAAGACACCAGTCACACATATATATATATCTATATATGTATGTATACGTATAATTAAATATTCGTCGTTTTCTCGTCGTTTCGCACAAAAAAAAACCATCACCCACGTTCAACCGTTCTTCTCCTTCCTCAATCAACGTCCGTAATTTCTCTTGTCTTTCTTTCCCACTCCGCGTATTACACCCGTTCTCTCCTTTCAATCCGCCAAATTTTCAACGACGTTAAACCTCGCATCGTCCGAATGCAACGAAAATTCGTTTCTTCTCGTTTCAATTTCTTTTGGCAAATCCACGAAAAATCGACAACGTTTTTCATTTTCTCATTTACAGATCTACAGTGGAAATTTGCGAAAAATATTTTTCCGTCCGATTCAAAGATGAAAATAAAAAATCACTTTCGTCGCTATCCAACGATGCAGCCATCGCAAGTTTTTTCGTCGACCAGAGGCGAGATGAACGAACGAAAGAAAAAATGCGATTGGAAATTGTTTTGGAATATTGCAACGTCTCGCCTGCCTCGAGTCACATACTTGCGTATGTAATTATATATATATATATATATATATATATATATATATATATATATATATATATATATATACATACATACATACATATATATATATGTATATATATATATATGTATATATATACATATATATACATATACATATATATACACACCCATATAAATATAAATATAAATTAATCGAGAGATAATTGTCGAGCGACGCCTGGCGGTGCGCCGAACAACGAAAGACGTCAGCAAAGCGCAGGCTCCTTCGAAACATCACGAGGAGGAAGAAAAAACGCTAAAAACTGGACGTCGAGATTTTTCGCTCTCCTTGATTCTCAGTTTTTCGCTCCAATTATTTAAAAAGAAAGTAAAAAAAATTAACTTTTTAAAAAATCCACCAGGTGTCGCTCTACGAATATCGTGTCATCGATCTCGCGCGCCTACGTCACTTTGCGAGCTTAACTTCTACTTTATGAAGAATATATATATATATATATATATATATATATATATATATATATATATATATATATATCACTCGTAATGATAATAATAATAATAATGATACGATAATAACGGCGAAAAGCAATAATTAAAGAATACGGTGAGTGTGTCATCCATGTTGAATTGAACCGAGCAATCAATAAAG
This sequence comes from Ophion slaviceki, assembly GCA_944452715.1. Classification (NCBI taxonomy): domain Eukaryota; kingdom Metazoa; phylum Arthropoda; class Insecta; order Hymenoptera; family Ichneumonidae; genus Ophion; species Ophion slaviceki. The sequence goes on along the minus strand of CALYCA010000044.1, from coordinate 15,616 downwards.
ACGAGTTATGGAACAAGAGGAGTGAAGAAACGATTCGTAGGACGATGGTAGGTAAGAATAAAAGAAAAAATCAATGAAAGAAAGACTCGCGCTCAATGTGTAAAAAGTCCGCGACGTCCAATACTCGTTCTTCCGTTCAGCCTGCTTCTTCTCCATTTCCGCGCTTCGGGCCAACATTGGGCCACGTCCCGAACGAAAAAAAGAAAAAAACGAAGAAGAATCGCTCTGACGTTTGCACCCTCGGAACCGAAAGTTCTTTTCAATTTTCTTCCAATTTCGTCATTTCCATTACAATCTACAATTTTTCGATAAATCAAGGCCACTCCGGAGGTCGAAAAAATCGGCTTTTTGGGAATTGTTTTTTTTTTTTGCCGAAAAACTACAAAACGAATCGAGATTACAAAAAAGGGTGTTTCGTCGTGCAGTGAAAGTGTGCGATACTTTTTTCGAAGCGATTTCAAAATGGCGACTGTGCGGCGTTTATCTCAAAACTGCATTTTTCAAGGACGTCGCGTCGAAAATTGAAAATGGTAATTTTACAAATTTGACAGTCCATTGTGTAAAACATTTGAGATGTGTAAAAATTGTATGACCTTTGTAATTTTAATAATTTATATTTAAATGTAATAATTTCTCGACGTCGTCCGTGAACGAAAATGAGTATTTGAATTTCCCGCCACTTTCGTTCACTTCAAATACTCATTTTCGTTCACGGGCGACGTCCTTTCTTGCACCACAAAGCCCACCTTTGTTTTTTATATATTCGAAATTTAAAAAAAAACAAGAAACGATCATTCGTAAATATTTGCAAAGTTGCTTCGTTCGTAATAATTGCAGTCACTTCAGTTTCCACAAGGCTGCGTGTAATTTGTGAATTCCAATTTCTCAGTGGCTTCTCAGCAATTTCACGACGATTGGAAAGCTTTAAATATAACAATTTTAAATTGAAATTGTATTGAATTATAAATTATTAAAATTATAAACTTCGTGAAATTTTCACCCAACCTTTCAAATGTTTCACACAATGACCTATCGAATTAAAAAACATTCATCACCATTTCCAATTTTCGATACTCAAGTTGGCAAACTCGGACAATTTTCAACCGATTCACTCGAACCGTTGAGTATATCTCGAAAAATACATCGTCTATGGAATTCCGTACGATTTTTTTTTTACATTGCATACTTCATTTGATATTAACGATTTTTTGTCCAAATTTTTTACTTTCCAAAAATTTGCCTAAAAAATCGTCACATAATTGTCAACAACAAATGAACTACGCAACATAACCAAAAAATCGTACGTCCTTCCAGACAATGTAATTCTCAACATACATCCTCCATTTCAAGTGAATCCGTTGAAAATTGTCCGAGTTTGTTTGGGTTTGTTAAAAAAACGCAGTCTTACGATAAACGCTGCACAGCGGCCATTTTGAAACGAATCGCTTCAAAAAAATTATCGCGCGCAGTCACCGAGACGTACAACAAACCCCCTTTTACGTAATCTCGATTTGTGTCGTAGTTATACCAAAATCAAAAAATCCCCAAAAAGCCTATTTTCCGAGTGTCCTAACCTAACATCTCCGAGACAAAATGGCCGATATTCCCCTCCGTCGTGACCTGACCGAGTAAAAGAAAGTTCGCGTTCCAGCAAACGTCACCGCGAAAAAGCCGAAAGAAAGCACGACCGTTTTTTGTCGCGTCCCCAATGTCCGCAACGATTGATTTATATCTTGAGATTGTCAAAATCGCCGATGGTGGAGCTGATTCTGTTGAACACGGGTAGTCTCGATTCGGCGTTGGGTGACGTTGGCGAGGGTGTCCTCGGTGCGTTTAAATCGTCATTGATCGACGTGTTGTTGTTGGTTGGGCTGGGTGTGTGCCTCGTCGCGAGCAGTCCAAAGTCCTGTCCAAAGCTGAACGGTGTGGTTGGCGGTTGATTGTTGTTGGAGTCGTCGCTGAAGAAGCTCGCCATGGAGTTGGTGGGTGATTGGCTGAGGCTGGAAGACGGTGACACGGACTCGCCGTTGCTGCCGAGTGAGAAAGTTGGGCTGAGATTGAGGGGTTTGGGTCGCGCGGCCCCAATGACGACAGAGCTCGCGTTGTTCTGGCCGAGCTGATGAATCTGTTGAGAATGATGATGATGATGATGGTGATGCCCGTTGTGCTGTTGATGATGGCTGTTGGATTGCTGATGCGACGACATGCTGAGGGAATTCGTGCGCAGCAGTGCGGCCGAATTGTTGTTGCTGTAGGTGTTTTGATTGTTGCTTGTTTGTATGCCAAGGCTGAGGGACGTGGTCCTCATGAGTGGCATGCTGGGATTGTTGGTTGTCGTCGTGGCGGCGGCGGCGGCGGCAGCGGCAGCCGCGGCGGCGGCGATCGCCTGTGGCGCCCCCGTTATTTGCTCCAACAGGCTGATGTTGAGATTGAAGGCTGCCGCGGTCGCGGCACTCGAGCCGTTCAACAGCGGGCTAAGGCCCATTATGTTGGGCTGAGTCGAGCCCAATTGGGCGCTCACCTTTTGATTGTGTATCCGCGCTTCCTCGAAATTGTGGATAAAGTGACAGCGCGGGCCGTACGGGCAAAAGCCAATGGTGTGAAAAGTTCGGCACAGCTCCGTCTTGTATTTTGGATGACGGGCCAAGTTTCGAAGCTCGCTGTAGCCGTGAGCGAATTGACACTTGTCGCCGTATTTGCAGGCCCCGCTCTCCTCGAACGGCCGACATAGCTCGGTCTTGTAGCGCGAGGTTGGCTCGCTCACGCTGCGATCCAACTTTCTGTGCTGCTCGATAAGCGTCACCAGTGACGTGTAGCTTCGCCGTAGTGGCGCGTGGCCGACGCTCGTGTGCGACGGGGACGAAGACGAGGCCTCCTTGGGCTTCGAAGGCGTCGAATTCTGAAACAAGGGGTAAACAAAGCCGTTAGACCGACGTTCGGTGAGCCCGCGTGGAAATTTCGATCGGGCCCCCCCCCAAATCAGGGCCCGAGCGGGTTGCTCGACTGACCTGGTAGGGCACTGATAAGGCAGTCTGAAAGGGCCCTACTGGGAAATGTTACGTTGTGTCACATGTGGGCCTGACCTGGTGGCCTGATCGGGCCCCTATCGGGGTTGCCTGATCAGAAAGAAATGCGTATATTTCGAAAACCCAAAATGGAACGAACCACTTGATTTAGAGTTTCACTACAATGATTCTGTATCGTAATTCGTCATTCCCTGGCCTGCTGAAACGTTTTTGTTCGAAGAAAATGTTTCGCCTATGTGGGAATCGAACCTCGTACGTACCTAACCAAAGCTACTCACGCTGCCACTATGCTACCGAGTGCTTGTAACATCTTGGTCCCGGATATGGCATAAGAGACCAAATGAATTCCTATAATTATTTGTTGTATCACATAAAGTATGTCAATTAGTTAAGGGCTTACCCCCACTTGCGATTTTGAAAAAAAAATCGATTTTTTTTTATTGCATTTTTTTGAAGTACAAGTATCCGGGTCCATACTTCTGTATAGACTTACATAGAGTCGTCTATTCCGGGCCTATACAGAAGTATGGGCCCGGAATAGATGACTCTATGTAAGTTTACAAAAAAAATATTTTCTCCGTGTAAACTGAAATTGAAACTTTAAACGCGTTTTTCTCAAAATGGCATTTCTGAAGTCGGTGACCAAGATTACTCGAACACTAATGAACCGATCTTCTTGAAATTTTGCAGGCTTATTTAATACATAAAAATGTAGTCTTTAATCGTTCGATTTTTTTCGTTAAAATCGAACCATCAACTTTGACTGTCCGCCATTTTGTGAAAAATGAATATTTTTTAAAATCCTTCGATTAAAGACTAGTTTACACTTATATTTGACTAAATCCATCCGCATTTTTTTTTTCAGATGATCCACTTCGCCGCCATGTTGGTCACCGCAAACCGTGTATATAAAAACATTATTTCATTGACGGCCATTTGCCACTAAACAATGTAATATTTTTCAATAAAAAAATTACTGGAAGTTCTTCAAGATGTGTTCTTTAAGATGGTATATTGATCGATTAAAAAAGTTTTGTAGTTTTCTTTAAAAAAATTCATGAAAAAGGCCTTTTTTGCGCTACAAGTGGGGTTAACGCCTTAATATCATTGTGACAATTAAAGAGGATTATCGAATAACATGCTATAGATTTTTGAAACTTAACCTTGTGTGTATATATATATATATATATATATATATATATATATATATATATATATATATATATATAATTCCTCTCTCTCTCTCTTCGCCTTACAAAGCTGCCGAAATCTTCTGACACGCATCCGAGTTGCATAACGTTTTTTGTCGCGACAGTCCATAGAACCTTTTTTTTAAATAGAATTCAGGAATGCATAGAAACTCCGAAGCTACGATGCTGTAAAATCGAAGTTTCCATGTGGAAAATAAGAGGTTATGTGCATCTATCGACTGCTGAGGCAGTTATAGGGCAAGCCTATTTATGGCCTCATCAGGATAAGCCATAGTAGGGCCTATTAGGGCAAGCCTTAGTAGGGCCACATTAGGGACAGCCTTAGCAAGGCCCTATCATGGAAAGCCTTATTAGGGCCTATCAGAGCAAGCCTTGGTAGGGCCCTATCGGGGAAAGCCTTAGTAGGATCTTATCAGGGACGGCCTTAGTAGGGCCATTTTAGCATAGCCTGATTTAGGGCCTGAATACTTCCGGCCCGATCGGGACCGGATCAGGATGTCCGTAATAGGTTTTACCCGCGTCACATCGGGGTCTGATCCTGGTCAGGCTAACCCTAAGAAATTTCTATTCGGGATGTGGCGGTGTTGGACTTGGTCAAAGTGGAACTAGAGTTTGGTGTCTTTGGAAGAACGATTTCGGGCGTTTGGGAGCTGCTGAAGCAAAGGCGGGTTTCTGCTGATTTTGGGAACTTCGTCCAAACCCAAACTACCCGCGACAATGGAAAGCCTCGTCATTGAGGGGCCAGTACAACGCTGAACATTTGGGTGATTTTCGGATGTTTTTTTGGAAGAAAAGTACTCAATTTGATGTTTCGGAAAATTAAGAATATATTTGGCTATATTTGACCTATGTTACATAATTTTTTCATAGAAAAATATTGCGGTCCAAGCGACTTATGCGCTGCCTTCGGAGGCGCAAAAAAAAAAGTTCCTCCACTGCTGACATGATTCCGGCCGTTTGAGTAGCTGACACCGAAAAAGGAAAAAAATATCGTTAAACTGGAAGGTATTTCCTGTACAATGACGTAGGATTTTCGAAAAATATCAAAAACTAACAAAACGGTTAACAAAATATCAAAAACTAACAAAACGGTTAACAAAATATCAAAAACTAACAAAAAAACAACAAAATTCAAATTTCAAGTCAATCGGATAATTGCTCTTCGAGTTGCAATGTCAGCAAATTTGAAAAATCTCATTTCGAGAAAAACCCGTTTAAAGATAAGCCATCGATTTTTGCAAGATAAAATGACATTTGCCATAAAAACTGCTAATCAGCTACACCTGGCCTATACAATGGAACCTCCTCTTCCTCGAATAATGCCTGCTGAGAGGCTGAAGTATTTCACACTGGTATAGCCCCTTGATGCAAACTACAGAGGGTTTCTAAGCAAAAATGGCAGATATGTCCAGATGAAATAGCTTTGTGCAAACTTCAACAAGAAGGCAAGGATTCCAGGCTGGTTAGGTACCTTCATCCAAATTCAAACGACCTTCGACAATGGAAAGGGTAGTTTGCAACCCTGCGGAGCGGTTTGCCAAACAGGAATAGCAATGTTGTCTGGGTGAAATAGCTTCCTTCAAACTACAACAAGAAGCCAACGGTTCTAGGCGTTTGGGCGTCGCGAAAGATACCAAAAGGCATTCTTGATGCTGCTTTGGTACTTTCGTCCAAACCCAAACGTCCTTCACCGATGAAAAGCGTAGTTTAGTCTACATGAAATAGACTTGACCAAACTGCAATAAGAATCCAACCGTTCCAAAGTATATATAAGTCCAAAGTAACTAAAAGTCATTCTTCCTGCCGGTTTGGTGCCTTCTTCCAAACCCAAACTACCTTCACCACTGGAAAGGGTAGTTTGCAACCCTACGGAGCGGGTTGCCAAGCAAAAATGGCAAAGTTGTCCAGATAAAATAGCCTTGTTCAAACTACAACAAGAACCCAAGGGTACTAGGCGTTTGGAAGCCGCTAAAGATACTAAAATCTTCCTCCTCGTTTGGTATCTTCTTCCTAACCCAAACTACCCTCGACAACGAAAGGCCGCTCCCCTCGCCGATCTTCCCGACTACGGAGGGTTGCAAAACAAAAATGGCGCCGCGAGTCCAGCCCCGTTTCAATCGAGGGGTCGTAAACGTCGCGCCCAAAGTAAAATGGCCGCAACGCCGATCGAGCCGAATTGACAAGACCCCCCCCCCGGTAAAACTAGGCATCCCTGAAGAACGGTACAAAAGGCGTGGCAATTTTCACCGCGAACAAATTCACCATTTTTTCATTAAAAAGAAAATAAATTGAAAAATTATTCGGATTCAGAGATTTTAAATGAAAAACACATTGCAAAATTGTTCGGATCAACTTTGTCATTTTTTTCCAGTCCCAACTCCAGTCCAACTCTATATACAGTGAGCTAATGAGCTGCCTTTCTCTAGGCTGCCTAATGGGCGCATTCCCATGGCCAAAATTTCTCCAGTCTTATTCCTATCTGATTTCCTTCGGTATCGATGTCTTCCAGTACGTTCTGCATAAACTGCAGTCCTACTCCAGTCCTACTTCAGTCGTACTTCAGTCGTACTTCAGCCCTACTCCAGTCCCACTCCAGTCCAACTCCGTCTACAGTGAGCTAATGAGTTGCGTTTCTCCAGTCCCACTCCAGTCCTACTCCAGTCCAACTCCATCTACAGTGAGCTAATGAGTTGCTTTTCTCCAGCCTAACTCCAGTCCAACTCCATCTACAGTGAGCTAATGAGTTGCCTTTCTCCAGTCCCACTCCATCCTACTCCAGTCCAACTCCATCTACGGTGAGCTAACGAGTTGCCTTTCTCCAGTCCCACTCCAGCTGTACTTCAGCCCTACTCCAGCCCAACTCCAGTCCAACTCCATCTACATCGAGCTAATGAGTTGCCTTTCTCCAGGCTGCCTAATGTGCGCATTCCCATCGCCGAAATTTCTATCTCAGCTGACGAGTCGTCATCGCCCAGCTCGGATATTCGGCCGTTTTCTTCTCATTACCAATCTCACAACGGGGTTTCGAAGGCTCGACGATTGCCGAGGACAAAGCACAGCAACGAAGCAATTGAAGGTACGAGATTACTCGTCCCCCATTGCGATCGTATCGAGGCTCGTTTGATGATTTCATCAATAGCCTTTATCGATTATGTGCGGTCGGGATGTGGAGCCGGCTCGAGCCATGCAGCCTTCCGATCTACCTGGACGATCGTTTCGTCGACCCCCAAGCGCCACATTTCGGAAACTCACACCAATGGAAAAACCTGAGCGTGATCGAGGAAAAAAAATTTATCCGGATGGGAATTGCCTGAAAACAATGGTGGCTCGGGGGCGTAGGGGGGTGGTAAATCTTTGCCCGAGCAGGTAGACGCAACGCGGTCATTTTCGGGACTCCCTTAATTTCCTCGGTATCGAAGGATCGATCCCACGCGCTAGTCCGGAGCCAAAAACAAAACCCTGCCTAGACACACCCGACCCAAAACCATAAATCCACGCCCGGGGATTTTATGACCTCATTCTCTTGGGGGAGAGGGGGGGGTCAACTTTTTTTTGTCTTCTTCCTCTTTCGTCCTCGATCCTTCTCCCGTCTCTTTCCAACTATCGCTGACTAACCATTAAGGGATTTCCAAGTTTTTTTCTTTACTTTTTTTCCTTTTCGTGCACTAAATTGCTCCTCGCTGTAGGCAAGATACGCGATATCCCCGATCCCTTGACCCCCTTACTTTTTCGACACGAAAAAGGCCAGATTATTCACGAACTTGCCAAAGATATCCAAACGAAACTGAACAAAACCACAAAAACTCGACAACCTCACTGCTCACATGTCGCAAACGATGAGAATAATAATAATAATAATAATAATAATAATAATAATAATAATAATCTTCAAATAAAATGACAATAATGAAAAATAATTTGGATTTGAACTTATGACAACTTATGATAATAATAATGATACTCTTGATATAAAATGAAATATAATTTTGATGTGAAATTCAGATGATAATAATAACAATAAATTATTTTTATATGAAATCTCAATAATAATGACAATAAAAATATATAATTTTGATATGAAATGATACAAAGTACAATACAAATAATAATCTTCACCGTACGTTTCAATTTAATTTGCATTTTCTTTCGTTACACGTATTTTCTCTGTATCGAAAACGTATAGTTGTGTCTTAGAGAGGGGGGGATACACTTCGTAGCGCATAAATTTGCAGTGACGGGGAAAAAACAAGAAAAAAATATGTGCGCCGCTGGATATAAATGGCAAGATCTCTCTCTCTCTTTCTCTCTCTCTCTCCCTCTCTCTCTCTCTCTCTCTCTCTCTCTCTCTCTCTCTCTCCCTCCCTCCCCCTCATCTAAGCGTCTCTAAAGAACCAAATGAGCAGAAGCCAAAAAGCACACGATGCCGACCGTACAAATAAATCGATCTCTACATTCGTCCGGATCCAAACGTACCAAAAAAAAAAATATCCGCCCGTTTGCGGGATTTCGTGGACGGGAAAAATCAAACAAAAAAAAACATCGTAAAAACCAGGCGCAAGAAAGTAAAATAATTTGTAAATTTCAAGCACGCGACCCAATAGTTTAATGTCGTGAGAGGGGAACGTATCACGTGAAAAAGGCAAAAACAGAGAGAAAGAGAGAGAGAGAGAGAAGCGCAGCCATACACACACACACACACACACACACACACGCACACGCACACGCACACGCACACGCACACGCACACGCACACGCACGCACACACACACACACACACACACACACACACACACACACACACACACACACACACACACACACACACACACACACACACACACACACACACACACACACACACACACACACACACACACACACACACACACACACACACATACTTAAAATAAAATTTGCATAGTAGATTTCATCGTCCAAGAAGTCTTATTCCTCGTTCGCGGGTTATCGTTTTATATTTAATTTATGCAAGATCCCTGGCCGATTACTGCTCCTTGCTTCTTTGGCCACTTCGCGAGCGCCTCTCTTCGATCTGTGTATAAAATTAATACCCCGCTTCTGCTGACGTGTACGTATATATGTATACATATAATAATAATAATAATAATAATAATAAATACGAATACATTCGAAATAATTTCCGAACATTTTTCTAAGGCATGACATTTTATATTTTCGTTGGCAATAAATTTTTGTTTTGTTTTTTTTTTCCTTTCGTGAGTACACTGATTGGGTAGAATTCGCCGGGTGTGTGTGCGCGCGTGCATGTGTGATAACGAAAGGAAGAAAGAAGCATACTGCGAACAAAAATAAAGAAATGTTATGCCATAGAAATATGTGCGAAGATTATTTGAAATGTATCTGTACTTATAAACATATATAAAAGGCTTCCTGGAGCTTAATTTAAAAATTATACAGCGTAGAATTCATGGGTGAGAAGTGAACGAAAGAAAAAATCGATTTTTCAAATGAAAACTTGCATTTTTGGGAAGCTTGAGCGACTTTTTCTCACCATCCAATTATCTTCGTTAAAGAAAAAAAAATTGTCGCGAAATCTGCGAGCGGTCAAAAATTATTTAGAGCTTAATTTAAAAATTATAAAACGTAAAATTCATAGGTGAGAAGTGAACGAAAAAAAAATCGATTTTTTCATGAAAACTTGAATTTTTGGGAGGCTTGAGCGACTTCTAATATTTTTTGACCGCTCGCAGATTACGCTACAATTTTTTTTCTTTGAAGAAGATAATTGGATGGTGAGAAAAAGGAAAAAAAATAGAGCTCAAATTTGGGCCACCCTAATATATATATATATATATATATATACATATATTAGGGTGGCCCATCCAATTATCTTCTTCAAAGAAAAAAAAATTGTAGCGTAATCTGCGAGCGGTCAAAAAATATTTTGCAATGTGTTTTTCTTTTAAAATCTCTGAATCCGAATAATTTTTCAATTTATTTTCTTTTTAATGAAAAAATGGTGAATTTATTCGCGGTGAAAATTGCCACGCCTTTTGTACCGTTCTCGCAGATTACGCTACAATTTTTTTTTCTTTGAAGAAGATAATTGGATGGTGAGAAAAAGGAAAAAAATAGAGCTCAAATTTGGGCCACCCTAATATATATATATATATATATATATATATATATATATATATATATATATATATATAATACGGTTTGACAGTCAATTTTTTCCGCACTTTCGATCACCAGCTTGTTCCGAATTTACTACCATCATTAAAAAAAAATCCCTCCCCGAGCGCGAGAAACGCAACGAACGAGAAAAAAAGAAAAAAAAACCATTACTTCCTCGAAATGTTTTTTCGTTGCGATAATACGAGATTATCTCGACGAGAAAGCCTCGCATGTGAGTTGCATTCAGCGCGAAAACTTGAGCCAATTTTTTCAGCACTCCATCTCCATCTTCCGCTCGTCTCCTTTATATCGTATTTGTCACATGAAGAGTCGCGATCGTTGCAAGAATAATACAAATACATGCGTCGCGAACGTGCGTCACGGATCTGCGTGCATGCGAGTGTATTTTTCTTGTCGCGACGTTTATTTATTTTATTTCACTTTACGTGAGTTGTCAGATACGAGCGAGCGAGATCGAGATCGAGATCGAGAGAGATCGAGAGATCGAGAGAGAGAGAGAGAGAGAGAGAGAGAGAGAGAGAGAGAGAGAGAGAGAGAGAGAGAGAGAAAATATAATCTGCATAAGCTCGTTCGTGCCGAACAAATATTTATATTGGCGCAGCGTAAAATCATCGGGTTGGATGATCCCGCAAAAATCCGTCACCGATCACAATTTACACGCGTCAATTTCGCAACGAAGAAGCAAGATTTACGAGACAAAAAAAATCGTTTTACAGGATTTTTTTTTCTCTCATCAATCAATCGTCAATTGTTTTTCTACTTTTTTTCAACCAGACACCCACTTTTTCGAAACAAAACGATCTCATCATCGATATTTACCCCCCCCCCAGAATTCTACACGAAAGACCAAATCTCCGAAAATCTGAACACCGTCAAGATAATTGGGGTATGGAAGTTTCAAAAGTTTCAAAATTTTCAATGAATCGACGAATTATTTCAAGATTATTTTAGCAGATTTTTTTTAAAGAAGATTTTAGAAGATTTTTAGAAGATTTTATAGATTTTTTTACCTCAGTTTTGACATTTTTCTAGACTACGTTATACATTCTGCATCATTTACAGTCGACTGTGTAGACTTTCGCTGGCATGATCGTGGGGAACCTCATAGTTTCGGAACATTAAAATTGGGAAGTTTAAACCGTCGGCTCATTCAAAGTTCGGAATTTCAACCCGGCCTCCATGTCAACATCATGCCACCGAAAGTCTACACAGTTAACCGTAAATCATGTAGAACGTATAACATTGTCTAGACGAATTTCAAAATTGACGCAAAATCACTTCTTACGGGGTCTTCTCACTTTAGACGCTAAACAAATATTATACATATCGAAATAAAAGTTGTTACACTTAATTAATACACTCTCGAAATACATTAAAACATTTGTTCAAATGTATATGTAACCCAAACAAACTTTAAACGCGTTTTTTCTCGAAACAACGTTTTCAACGGCTTGTTGATAAAATATTCGAAAGTACTGAACCGATCCTTGTGGGATTTCAACCACATATTCTTTACAACTATAGCTATATCGCATATCAAGGATTTTTTTAATTTTGATATTTACTATTTTTTTTGCCAAAAACGGTGAAAAAAAGTTTTTTTTTCTTCGAAAAATGTCCGTCATTTGGGTATTTTTGCATATATAAGAAATCGTATGATATACGCTATAGCCATTAACATACTGAATCTAAAACCGTTTGATTTTTTCGTTTCGGATGATCCATCTCCGAGATTTCATTTTCATAAATAGTAAAAATAGTTCATGATATAAACCTATGAAAAAAATTCATGAAAATAGCCTTTTTTAGCGTTAAGGGGTTACCCCACTTGCGATTTTGAAAAAATCGATTTTTTTTATTGCATTTTTTTGAAGTATAAGTATCCGGGCCCATACTTCTGTATGGGCCCGGAATAGATGACTCTATGTAAGTTTACAAAAAAAAAATATTTTCTTCGTGTTAACTGAAATTGAAACTTTAAACGCGTTTTTCTCAAAATGGCATTTCTGAAGTCGGTGACCAAGATTACTCGAACACTAATGAACCGATCTTCTTGAAATTTTGCAGGCTTATTTAATACATAAAAATGTAGTCTTTAATCGTTCGATTTTTTTTTTTCGAAAAAAAATGGCCGTTTTATAGCCAAAAAACGGCCGTTTTTTTTCGTTAAAATCGAACCATTAACTTTGACTGTCCGCCATTTTGTGAAAAATGAATATTTTTTAAAATCCTTCGATTAAAGACTAGTTTATACTTATATTTGACTAAATCCATCCGCATTTTTTTTTCAGATGATCCACTTCGCCGCAATGTTGGTCACCGCAAACCGTGTATATAAAAACATTATTTCATTGACGGCCATTTGCCACTAAACAATGTAATATTTTTCAATAAAAAAATTACTGAAAGTTCTTCAAGATGTGTTCTTTAAGATGGTATATTGATCGATTAAAAAAGTTTTGTAGTTTTCTTTTAAAAAATTCATGAAAAAGGCCTTTTTTGCGCTACAAGTGGGGGTAACGCCTTAAAGTGAGAAAACCCCTTAAGGCCTTAGGCCACAGTAACCGGTATAAAATCATGTGCGAATTTAACAATTTTTTTTCGTATGAAAAAGTGATTCACTCATAAAATGAATTACACATCTATTTAGTATGAATATCAAGCTGTTGGAAAATATATATATATTTTTTTTTCGATGTACAAAATGGCCGACTGCTCGTAACTTCTCGAAACAGCTGTTTTCCAATTGGCGTGACAAACACACTACACGACTACACTTTCTGTTCAATTTTCGTCAATGACAGGCAATTTCGTCACCATCAATGTACGTGTGTGCAAGAAAGAAAATCCAAGATAAAAATGAAGAAAACGGATGCCAGAGACATCTGGTGAGTGAGAGGAAAATTTCCAAGTGAAACTTTCACCGTCGATGGCTCGTGATGGCTTTGAAGGCCAAATGTGCGGTCGTCCAACTCTCGTTAAATTTAAGAGTATTTTCTCAACTGCTTTCAAATGCGCGGGAACACGTATCGATAAGTACCAGATAAACGTATACATATATAAGTATGAAAATAAAATTCCCAATCTTACCGATATAAGTAAATAAATAAATAATAAATGAATGTAATATAAATATAACGAATAAATAAACATATGCATTTATCACATTCGTCATACACGTGTGTAAGGTACGCCAAACGTTTGGGGATGCAAAAGGAAGAAAAAGAAACGGCGTACCAAACAAAACCCAACAGAAAAAATGCGCGATCGCTCTTTCAGCGAGAAAATTGTGCAAGCGTTTTTTTAATTTTTTTAATTTTTTTAAATCGAGCCAACGATATCACATTCGCGTTTACCCCAATTTACAATCGAAGCAATAGGCCAAAGAGGCCTCGGGCGATCGTCTCGTGACTCCTGTCACGCATCACCCACGAAATATTGAGAGTTTCGACGTTCAATTTATGCGAAACGCGTGTAACGAGGAAGCATCCGTGACAATTGTGTCGATCAGTTGCACGATTGTGTGATTTTGTTTTTTTTTTTACAATTTCTCGTTGATTAGTATTTTTCTTTTTTTTCCTGTCCCAGCGAGCATTGCACGTGAATGTCGCAACATTTTTTTCACGAGTCTCGCAGCCGTACAAAAACAATGGAAAATTGTGCAAAAGGAATCGAAAAAAAAAATGCTGCGAGAGTAAAGCGGTGAGCAATTTAGTCTGGAACGCCCCATATACACACATTTTTTTTTACCACCGATAAAAAGAAGCAAAGGGTTCGTCGACTTTGCCTGGAATGCCCTGGGGCAGACGAAACTCAAATTCGAGGACTCGGAACTCTTGGCTGGAACGCCCCATACATATAATATGGGGCGTTCTGGGCAAAATCGACGAGCCATAGATTTTTGTTCATGGTAGAAATAACCTGATGTGTATGGGACGTTCGAGGCGAAATTGACGGGCTTTAGAATTTTTTTTCTCTTGGCCTGAAATGCCCCATATGTATATATGGGGCGTTTCAGGCCTGATATACGATTCCTTCATTTTTTCTCTCGATTTTTTTAATGCGAGCCGTCAATTTTTTTCTCATTCGAGTTTGTATATACACATACATACATACATACATACATACATACATACATACATACATACATACATACATACATACATACATACATACATACATACATACATACATACATACATACATACATACATACATACATACATACATACATACATACATACATATATATATATATATATATATATATATATGGGGTATTTCGGGCTTAATAAGTTAGGCTACTGCGAAAATGACGAACGTTCGTTCGTCGCTTGAGGCTACTCAACTTGAAGAGGAAGGTCTAACAGTTTCGGTTCGTCACGGTAGCCCAACGCAAGCAGGTCCTTCATTTTCTCTCTCTCGATTTTTTATTAGAGTTTTACTGCATGAAAAAAAATCGATGTCACGCGTATTAATCGTGAAACACCCCGTACATATATTAACTAAGGGCAAAAAATTCTAAAGCTCGTAAATTTGGCCTAGAACGGCCTATATATACGTCCATTTCTACGGAGAAGAAGAATGTCTCGTCGATTTGTCTGGAACGCCCCATATAATGCAGATTTATCAGCGAAAAGGACTGTAAGTCGCATAGATTCATCAATTCAAGCCGAACGCCCTGCGTGTGGGGGGGGGGGGCATCACAGGAAAAGACCATATTTTGAAAACACCAAGAAAAATGTTTCAACTTAGAATAAAAATAGAACCAATAATCTTACCACGATGGGACTGGCGGCAAAAAGCGCTAAATATATCATATTTTCTTTACAAAAAAAAAATCGAAAATCAAAGATGTCGAACTTCGAAAAATTCGTGTTTTTTCCAAAAAAAAAGCTAAAAAGTAATATCAAAAATGACTGAATATTTTTTTTCATAAAGTACATTTCAAATCCAACAATTTGAGAAAAGGAAGATCTTATTTGGTCAATTTTTCAGAAAGTTATGAGCATTTAAAAAAACTCGTCGATTTTTTACAAAATTCACTATATATTTGCGACGTGGAACAATTTGGAAAAAAAAATCACACAAGCGTGTTTGGAAGAGAACAATAACATATTTGAATTTCAGCCAAATCGAGAGGGGCCGTTTCTAAAAGTGGTCGATTCGGCGTGGAATGTCCCATATATATTCAATACACCC
>CALYCA010000043.1:0-25092 GCA_944452715.1 Ophion slaviceki | reverse complement strand
TTTAGTTTTACTATACAATATAGTGTTTTATATTTCTACAAAATTATATATGGATCCTTGTATGTATCGATTTGTCAACAGTAAATAAAAACGGTAATTTTAATAATTACGATTTCAATTTTTTATAATTAATTTTATTTTGAAGATTAATTATTTGATCCAATTGTGAGATACAATTATTTAAAGATTATTAATATATATATATATATATATATATATATATATATATATATATATATATATATATATATAATCTCAAAAACTGCAAATACTTATTCAAATTACCGTTTGTATTTACTGTTTACAAATCGATGCCGTTTTTCCAAGTTTGATTTAACTAATGTTTGTCAGTAAATAAAGTATCCTGACACAGTTGTCAATGAGGTGCAATCAAAATAATTGCATCGACAAAACGTCTTATTATTAATTTTTCAACCGCTCAATTCAGTGGAGTTTGTTTTTTTACGGGGACCAATTTTTTAAAAATTTGTCGATGGATCAATTCGTTATGGACCATTTTTTTACGGGGATAATTCATTTGTAGCCCAATCGACGTGTACTCGATAGTACTTCCATTTGGACTTTTTGGAGCCAATAACGTACAGGCACAGAAGTCCAAATTTGTTTTATTTTTAATTCGCATTTCCCCTTTAGACGTATTTCAGAATGAAAGGGTAATTTTCCTAGTTGACGAAAACAAATTTCTCTTTGGGAAGAAAAAATTGCAAACGTTTTTTTTTCGTCGCTATAACGGTGGCTTCACTCGTGTCTGGCACATTTTCATTATCCTCCGCGCCTTGGGATTATACGCCCGGGTGTAATAGCTCATCGTACTGTCTGCGATCGAGAAACGGCGCGGCGATGAGACACGTGCGAAAAAGGAAAGGAAGCAAGAGAAACCCAGTCTCGGGATCCAGAAAAAATGCGCGTGTTTCGTTTTTCCTCGCGAGTTTCGTTTGCTTTTTTATGAGAAGTTTTCTCGGCGAGAGAACCGGCTCTTACACTCCTCTCTCTCTCTTTCTCCCTCTCTCTCTCTCTCTCCCCCTCTCTCTCTCCCTGCGACACTATGCGTATTTGTTTCTTTCTCTCCTACGTACACGCACGCTGATGCTAATTAAGTTGTACTTACACGATGGTGTTTAGATTGTGGACAAACGTGTGTATGTGTGTGATACAACTGATTATTTATTATTCCGCGTCTAAACGGCAACAATTTACCTACGCTACTATAGGCGTATCAAATTCACGGCCATTCATTTCTATATTCCCACGACTAACAATTGGGACAATGGATTCGCCATTTTTTCCCACATGCCCTAATTAGACGAGATTCGCGTATTTGGCAATAGAAATTTCGATCTTGACTGAATGAAAAATCTTTGCACAGCAATCGTTAATAACGCGAAACAAGCAATTTCGAAGACTAAAAAATTATATGTAAAAAAAATATTTTTGAAAAACAAGTTTTTGTTTCATGTACTAAAGAGTAGAAAATAATTGTTTTCACTAAGTCACCTGTATGTGACTACAAATGAAAGCTTGGAGCGCTCAACTTTTTAAATGTTTAATAAATTTATCAATTCAATTCCATTAACCGTATTTGATTTCGCACAATAGTAGTTAGAGAAATTATTGTCATACGTTTATACTCAGTTTCAGGATTTTTATTTAAGCAATCTAAGGTTGTTTTACAGTAAATTAAATACAGTTGATATTTTAACGGATTTATGTAAATTAAAGATTATGTGTCCAAATTTTGAACGCCCCAAACTTTTATTTATTATAGTCACATATGGATGTTTTGGTTGAAAAAATATTATTTTCTTCTTTTTAGTACGTTAAATAAAAGCTTCTTTTCTTAAATATTGTTTTAAAACATAAAGTATTTTCTACTTTTTAGTCTTTAAGGCGGGATATACATTTAGAAAGGAAAAAAATAAGCAATATTGGGACACTTGTTAAACTAGTTATTACTACTAAAAATAATTATTCTACAACTATCAAACTTTAGGTATACTTTAACAGTATATTTAAGGGGTCAGATGCAGTCAGAGGCGTGAAAAAACGAGCATTTTCAATAATTTTTTTATCGCATGGTTACACAGCGTGGTTACACAGACATTTTATGTTATATTTCAACTTGACTTGTACAAATTTTCAAAGAAAAATATTGAATATTTATAAAAATGTCGCCATCTTTGTCGGACCCCCTTCGGCATGTAGTGCTTTGCGGTGACCATCATAAAATTTTACTGGATGATCTGAAATTGAAAAAAAAAAAAAAAAAAAAATCATTACTTAAAAATAAATCTAGTCCTTAATGGAAGATTTTTTTACAAAAATAATAAAATGGCGGCTTCTGACAGATGACTTTCGATTTTCGACCAAAAAAATCGCTCGTTTATTGTTTAAAAAAAATAAATTTTCAAAAAAAATGAAAATCCTTCGATTAAGGACTAGTTTTTAATGCTATCAATAAGCACACCAAATTTCATCAAAATCCATTGAGTGGTTTTTGAATTGTAGTCGTCACCGACTTGCAACACATAGTTTCGAGGAAAACGCGTTTAAAGTTTTTCGATGTGAATGCGGCATTATATGTTCGTAAAATGTTGAGCTCGATGGATAAAGCGAAACTCTTTTTTATGTATTTTGATCTGCTGAATCCGAATATCACAATTTTTTGCCGAAAACTCGAGCATTCAATTGTTTATAGTCAATTGATAAATCAATTTTTCAAAAAATTAAAGTTTGTCGGGATGAATTATTTTTTATGAAATATTTTGGGCAATTTAAAAATGAAAGTATTCTTCATAACATTTTGCTAAAGTTCATAGTTTTTGAGTAATACATTTTTGAAAATTTCTGAAAGAGTTTTCTAATTTTACACTTGATTCATGTATAGAAATACTAATTAAAAAATTACTCACATCGAATCATCAATTCCTGGCCCATACAATAGGGCTTCTGCCGATGTGGAAGCTTCCAAAATATCAATTTGTTGTTGTCTTCGAAGCATTCTGCCTTCCCGGGTGTTGTTTGCGCGTTTGTCAGCCGCTACCCACCATGGGGACCCAACGCCCCTTCACTAATTGTGGGATATTCCAGAAACTATTCATCGGATTGACTTGAAATTCTCAGGGAATATTTTCGAAACATCACACTTTAAGAAAATGTTTAAAAAAAATCGATTTTTTGAAAATTCTGACTGCATCTCACCCCTTAAGTACACGAAACAATTTTTTTAAATGAATTCATCATCAAAATGGCGAAACTGTGGCAGAGTGTTACAGCAAGATCGCCGCGGGAGTTGCGAATCGGCGCGCAGTCTAGCTTCCTGTAGACTTTGATTTGCAAAAAAGTTCAAACATTTTTTCACTTAGAACATGTATAGTTTCTATGTGACGGTAATTAAAATGGAGAAAATGCAAATTTAAGAAAATGGCACGCATTTACAAAAAAAATCAACATTTCACGCAACATTTCTGTAAAATGTGGATTAAGGCGTTACCCCCACTTGTAGCGCAAAAAAGGCCTTTTTCATGAATTTTTTAAAGAAAACTACAAAACTTTTTTAATCGATCAATATACCATCTTAAAGAACACATCTTGAAGAACTTTCAGTAATTTTTTTATTGAAAAATATTACATTGTTTAGTGGCAAATGGCCGTCAATGAAATAATGTTTTTATATACACGGTTTGCGGTGACCAACATTGCTGCGAAGTGGATCATCTGAAAAAAAATGCGGATGGATTTAGTCAAATATAAGTATAAACTAGTCTTTAATCGAAGGATTTTTAAAAATATTCATTTTTCACAAAATGGCGGACAGTCAAAGTTAATGGTTCGATTTTAACTGAAAAAAAACAGCCGTTTTTTGGCTATAAAACGGCCATTTTTTTTTTCGAAAAAAAAAATCGAACGATTAAAGACTACATTTTTATGTATTAAATAAGCCTGCAAAATTTCAAGAAGATCGGTTCATTAGTGTTCGAGTAATCTTGGTCACCGACTTCAGAAATGCCATTTTGAGAAAAACGCGTTTAAAGTTTCAATTTCAGTTTACACGAAGAAAATATTTTTTTTTTGTAAACTTACATAGAGTCATCTATTTCGGCCCATACAGAAGTATGGGTCCGGGTACTTATACTTCAAAAAAATGCAATAAAAAAAATCGATTTTTTCAAAATCGCAAGTGGGTGTAACCCCTTAATAAAAGTAGTTTTTTTTTTCTAATTTTTTAAAAACAATTTTCGTGAAGTAGGTTTCAATATTTTCAATATTTCTATCAAGTTTGAACTCAATCGGCTTAATAGTTTTTTAGTAATCCTGCGCGCCAATTTCGATAATGCAGTTTTGTGAAAAACGCGTTTGAAGTTCACGCCCGCTCCGAATCCGAGCGGCGAGGTACAGCGTCGACGGGCTGTAACGTTTGAAGTTTTTCGAATTTCGCTTTGAAACTTTGGGAAAATATTCTACACATATAGTTCTATCGTTTAAAGAAAAAAAAGAAATCGATTTTTTGATCGTTGTAAATGTATTTCCCGCCTTAATTGATTTCACTAGTTAGTTGTTACTCGTAGTTTACTAGTTTTCGAGTTTGTACGTTGGGAACATGAAATGCTTGTAAACGATAACAAAGCCTGTAATTGGGACTGAACTTACGACTAATTGCTGCATATAAACTTTTCACACACAAACACAGTCGGCTACGAATTTGCTTGTATGTGTTATAGAGATTTTATATGGATGATTAGATATCGCTAATTTTAGCAAGTTTCTAATTATTCAACACGTTCCATTTAGTTAGTTGTGTGGATCGAGATGATTGTATTGGTGTTTGTCGATTGAATACACATTAAGCTAAGACGCAAATAAGTTTTTAGTTACCAGTTATCGTCTGCTTGAACATTTGGAACGAGTTAGTACCTAATTTTGGGAAAATTGCTAAAAATCATACTTACCATAATAACTCGAAATCCTTAGACTTTGGACCAAGGTAAGCTGGGTTAGATATGTGACTAACGAGGTGACCTATCACCCCCTCAAGGCTTTGCATCGACCTTCCTAACACCCTGTATATTTGTATATTCTAATATTTCAAACATAAAAAATAAAAACTCCATTATTCCAAGTGCTAAGACTTTCGATTCAGCTGACAAAAATGAAACATGCTGTGTCTTCGATTACCAAAATCCCCAATGCACCGGGGCATCTCTGCGTTCGTCGCTCGTACGCTCGACGACGTCACGGAAGTTTACACGTGTGCTCTTGGCACACAGGGGTGGATTCACTTTTTACGACTCACCGTAAATAATATAATAACGTGTCTCTCGCGCCGTTCCATTATCGAAGTCTCGTCGGCATTCTTTTTCCCTTCCTTTTCCATTTCCACCAAAGTGCTGTATTATTATAGGTTGTCATGATATTGGCACGCGATATATGTAACCCTAGGAGGGAAAAATTGGGTGTAAGGAATATAAAGGATCGCATTTCTCCTTGTCTCGCCTCTCTGCTACTCGCGGGCTCGTAGGTATTTGCTGAGGATGAGGATAAAACTCTTTACCGAATATTCTGACTCTTCTTTGCGAAAGAAAAATATCGGAAGAGTCTGGGACGCGTGAACGTGTAATACTTTGCCTGAAGCTTTGAAATCTGCTCTCCCTATATACAGGGTGTCGTGTTATGAATGGATAATCCTGCAACTGTCGATAGGTCGGATCATGTCCTACCATATACTGGAATTTCAGTTTAGTAAAAGTTCCACGGTTTTCGAGAGTATGGGCTGCATGTTATTTAAAAAAAAAAAATCATCTGCTTTTGGTTTTTTGCATGCCAGTTCTACAAATTATATGAATCGATAATAAGTAAGCAACTTTTTAAAGTAATTGACACGATATGCGTAGTACTTTTTTTTACACGATAGGCTATCAAAGTCAGATGTTCGAATTTATTTGTATGAAAATTCTGCACAAGATCTTTTTTCATAAATTTTCCTTAACATTTAAGGTTCAAAGGAAGACTTTGCTAGGTAAAACAAATAATCAAGAATATTTTATTTTAAACTGGATAAAAAAAGTTATCATTTGTAGGCATGCGAAAAACCAAAAGCAGATGATTTTTATCTCGAAAACCGTGGGACTTTTACAAAACTGAAATTTCAGCATATAGTAGGACATCA
This sequence comes from Ophion slaviceki, assembly GCA_944452715.1. Lineage (NCBI taxonomy): Eukaryota > Metazoa > Arthropoda > Insecta > Hymenoptera > Ichneumonidae > Ophion > Ophion slaviceki. The sequence continues at coordinate 18,908 of CALYCA010000043.1, read as the reverse complement.
TTTGATCTATCGACCAGTGCAGGATTGTTCATTCATAACAGGACACCCTGTATAACTATACAGGGTGACGCACATAAAGTGTTACAGAGCAATAGCACTCAAACTATTGATCATATCCAAAAACGTCTCAGACAAAAGTTACAGTGTTCGACAAGGCTGTCATACTGGACTACTCTATTTTTTTTTATCAGTGGAGGCGCTGAAGCTACGTCAAGGTCAACCCCACTTTTTTAAATGGAATGGTACATTTTTTCTTCAACCATCTTGTGGAGCACCTCAAGCCGCATAAAAAACATTAGGGCGTCAAAGTCGTTCAAGGTCATTCACGGTCAGTATCGATGATACAAATCTAAATATCTCGGATCAGTACCAAATATTTAGTAGTGATCCGAGATATTTAGTTTTGTATTTCATTTTAATAGGTGACCTTCAAATGTTTTTTATGCGGCTTGAGGTGCTTCACAAGATGGTCGAATAAAAATGTACCATTCTATTTTTAAAAGTGGAGGTGACCCTCACTGTGTGTCAGCGCCTCCACTGAAATGAAAAAAATTGGTCGCATTTGATGGCCCCCTTCACACCGTACAACTTTTGTCTACAACATTTTTTTGTGACGTCGATAATTACCGAGTTATGTCAGGTGGCAGAGATAAGAGGAACACCCTGTATACATATATTATAGCGTGATGGCAAAGATTTTTTTTGACCCAATAAAAAAAATGTTAATATACGATAACCATCATTTTCACGTATTTTTCATGTATTTAATTGTAGTTTAGAATTATGATTGTTATGGAAAATAAAATAATATTTACTTTTGAACTCATTTTCTTTTTTTTTTTTAATTGAATACTTTAATTGATTTTTTATTTCTATTTAATATTGTTACGTCCGAAGACATTTAGACAAACAATGTATATATACTTTTTTCGTATATTTACATATATGGAGTTATAAACGTCAAGGGGCAAATGCTTTACTCCGATTACTACCCCAAGGAGTCATCATTTTTACGTATTTTTCCCATTGTAGTTTAGAATTATTATTGCAACGGAAAATAAAATGATATTTTTTAACTCATTTTCTATTCTTTTTATTTAATACTTCGTTTGATTTTTTAATTCTATTCAATATTGTCACGTCCGAAGATGTTTAGAAAACATATTTCACGTATATGTGTATGGAGTTATAAATCAAGCGGCAAACGCTTTACTCCGATTACTACTCTAAAGAGTCAGGACTGCTGTTCGGGATAATAATTACGAGGAAACGTTTGCTGTGAGACCTCGAGGGATCTTGTTTTATTTATGCATTTTGAAAATTGGAAATAAAGGACTTCAAAATCTTCACTCACACAATACTTCAATTGACATTCGATATAAAATAATCTCGTACTTTTTTAGTAAATATAATAATATAGGGATAAAGTTCCGAAAAGTCCATACCTCCGAATAGTTTGAAATTTTGTGTACCCATGTATAATTACTCGCTGATCACGAATATAATAGTAAAAATACCCGCAAATTTGATTTTCACGGTCAAAACTCACAAAAACTGACTTTGAACAAAGTTTTTCTATTTTATTGCAATAAATGTTGATCTTAGAGGAAAATATTTCCTACAAAAGTTGTAGCCTATAAAAAGATTGATCTTGTATGTTCCATACAGGTTTTGTCTAAAACCAATCTGTTTCGGGAAAAATGGGATAATCCTTCAAAAAGTACATTTTCCTAAACTTCATTAGTTTCGATATTATCTACTTACCCACTTTACCGCGGAAAGGTTGCACTTTGATCTTTAACACTCTACGTATACCTAAACAACAAACAACACACAACACAACCATCAAACCCAAACAAGCTCCAACCTTCCCCCGGTAAAGGGCGTAAGTAGATAGTATCGAAACTAATGGAGTCTATGTAATCTCTAAAGTCTAACTAATAAAAACTAATATCGCCACTAAATAGCGAAATGTACTTCTTGGAGCATTATCCCATTTTTCTCGAAAAATAATAGTTTTAGACAAAAACTGTGTGGGACATAAAAGATCAATCCTTTTATAGGCTACAACTTTTGTAAGAAACATTTTGCTCTAAGATCAACATTTATCAAAATAAAGTAGAATGACTTTTAAAAAATCAGTTTTTATGAGTTTTGACCTCGAAAATAAAATTTGCGGGTATTCGTAATCAGCGGGTCAAAATACAAGGTTACACGAAAATCCAAATTAACCGGAGGTATGTCCTTTTCGGAACTGCATCCGACTCGGTTGCGGAATAATAATAATTGATACTTTGAAATACTTCAGGTATGAAAGGTCATTCGATCTTTTTTATTACAAAAACAGTATAAGTTTAACCCTTCGGAAGACCATTGGGTCGTTTTGACCCCATGCTTTTTTTCATACCAATACGTATTTCTCAACGCATCTTCCACTTAGACCGAATTTTTGGGCACTTAATTTCTGTTTCTTTCAAAAAAAATAAAATTTCGGCCTTAAAATAAAGATCATTGTCTACAAAGAAAGTCTCTATAAAAAAAACGTATAATTACCGAAATACTACGATCTGAAAAACGTCTGGGGTCCGATCGACCCCACATGCAATCAGATGTTCGTGGCGGAAATGTGCAGTCGAAAGGTTACTTTGATAATTCTGCAGAATGGCACTCTTCTACGGAAGACCCGGATTACGAACAGTGCATCGGCATTAAAAACTTCGGTGAGACTGCCCTTGTTGGTTGAAACAACAGTTCTCTTTGTACACAAAAAATGGCTTAGTGGGAGAGCTGCTGTCTTAATTAGGGCATACAAAAGGTGATTATTTTTCGTCTAGTTTCCGAGGTTTTCGACTTTGCTCATCCCTACAATAGGGCTCGAGGCTCTGGCCAGAGAACGTTTTTTAATGCTCTCTTGCAAAGCGGAAAAAATCGCAAAGAACGTGCATTTGGTATTGTACGCAATTAACAAACAAGAAAAGAGTATATCTCCGCCATAGTCTAGGGATACACATGTTTGTGAAGTATGAGAAAAAATATGATTTGGTAACTACCTCGAACGCTTATATTTTTGGTTTCAGTAAAAAATAGAAATGGCGGGCTCTATTGCTTCTCGCACGTGTACGATTATGTGTGTTTTGACCAAAAGAAATCAAAGAATAACGTCGTACGTGACAATATTTATCTATGAAAGAAACAAAAATTTATACATATATAAATGAATTAGCGTGATGAAAAAAAAAATTTCTTCGATCCTATAACAAAAAATGTTAATATACGATAAACAACATCTTGACGTATTTTTCTAATTGTACTTCAGAATCATGATTTTTATTAGAAATAAAATAAAATATTCCAACACATTTTCTGACTATTCTTTTCATTTAATACTTATTTTTTTTGTGGCGATTGACCATTTCCTTCAGACTATATAAGTATATGTAATAGCGAGAGGAGTAAAAAAAATGTCGTGGATCCAATAACAAAAAATGTTCGGTTGGATAAAATCATTGTCATTATTATTATGTACTAAATATACATGATATACGCAGTACCATTATTATTATTGATACAATCACCCAGGTATCCGATTTGCGTATTTTTCTTTATGAACACTCTTCAAGAACCAGGAGTTCCAAAATTATGGAAGATCAATGCGGCAAAAAAAGATCATCGAATTTTGCCATCGAACGAGGCCATCGTATAAAATGTCACTGCCCAGTAAGTGACATGCTCGAATAATTAATTTCCCGTTGAACGGATGGGTACATTAAAAAAATATCGTGCGCCGTGTTCTTTTTTTTCGTTTCGCGAGCATGCATAAAATAAGTTACGTCTGGGGGCATTGCAGAAGACCATCGTTTAACTCGGAGCAGCTTATCCGAGCGCGAAATGAAAATTCAGAGATTTGAATTTGTGGCAATTCGTAGTCCATTTTCGTCTGGGATTTTTATGTAAATAAAATAATGTAAAATCCAATGTGCGGGTATGAAGTTTCGCGAACGGGTTTAGGGATGCGCTCGGCTGTAGGTCAATGGACATTATGCACGCGTGCATAGATAGAGAATTCTGTTAAAGATTGTGGCGAGCTTATGTTGCAAGGGTGGGTAGGGGTGGATCCCCTGGGCCATTGACCTTTTCTTTTTCGGTATTCCACCTGGACCCCGTTTGTGAACAAAAAAGCTTGTGTTATGGGTGCTTTCTCTCTCTCTCTCTCTCTCTCTCTCTCTCTCTCTCTCTCTCTCTCTCTCTCTCTCTCTCTCTCTCTCCCTCTCTCTCTCTCTCTCCCTCTCCCTCTCCCTCTCCCTCCCCCCCCCCTCTCTCTCTCTCTCTCTCTCACACACACACACACCCTCTCTCTCTGTCTTTGTTTTTACCCCTCCCTCTCTCGCTCGTTTTTTGGCTTCTCTCTCCCGTCTCAATGTTCCCGTTCGGCTCGAGAGGAGTATCGAGATTGATATCGATGGCATACTTATGCATCGCGTTCCGTTGTATCGAGGCGAAACAGCCGCTTGTAGCGCGCAGCATCTTCTCATGAAAAACACGAAATCTTTTCATCTATACATACGCCGCATACCGGCATTGGCCGTAAGATGGAAAGAGCCCGGAGGAGCTCGTCGCACAAAGAGATAAAATAGTAGATTCAGCGACGAAAGCGGAAAACTTGCAATATCCACTGAATCTCCATTTTTGTGACATAACGCGATCGTAGCTGTGTATCTGCGTCAAATTTATATTGTTCTCGTGATTGAATTGTTTTACAGGTCGCGTTTGTACAACGATGATTCCGTTTTTTTAAATACATTTATTTTTAAGTGCCAGATACTTTGGATTTTTTAAATGGAGGCGATGCACGATGTTGAGAAAAAAAAATGAATAATTGGTTTGATGTCCTCTTGGTCTGTTTTTACTTTTTATTTTTGTGATCCTGGTTTCCTCTCTTTCTCTCTCTCTCTCTCTCTCTCTCTCTCTCTCTCTCTCTCTCTCTCTCTCTCTCTCTCTCTCTCTCTCTCTCCCTCTCTCTTGATGTATATTTTCTTCTTCTTGTGATCTTCTGTGCCAGAAGAGAACGAAAATTTCTGGAAATTCGATCGATCGTGCAGAGTGTGATGTAGCATTTTTTTCGTACTGAAAAACGAGAAAGGAAACTACAACTCTCATAAAATTTCCGTTCCAGGAGAGCTCCTAAAGCCATATTTTTATCTACATGATTATAAGAAATAAAAAAGTCTTCGGTGAGGCACAGGGAAATATTGATTGTCTGATAATATCTATTATGGCCTCGTGAAACTCTCAGGTAAATATAAAATTACCGACGATGTTGGAGAAATAATAATTTCATATTGAATAAAAAAAAAACAAACATTTAAAAAAATCAGGATTCGATATGAAACAAAAGAAACGAAAATTACGGAAACACGATTTCGATATAAAAACAAACATAAACGATGTAAGCTGCGATAAGATAGAAAATAAAATATAATAACAGCTATAAAGTATAAAAAACGAAATAAAACAGCAAATTTAAATACTACGTGAAACTCGATATAAAGGAATAAAACTACTACTGTCATGAAGTTTCCTTCTCAGGAATAAAATCAAGAAATCAAAATTCGATATAATACAAAAACGAAGAAAAATTAAAGAAATAAGGATTCGAAATAAAAATAAAAATAAACGATGTGAGATGCGATAAGATAGAAAAGAAAATATAATAACAAATATAAAATATAACGAAAGGAAACAAAATAGCAAATTTGAATTCAAAGTGAAATTCCATATATAGGAGCGAGAGGGAGGGAGAGAGAGAGAACAGTGACTACACTCGTCTTTTTTAAACTGACAGCAGTGAGAGTTTGCATAGATTTATCGGGCTATATTTTGCTACGCAACATTAATCCTTTCGTTGCCATATACATATATATTCATGTCCAAAGGATACTGCACAAAGTGAAGGAAGGAGACGTCAGAGCTTATGTATGGATAGAGCCAGAGAGCGAGAGGGAGAGAGAGAGAGACAGAGAGAAAGTGAAGCCTGCATGGATTATGGTTGTAAGAGGGTTTTGCTATGCAAATCACGGTTGGGTTTGGTTCGTGAGAGGACAAACGAAGACGAGAGGAGCAATAAAGGCGGAGATGATGCGGAAGGAGCAAAGGATCGGGCCTGTACTCTGGCTGCGCGCGTGTGCGCGCTTTAATGTATGGGAAGGTGTGGGCTTGTGTGTTCACGCACGACTAAATTTTGCTCGACGTGTATAGAGGCCAGAATCTCATTTTAGCCTCAGAGCACAGAGTAGAAAAGCTCGTGACTTGATGCTTCTGAGGGGTCTGTAACTATATTCAAAATCTGGATATCTTGGCTGGCTAACCAAGAATTGATGCTTGCGTGAAGCGAAGGACGTTGTGTACACTGAAGTTATTCCGTAGCTGTATGTTTCCCGATGGCTATGGGAAATTGCACGTCGAATCCATCAATCCAGGACATTTTTCTATATCGTAGCTGTCATGATTTTTCGAGCTGTCAAAAGTCACGGTATGTGGAAGCGTCCGTTTCAGGGCAAAATATGCAAAAATATTTTTTTTCTCAAGGAAAGACACTCGTTATTTTATTTCTAAAAATTTCCCCGAATTGTGAACACGAAAAACGGATTTTTGGTATTTTTTATATTATGGGATTCCCAAACAACGTGAAGTAACAGCTATTAATTTTTTTATTAATACTCGATTGAAGAGTGTGGAGCACTCGCTGTACGTTTACCAGGTTTTTGAACTTTATGACATATATGTCATATGTATTTCAAAAACCTGGTAAACATATAGCGAGTGCTCCACACTCTTCAATCGAATATCAATAAAAAATGAAAAAATCAAATAGCTGTTACTTCACAGTGTTTAGGAATCCCATAATATAAAAATACCAAAAATCCGTTTTTTGTGTTCACAATTCGGGGAAATTTCCAAAAATAAAATAACGAGTGTCTTTCCTTGAGAAAAAAAATATTTTTGCATATTTTGCCTTTAAACGGACGTTCGACTTGCTCAATAAAATCTGAATTAATTTTTTTCTGAAAGGCCATGAAAAGACGCACATTTTCGTTTTTTACGAATGTAAATACGTCAAATCCTGCCAAAGATACAGCCATTTGAATGGAAAAATGTTAAAAAATGGTAATCAACGAGAAAAAACTTCAGAATTTTTTTTTTATTTCGACACTCGGTGAATATTTTTTAATAAAGTAACTCGATTTTTCAAAATTATTCGTGGATTTTTTCTTTTACTGGCTAAAGTGACATGGATCGCCTCAGATATAGTCTGCACGAGTTAAAAAAAACTTTAAAATTCGATATCTCGAAAACTATTGCGAGTCGCCGAAAATCCATTTAGGGGTTATCTTAAAATATTAGAAGGAAGGTTTGTGCCAAATTTCAGCTTAATGGGGAGGAGTCGGAACCTTAACCTAAAAAAAAAACATTACACTTCAATATCTCGAAAACTATTGCGAGTCACCAAAAATCCCTCTAGGGGTTGTCTTGAAACATTGAAAGGAAGATTTGTGCTAAATTTCAGCTGGATCGGAAGTTGGACATTTTTCGAACATTATCCCACTTTTGTTTCCGGCTATTCGATACATACGTCCGTACGGTACGTAGTCCCGCTATAATGTGTCTATGAGTTTTCCTGAGCTCGGGAGAGCCCGGCAGCGTGCCTCGCACACAACTGCGTTTATTCCACCGGATGTCCCGGAATTTAAATGTCAAAACTTCCGGAACGTATGGTAAATCGATAAAGTACGAAAAAGTGCTTCGGAGAAACGCTCATTTGCCTTTTGTTTCCGAGAACGTGGCGTGAAAAAAAGAACTCTCAATTTTTAATTTATTTATTGCGTCCTTGCTCACGTCGCTTTTTCCTGCGTTCCGCGAAGCCTCTCTGGGACCGTTTTCCATCGAGAAAATCCGTCCAGGACTTTTTGCAGTAACGTCAAACGTGTCCAACGTGAATTCTCCGCCAGTGCCCCATGGACAAGAAAAACGAAAAAAAGTCGAAAATGCTCTCTGCTTTTACGAAGAGGCTAGCAAATGGAAAGAGGGGAACGAATGGAAAAATATAGGAAATAACGAACGCACTAACGAAGACGCGAATGTAAATGCCGCGACAATTGTATTTTTTTTGTCCATTTCTCCTTGGTACATTGATATCGAGCAAAGTCGTGCATGAAATTCCTCATACCGAGGAAAAGTCCATCTGTAATATTTTTCATTCGCAATATGTATTCTCTTTATTACAGGTGACTCTGATTTTGTTCGTTGCTATCTCGAACGCCACGCCACCACCCGGTTACGTTAAACCACCCAACGACGGCAAGGTAAAAAAAAGTGCGCACAAAAAGAGAGAACGAAATACATGAGAGTATTCAACAAAAGCAAGAGAGAACGAAAAACCATTTTTTTTAATACTCTGCATGTCTGGATGAATTTAAAAGGGATTTTCAATTTTTTTCTCTCAGAACTCGCGAATAAAAAAAAGCTTATTCTCAGAAAAAAATCGTGGTAAAATGTTCGTAACAGGAGTTTTTAAAAAATTGGAAAATCGCTACGAAATGTGGAGAGAATTCAGTTTATAAAATACTGTAAGAAATTAACGAGCCTCGGACGGAACTTGTTCGAGTTTGTTTGGATTTATCCCAATCGTGTTCTTTTTTTGGATCCACTCGATTATAAGCCCAGGGAACACATTTTATTTTAATTCTCCAGTGTAATCCTCAATAAAAATGAGCAGTTGGTTAAAAAAAAGTCCCATAGAACTGGTGGGTTGAAAAAATGATTTATTTTTTTCAGAAAAAAAAACATTATTTGTAACAGGAGCCTTTAAAAAATTGAAAAATTCCGACGGATATTTAGGGAGAATAAAATCAAGAAGATACGGTAAAAATTAAAAATCGCTCGACCAAAATTTGCTCGATTTTTTTGGGTTTAGACCACCTGTCCTTTTTTTCAGCCCACAGAAAGTCGTTTATTTCGATCCTTCGTTCCCCTTAATAAATTGTAAAAAAAAAAGAAAGAAAAATGAGCAGCTGCTGAATTTTTTTCCGCTATAGAACGTTGCTTTCGCGAATACACGGAATATTCGCATGGTAGGAAAAATTGTGGCGAAGCTATCGAGCGATTTTCGCTGCGGGTATTAAAGTACCTGCGGGGGCGGGGAAAGGGCTTATTTTTTTATGTGCTACGTTGCAAGTGTGCCGATGGTTCCACTCTCATCAATATAACCGTTCCCTTTAACGGAATGAAAGGAGATTTCCGAGCTAGACTCTCGTGACCACCCGTGGAATGGGAATTGCGAATCCTCTCTCTTTCTCTAGCGATTTTTTTCCCTTTCTTTTTTTTTCTCATCTTTCTTTTTTTTTCGCTTGCTGCGTTCTCTCAAACGCAGTAAACATTCACCGTCTTTTCGATACTATTCGTTTTATGTGCCTGCTCTACTTGAAGTAGATAAGGCCTCGGCTACCTTACGATCAACGGACACATCGTGCAAAGACCTTTTTTTTTGTACACTCGATCAATGAATGAAAATTCCCCGATTCGCGAAAATTCTCCCATCGAAGTATTTGCATTTACAAACAGCGCGCCGCGAGTTGCAAAAATAATTAATTCACGATGGACGAAAAGAAAAAAAAGCTTCAAACAAGCTTTTATTTAATGTACTAAACAGCAGGAGATAATTTTTTTTACCACGTATTCAACTTTTAAAGTGTTTGAAAAATTCGATGAATTCAGTTTTATTAACCGTATTTAATTTGGCACAATAGTAACTAGAGAAATTATTATCACACGTATACTCAGTTTCAGGATATTTATTTAAAAAATCTGAGGTTGTTTTACGGTAAATTAAAACAGTTGATATGTTAACGGATTTGTGTAAATTGAAGATTATGTCTAAATTTTGAGCGCCCCCAGCTTTTATTTATGGACACATATAGGTGATTTCGTAAAAAAAAATACCTTCTACTTTTCAGTACATTAAATGAAAGCTTGTTTTAAACAAAAAAAAATTACATATAAATTATTTTCTCCTTCTTTGTGTTTAATCGATTTTACTAGAGTTCTGAAATTTTTGCAAAGAGGGATTATTTTTGTTATTTTTAATTTTTTTTTATAAATTATTTTTTCAAGGATATTATTTGAAGAAAATAAATAATTTACATTGTGAAGTTAGTGTTATTAAAGGTGTTAAAAACACCATTACATAGGTCCATTAGAGATATTTTATTATGGGTATATACATTTTTTTCAAGTTGAATCATGCATTGTCACCTCTTAGATCTATGTTTGCAAAATTTCAGAGCTCTAAATAGTCGGGAAGTGGGTGAAATATCGATTTTCCGTTTTGCATCTCACAGAAGGTAAAGTTATTTTTTTTTCAAATTTGTTTTTTAATTTTTTTTAGTTGAATCATGCATTGTCACCTCTTACATGCATGTTTGCAAAATTTTAGAGCTCTAAGTATTTGGGAAGTGGGTAAAATATCGATTTTCCGTTTTGCATCTCACCGGATGTCAAGTTTTTTATTTATTCATAAATTAATTTTTTTTTAAGACGAATCATGCGTTGTCACCTCCTAGATCCATGTTTGCAAAATTTCAGAGCTCTAAGTAGTCGGGAAATAGGTGAAATATCGATTTTTCGTAACGCATCTCACCGAAAGTCAAGTTATTCTATTTATTAATTCATTAATTTTTTTCCAGTTAAATCATGCATTGTCACCTCTTAGATGCATGTGTGCAAAAAAAAATTTTTTTATAAATTATTTTTTCAAGGATATTATTTGAAGAAAATGAATTATTTACATTGTGAAGTTAGTGTTATTAAAGGTGTTAAAAACACCATTACATAGGTCCATTAGAGATATTTTATTATGGGTATATACATTTTTTTCAAGTTGAATAATGCATTGTCACCTCTGAGATCTATGTTTGCAAAATTTTAGAGCTCTAAATAGTCGGGAAGTGGGTAAAATATCGTTTTTCCGTTTTGCATCTCGCAGAAAGTGAAGTTATTTTTTTCCAAATTTATTTATTCATTTTTTAAAATTGAATCATGCAATGTCACCTCTTACATGCATGTTTGCAAAATGTCAGAGCTCTAAGTAGTTGGGAAGTGGGTAAAATATCGATTTTCCGTTTTGCATCTCACCGAATGTCAAGTTTTTTATTTATTCATAAATTAATTTTTTTTTAAGACGAATCATGCGTTGTCACCTCCTAGATCCATGTTTGCAAAATTTCAGAGCTCTAAGTAGTCGGGAAATAGGTGAAATATCGATTTTTCGTAACGCATCTCACCGAAAGTCAAGTTATTCTATTTATTAATTCATTAATTTTTTTCTAGTTAAATCATTGTCACCTCTTAGATGCATGTTTGCAAAATTTCAGAGCTTTAAGTAGTCGGGAAGTGAGTGAAATGTCGATTTTTCGTTTTGCATCTCACACCAAGTCAAGTTAAATAAAAAGTTTGTAAAAATGTATACAATTTTATTCGCGAGTCGTCACGATTTGGATCAAATTGTTCGATCAAAGCAAAATCACTGGGCGCGATCGTGTGACCCAAAAAACGAATGGAAATTTAATATTCATTAAATTACCGGCCTGGCTCGATCGATAACGCGATTACTTTTAGTTGGCAAAGCTTTCAAACGAGATCGCAAACAAATTCTACTCCTGCCCGTGTCATTAATTGATGCTAGCCGTCGTGCTGTGTGTAATTAGCGCGGCATACAGTCGTACGTGAATGCGCTTTTTCCGCAGTTAATTCGACAGACAGAGAGAGAGAAAGAGAGAGAGAGAGAGAGAGAGAGAGAGAGAGAGAGAGAGAGAGAGAGAGAGAGAGAGAGAGAGAGAGAGAGAGAGATCGTGATATCGCAGGGTACAGACGAACGTCAGCGGCGTACTCTGAGCCCGGCATGGTAAATTCATCTCTTAGCACGTGACGTTTCTATATCTGCAAACGCGAATAGAGAACTCTCTGACAATTTCGACCGTCACTTTCATTCCGGTATATTCATGGAAATTCAAAACGACCGGATGAATCAGTTGCCAGCTTCGTATGCCACGGTGACCGTCAACCTTCGCATTGCCGCAATACAACTTTTCTCTTTTCTTCTAAATTTTATTTTTCAACGTTTTGGCACATTCTCATCGTATTACCATTGAAGTGTCGAAAAAATAAGAAAAATCGTGCAAGCAAAGCTTCCCTCACGAGGGAGCAAAACTACTGGAAAATAAATTGAGAAAATGTCATTTTTGTCGGGATAGATATGCTTCATATTTCTCGGCGTGTCACAATCGACCAAATTCGTAACGTCTTCGTTGCGCTGGGATAATATTAATAATAATCATCATAGCAATAATAAAACTGACGAAATATTTATAATAATTATAGTAGCGAATAGAATAACAACAACAACAACAACATAATAATAATAATAATAATAATAATAATAATAATAATAATAGCACAACAACAGCAGCAGAATAATAATAATGATAATAACAATAATAACGCAACAAACAACAACGACAATTATAACCCAACGAAAACGGGAGCAATAATGATAATAATAGAAGCACTGAAACAGCAACAGAAATAGTAATAATAACAACAACAACAACAATAATATTAATGATAATAAGAACACGGGAAACTACAACGACAACAATACCACAACGAAACAGTAACAATAATACTTAAGGCGTTACCCCCACTTGTAGCGCAAAAAAAGGCCTTTGTCATGAATTTTTTTAAAGAAAACTACAAAACTGTTTTAATCGATCAATATACCATCTTAAAGAACACATCTTGAAGAACTTGCAGTAATTTTTTTATTGAAAAATATTACATTGTTTAGTGACAAATGGCCGTCAATGAAATAATGTTTTTATATACACGGTTTGCGGTGACCAACATTGCGGCGAAGTGGATCATCTGAAAAAAAAAAATGCGGATGGATTTAGTCAAATATAAGTATAAACTAGTCTTTAATCGAAGGATTTTAAAAAATATTCATTTTTCACAAAATGGCGGACAGTCAAAGTTAATGGTTCGATTTTAACGAAAAAAAAGGCCGTTTTTTGGCTATAAAACGGCCATTTTTTTCGAAAAAAAAATCGAACGATTAAAGACTACATTTTTATGTACTAAATAAGCCCGCAAAATTTCAAGAAGATCGGTTCATTAGTATTCGAGTAATCTTGGTCACCGACTTCAGAAATGCCATTTTGAGAAAAACGCGTTTAAAGTTTCAATTTCAGTTTACACGAAGAAAATATTTTTTTTTGTAAACTTACATAGAGTCATCTATTCCGGGCCCACACAGAAGTATGGGCCCGGATACTTATACTTCAAAAAAATGCAATAAAAAAAATCGATTTTTTCAAAATCGCAAGTGGGGGTAGCCCCTTAATAATAATGGAAAAATCATAATCATCGAAAAAATAATAACGGTGATTACGATAATAGCGATAATAAAAATGACGATACAGCAACAAGACCAGCGGCAGCAATAGTAGTTGAAAAATAATAATAATGAGGAAAACGACATAACAAGAACAACAATAATAACACAGCAACAATGCCTATAATAATGAAAAGCTAAAAACAACAACAATCATAGTATAATCATCATGATGATAATGATAGTAATAACGATACCGGTTACACGTACGCACTTGTATATCGATTTATTATATACGTGTAACAGCGTGTATGTATCGCTATGTAAACGAGTACAAGACCGGTACGCGCTCGGCTGCACCTGTATCGTAACTTCAGGGAGCTACAAGTTATTCTAGTTGTACATATGCACTCTCGGATACAGATGACTCGGGTGTACGGTTACATATAGAGCGAAGACACGGCTTCTTACTCGCAAGTAGATCTAGGCCAGAGATTTCTATGCCCCGAAGGTCGAGGGCGTACCTATACGGTCATCTATACACACACGTTCATGTACTTACGTCTAATTCACAGATGGACATACGCGTATGTATCGATGCGCGCAATGAGTTTATTCGGAGGACCGCTTCCGACAGCAATCGTTGATAGGAATTTCATTATTGAACGCGCAGGTCCGTAAGGTGGAAAGTAGTTTGAGAACTGCCAGGATTAATGAAGTTTTTTGGGAGGGCGGATGGGGGTACTTTACGCCTTGTAAAAATAAATCACAAAGTTTTGGAGCCAAGTGGCGGAAAGCTTTTCTGAAAACACCGGAGCGAAGTATTATTTTCAAGATGGGACTCGAAATCGAGGAATAACGGAAAGCATAGAAAAGTTTGGGGAAGAAGTGGCTCCGGGAGTTTTGTTCGTACATTGGTGGACTTCCTTAACTCTCTGCTGAAAGACCCGAAAAGTTGCCAACGCCGGGCTATTCATGCGCCATATTGTTTTACATGGGAAAGTTTTTTAGGCTGAAAAAAAAACTCGACAGACAAATGGTTTTAGCGGAAATCGTATACGTTTGGGGATCGGGCCCGTTTGGGTTCGGCAGTAAGAGGTCTGCTGGTGAAATTCAATAGTGTTGAAGGTTGTGGGAATTCATTTTTCATATATTTCAAAGAAGGACGTTGTGGAATGGGAAAAAATGTCAACAGGATATTCGACCAGATTGCGGGCAAGTTCAAATTAAAACGAAACAAAAAACGATTAGGTTTCTTTGCTTGAGGGGAGATATACACCTAGAAGCCGGAAAAAAGGTCATTTTTGTGATTTTTTTCAAGGAAAACTATTTGAAATTTCGGATTGGGGTTTTAATTATCTAAAAGTATATACATTGAAAAATATGTTTAATTTTATTTATTTAAAAATATACAAGCATAGTGTATGATCCTTGGAGCGTCGTAAAAAAATCTGCGTATACGGTACCCACTGGCGTTTCTTCAAAAATCATCTGAAAAAATAAACGAAAAAGATTATTAAATTAGATACTATAATCTAGTACTTGTCATAGCCGATTTTGAAAATATCGATTTCTGACAAAATGGCGGACGTTTGAACATAAATAGTGATTTTTGGGCCAAAAATTAGTTATTATTTTGCCTATAAAACAAAAACTAAGTAACGGAAAACAAAAATCCTATGACAAGTACTCGATAATGTTGTATAGAATAACCACTAAAAACCTCAAGGCAATCGGTTCATTGGTTTTCGAGAAATCCTGGGTATCGATTTGAAAAACGTGGTTTTGAGAAAAACGCGTTTGAAAATTTGGGAATGAATAAATCATGAAATTTGTCAACTTACATGGAATCATCGATACCAGGCCCATGGTGTCGGTTTTCTACGGTCGACGGAATGTTCATAGCTTCTAAATTCTCGACCTCGACCATTTAGGTGGATATCTTCCCTTAAAGTGAAAAAAAATAAGTCGTTCCGAATTAAAAGCGGATAAAATTGAGCATTTTAAAATGAAATTAAAAGAAAATTGATGTGTTTGTTTCCAATAAAAATTCGGAAAATCGAGCTTCATAAATAATTTTTAAAATAATTAAGCTTTCATTTAAATAATTATATAATTCGTTTTTTAAAGGATTAAAATCCTTTCCTTAATTTAAATGAAATAATGGAGTTGTTTTTTTAAATTAAAATAAAATAAATCAAGCTTAATAAATAATTTTTTAAATAATTTAATTTCCATTTGGATCATTAAATAATTAGTTTTTTTAAATGATTAAAATAAATTTTTCAATATAAAAGAAATAAGGGAGCTGTTTTTTTAATTAAAGTAAAAGAAAAACGTTCTTCCAAAAGCGCGCAATAAACTTATTCGAATAATATTAAGGGGGAGGTGACCGTTCACAGGCATGAAATGCATGAACTTCGGGAATTTTTTTGTTCATACAAAGTAAATACTTTTGGAAATGGGTTTCAACGTATTTTATTCTTCTATCAATGGAGAGTAAATTCCAATTTTATTTATTTAGAAAAATCCAAAATGGCGGCTTTTGCTCCCGTAAAAAAAGCCATGCACGGCATGTTTTGGTCTGCGCGGGGCGTTCCACAGCCTTGCCACTTCACTTGAAACAAAAACGGACTAAAAATTATTAAACAAGGCTAAATTTGGGGAGTCATCGTTTTTCGTTTTTTGAATAACCCCTGGATCACAAAATGGCAGCCATTTGACAAAAACCCAATTTCCGCCCAGTTTTTTTTGTTTCAACGGACAAGAAAAAATATTTCTAAATCAATTTTTGAAAAAAATCGCTTCCTGACGACCCTACAAATTGAATTTCCTTTCAATTACGCAGGGATTCATGTGAATCGGTTTATTCGTTGAAGCTGCAGAGCGCCCCGCGTGCTGAAAAATATTGTTTCCGGAAAAACGAATTTAGAGTTTAACGTTATAAAAAATCGTATTTGATGTTTGTTTTTGACAACCAAAACAAAGAAACCCACGTATGCTAAACACTTTAAGGGTTAACACTACTGTAAACGGCTAAAATTAAGTAGGTATTCGCGATTTTTGGTTGGGTGTAAGGACAAGTAAAAGGCTAACAATATTCAAGGGTGTTATTAGTAATATCTTCAATTGAACAAAAATTATAAGTATTAAAAAATTATACAAAATAATGACGTTGGAGCCATTCTCGCGAGGCATGTTGAGTTTGAGACGCTCTGCGGCACGCAGATAACTAACGCAAATTTGAATTTGAAAAAAAAATTCTATTAATTTACATGAATATAGCTAGAGAAATACGTTGGGGATATTGAAAATTTGCATTTTTGTGTAATTGGCAAACATTTAAGGTAAAAACTCAATTTTCAACAAAAAACGGACAATGATTTGTAAATAACTAATGTTATAATTAACTTATGGAAAATCCCGTACGTATTTCTCTTCGGAATGTTATTTTAAAGAAGTGCTCAAAATTTGAAGTAAAAAGAATGAAAATTGTTGAATTTATGCTGCGTGCCGTTTTGAAAAATTGTGTTCCGAGTAAAACGGTCGACGTCTCGCACCCAGCCAGCCACTGCCACCGCAGACCCACACAGGCCTGCGGACCGTTGTTTTACAGGTACACCAAACTTCTTTTCTTTCGTTCTAGATGATTCAAAGCATCTCTCCAGCCAATTTAAAAAAAATCATTTTTTTTTGGAATTCTACATTGGTGTTACCCCTTAAAGATGCAGATTATGTTTAAAAAAATCAAATTTTTTATCGTCATGAATGGTGACCTGTCCTTAATTTTCAAACCATTATGCAATTTTCAATCTCTATTGTGCTTCCTCGTTGCGCGAAATGCAATGATTTTTCTCGCGTTTCCTGGCAACAATGGTTTTCTGTGTACGCGCGTCATCGGCGGCTGCTCAAATGGCTCGATCTTTTCGGCTCTCTGAGGCTTTCATCGTCTGATCGAATGGAAAGGGTCAAGGATGGGCGCGCGCGCGCGAGAGAGAGAGAGAGAGAGAGAGAGAGAGAGAGAGAGAGAGAGAGAGAGAGAGGTAGAGGTAGAGGTAGATAGGTAGAGGTAGATAGGTAGAGGTAGATAGGTAGAGGTAGATAGGTAGAGGTAGATAGGTAGATGGGTAGATAGGTCGATAGGTAGATAGATAGAGATGTAGAGAAGTAGAGAGGTAGAGAGGTAGAGATGCAGAGAGGTAGAGAGGTAGAGAGGTAGAGAGGTAGAGAGGTAGAGAGGTAGAGAGGTAGAGAGGTAGAGAGGTAGAGAGGTAGAGAGGTAGAGAGGTAGAGAGGTAGAGAGGTTGGACGTAGAGCGGCAGAGAGGTAGAGAGGTAGAGAGGGAGAAAGGGAGAGTGGTAGAGAGGTAGAGAGGTAGAAAGGTAGAGAGGTAGAGAAGTAGAGCGGTAGAGCGGTAGAGCGGTAGAGCGGTAGAGAGGTAGAGAGGGAGAAAGGTAGAGAGGTAGAGAGGTAGAGAGGTAGAAAGGTAGAGAGATCGAGAGGTTGGAGGTAGAGAGGTAGCGAGGTAGAGAGGTAGAGAGGTAGAGAAGTAGAGCAGTAGAGCGGTAGAGAGGGAGGAAGGTAGAGCGGTAGAGAGGTACAGAGGTAGAAAGGTAGAGAGGTAGAGAAGTAGAGCGGTAGAGCGGTAGAGCGGTAGAGAGGTAGAAAGGTAGAGAGGGAGAAAGGCAGAGAGGTAGAGAGGTAGAAAGGTTGAGAGGTAGTGAGGTAGTGAGGTAGAGAGAGAGAGAAAGGTGGAAGCGATCGCTCCGAGGCGCGGACGATCTCGTGACGGTACGCGGACACCCGGGCGTGGTGAATGCTCCGCATGCTTGTGTGGGTCGCTCGATCTTCTTTGCCGGAGAAAATCGAAAGTTGCCCTACTTTTTTATTACCGTTACGGGCGCTACGCGTCGACGAGAGCCCCGGGGGTCGAATCAAACAATTTCTAGCACCTTTCCTCATATTTGTTTTTTTCATCCATCGAGGTCGATTCGTAAAATGTCTAGCACCTTTCCTCACTTTTCTTTCGATCCGGCAAGTTCGATTTGAAATTGTTAGCATCTCTTCGATTTTTTGCCCACGATCCCGGTCGATAGAGAAAAAATCTACCATCTTTTCTAATTTTTTTTTCGTACGATTGTAATCGATTGAAAAAATGTTCCATCATCCTCACTTACTTTTTCGTTTGATCGAGGTCAATTCGATAAATTTGCAGCAAGTTTTTCCATTTTTTCACACTCGATTCGAGTCAGTTCTAAACACTCCCAGCCCCGGTTCCCTAATTAATTTTTGCATCAGTCTCAATTTTAAAAAGTTCAATACTTCTCTTCCATCTTTCCCGCATTATTCGGCTCGAATGAAAAAAAACTGTACTCCATTTTCATCTATTTTACCTTCTCCGATAAAACACTACCCATTCCAAAAGATTTCAGCGCTCGCGCTCTTATTTTTTTCCTTTCCTCAA
>CALYCA010000042.1:0-20869 GCA_944452715.1 Ophion slaviceki | reverse complement strand
TTAAAAAAAACGTGAAAAATGGCATATTTACGAATATTCTTTTAACTAAGGATTATTTTGCCAATATCGAATAGATGAAAAAAAAATTCCGTTTTTTATGACCTCAAAGTATTCTAAAAAAAGCCCTCAAAAGTTTAAAACCCTGCGATTTTTTTTCATTGTATTCCGAATGATCGAAATTGTGGTTTTTGCCAAAAATCGGTTAAAGTCTAAATCTACCACCTTTTATTCGCCTTTTAAGAATTACAATTTTTTTTGGCTCTGATCCGAATTTCCGGTGCTAAAAAATGTTGTTTGTTGAATAACGGGAACAAACTTTAGTTTCATAAAAAAAAATCAATTAAAAAAAAAAATTTTTTGAGAAAAAAAAATTAATTAAAAAAAACCGAAAAAAATTGTTAGATTTTTTGTTATAGCCCTGAACGTTTTTCATGATACGACGAGCGATTGGAGTTGTTGGAATTCACAGTTCTTTGAATGTGTGCGTGTGTACAATTTACATCCCTACGATACGATACGACACCCTACGCACACATCCCACGATCATTAGATCAAGATTTTTTTTATAAACATTTTATTCACCACCGGCATTAGCGTAACCTAAAGCGTACCACGTAGAGGTTGCTCGGTTGGATTTACGCTTCTTTGCGTGTGTGTTCCACACGCACACATTCAAAGAACTGTGAATTTCAAGAACTCCAATCGCTCATCGTATCATGGAAAATGTTTAGCGTTATAAAAAAATCTAACAATTTTTTTTAATTAATTTTTTTTTCATTAAACAAAAATTTGTTCCCGTTGTTCAACAATCAAGAATTTTTAGCACCGGAAATTCGGATCAGTGCAAAAAAAATGTGATTCTCAAAAGACGAATAAAAGGTGGTAGATTTAGCCTTTAATCGATTTTTGGCAAAAACCACAATTTCGATCATTCGGAACACAATGAAAAAAAATCGCAGGGGTTTAAACTTTTGAGGGATTTTTAGGATACTTTGAGGTCATAAAAAATCAAAATTTTTTTGATCTATTCGATATTGGCAAAATAATCCTTAGTTAAAAGAATATTCGTAAATATGCCATTTTTCACGTTTTTTTAAATCCATTTTCCCGCATAAAAAAAATCTGGATAAAAAAATGATAAAAACATCTTTTAGAGAATATCTCAAAGTTTCCAAAACTCTCTAGTGTTTTACTGTGCGACCATTAGTCTCCGAGTAATCAGTCATCAAAGTCAAAAGTGTCATTTTTGCTTTGAACATCGATAACTCAGCGAGAAAAAATCGTACAGAGTTCTCCCACCGCTCAAATTAAAGGGAAAGAATCCAGCTAAACGATCCTTTTAATCCGATTATTAAAAAAAATCTATTAAAGTCCGTGCAGACTGTGAAAGATGAGCAAAAATTTTGAATTTTTTTTACTTTGGTTTTTTGATGGCTACTAAAAATTGGCTGATGCGAAAAAATTTTAAGCTCAAGATCTCAAAACTAGAGATTCACACCTTCAATTTGCTTTTTTTTTTTGCTGTACGACCATTTTTCGAGGAGTTACAGCTATTTGAAAATGACCCTAAAATTGTCGGACTTTTTCAATATCCTTTAATTCTTTTGCCTAGTGTACAATATAACCCTTAATATCTATATAATATTGGCTTTTTGACCATCTGGCTTATTTAAGGACCGTCAATGATTTTTTTTTCTCGAAACGAATTGCTGATTTCGTTGAGAGTACGGTCCTTCAAATGATCATTACATAAATACGCGTACACTTATTGGAAGGTGATTTGGAAAATATTAGGGCTAAACGTAATGTTAAGTGTAGACACAAATGGCTAGTTTAAAGACAATTCTCAAGCCTCCAAAATCGCCTCTCCGCATGCGTGTGCGTGTGTGTGTGTGAACGCACGCGCGTGTGTGTGTGCGTATTCTTTACCTCGCATGAATGCGTAAAACAAGTGACTCATTTTGTATTGGTAATGATGGGAGTATAAACTTAATACTCGCACGCAAGCATCAGGCACGAGCAACTCGTCCAATGCGCCTGATGACCTCGTTCTTTCTTAATGCAACGAGACAGGGCGAAATAAAGAAAGAAAGAGAAAGAGAGAGAGAGAGAGAGAGAGGGAGAGAGCCGCATCATGATTCTCCTTTCTACTCCTCCCCCTCACTGTCTCTCGCTCTCTGACCCGCTCTCCCTCTCTAGCTCGAAATGAGCGAAGAGTTATGGCCCCGTTCTATCAACATTTTACCTCCTTATCTTGTATATCCCTTTGGTACAAATATTCCGTAGTAAAGTTATCCCTGATCGTGTAATCGAGAAAGAGACCAATTCTTTTCCAGGATGCGTAATCTACTTCCGAAGAAAAACAGCCGATATTAACGCCCGTGTGCGTGTGAGTATGTATTTATATGCATACACAGTCGCACATGTTCAAGCGCGATGCGCTCGTGTGCGTATAGACGCGTGGACATTCAAGTGTGTACGGCTTCGACGAAGAGGAAAAAGAGAGAAAAAACGAAGACTCCGAAGACGCGACTGCGTAGTTTGTCGATTGATCTTTGTCACCCTCTGTACTGCGCATTCGTACGCTTTCCTCACTACTGATAATGTCATCGGAATATGGGCGATAATCGATGCGATCTTTCACATATTTTATACTCTCTCACACAGTGCGGCACTCGATGTACAGATTCGCAAAAAAAGAACTAAATTAGTTTACTTTTATAGCGTAACGTTTATCACCTGTCTCTCTTCTTCCCTCTGTATCAGGGCCGGGTTAGGGGAGGGTCCTACCCCTGTTGACATCGGGCCTCCACAATAAAAGAGTTTAGGTCAAATTTACTGAAGAATTGTGTGGAACACTTAGTGAAAAAATCACTCCAGAGATCTGACAAAGAAAATAAATTCACACTTTCACGAGGCATTTTTTAAATAAAATTTCAAGATGTAGTTCTGTTAAAAATCATGAAAACCACCAAAACAATGAAATCGCTATAAAAGAATATATCCCATGGATTACAATGTTGGAAATGTCACGTGCTTTGAGCCAATCATGCATTGCTTAAAATTTGGTGGTTTATCCGGAACAAAAAAAAATGTTTGTTAACTGATATTGTTTTTGTACAACTGCTACAAAACTAAAGTTTTAGTATTTAGCGCCAGACGCTTACACCAGCCAGTATTCGCTATTCATCTGAAAATAGTTTACTTTGAAATTGTATAAATAAAAAGTGGAAAACCTTTTAATTGTCAAGTCCGATTCATGTGCAGTGTATAGTATATAATTATGCTATCTTACACTATGAATAATACAATTACACACTCAAAAAAAGAATTAATTCTCATGAAAAAGATGGAAAATATTATTATTTCAATCGAATGTAGCTGATGTCAGAAAACGTCTCCTTCCTTAACTCCAAACAACCGATGTTGTTTAAAAGGATCTTGTTTTTTCTCAATAAATCATTTAAACATTTGGGGAAAAAATCATCTTGTTTGAAAAATAATCAAGGGTCTCCCATCCCATGTAGGGTGATCGGTAGTGGCCAACGATTGGCCGATGTTCGACGTCGAGCTTGCCAACATTGGCACTCGAGCTTGGCCCGATCATCGACCGAGCCTCGGATGATAAGAGCGGCCCGATATTCGCAATCAATATTGGCCCTAGAATGGCTTATGAGAATCGGCCGAGCATCGCGTAGGAGTTCATTCGAGAATCGGCCAACAATAAGGCCCCGTCAAGATTGCCATGATTGGCACTCGAGCTTGGCCCGATTATCGACCGAGTCTTAGCGGATAATTGTGACCCGATATAGATCACCAAGATTGGTCCTGCACTGCCAAAAAAAAAAATTATTTTTGTATTGTAATTCGTCATTACCTGGTCTTTCGAAACGATTAGTTCGAAGAAAATATTTCACCTATATGGGACTCGAACCTTGAACCTACCTACTCATAGCCAAGCACGCTGACCCTATGCTACCGAGTGCTCGTAACATTTGAATCGCAGATATGCCATAAGAGACCAAATGGATTCTAATCATTATTTGTATCACATAAACTATATCAATTAGTTAATATCATTGTGATAATTAGAGAGTGTTATCGAATGACATGTTATAGAATTTCCAAACCTAACCTATATATATATATATATATATATAATTCCTCTCTCTCCACCCTCTCTACTCCCACAACCCTTTAATATGTGTGTTGCAATAAAGACAGACCATTAGTTCAAGTTTGATTTGAATAAATAAATATATTTAAAATGAATAATTCCGAAAATGGAATGCAATGGGAAAAATTTGACTTCACGAAAAATCTAGTTAATTCAAATAAAAAATAAATAAATAGACGCGGTTAGTTAATATTAATAGAATTTTTCTGTCAGTGTAGGATGGTTCATAAAAATCGGCAGAGTATCGCGTATGAGCTCGTTCAAGAATCGGCCAACAATGAGTGCATTGATTTGGTAGGATATTTGTTAAGAATAATGTATAATGGACTCGTGAAAAGTATTTATCTCGTCTCTCAATGACTTCGACGCGAAACAATGAATCGTCAATATACGAATTGCGGTTCGATCATGCGTTACTCGGCCGAACATTGGCCTCGTATCGGCAAAAACATGATTGGCGAGTCTGTACTTCGTCAAACATCGGCCTCATATCGATAAACCAATAATGAACGAGTCTATACTTGGCCGAACATTGGCCTCGTATTGGCAAACCAATGATTGGCCAGTCTATACTTCGCCAAACATCGGCCTCGTATCGCTAAGCCAATGATTAGTGAGTCTATGTTTGGCCGAACATTGGCCGCGTATCGGCAAATCAATGATTGGCGACTCTATACTTTGCCAAACATCGGCCTCGTATCGACAAGCCAATGATTAGCGAGTCTATATTTGGCCGAACATTGGCCTCGTATCGGCAAACCAATGTTGGCTAGTCAATACTCAGCCGAGCATTGGCGTACAATTGGGTAATCGATCATCGCCCCGCCAACATTGGTCCAAGTATTGGCCGTTACGGTTCGATTGGCAAAACCTACATGGGCACTCCTTCGTTGACCCAGGGCCTCCACCCGTGAAAAATTTGCCAGCGCTTAAGATGCGGCCGACGCTTGGTACGATATTTAGCACCAACCACTAATGCCCAGTGTTGGTCCTTTATACGGGCCAATGATTTGGCCATGATTCTGCCAGTGCTCATTTGAAGCATCGCAAACCGACGAACACCCAACGTTGGGCCAAATATCGATTACCAACTGTCAGCCAACTATCGGGTCCCAGTGTTGGCCCCGAACATGGGCCAATCGGTTGATCATGGGTTTGCCAGTCTCGCATTGAAGCTCGGCACACCATTGAAAAGCCAACGCTGGGCCAGTACTAATTAATGACCGTCGGCCAATTGTCGGGGCGAGCGCAGGCCCTGGGGCTGAGCCAATCGTTTGACCGTGGTTTTTCCAATACTTATTTTCAGCATGGCAAACTGACGAATTGCCAATCCTGGCACAACACTGGCTTTGAACGGTATAGTCCATATATATATATACAAGAATGCTTTTTTACGTATATCATTATTATATATTTTTTTATTATCGCTGCATGCAATTTTCTACGTCGTGTGATAATAAAAACTCATAATTACTGTTATCTGAAATTCACTTTATTAAAAATAAAATTCATTCATACTAAAGTTTTGTGGTGTATTAAAAAAATGCCGAGTTTTATGGTAGTATTAAGAAACGTCGAGTGTTAAAACGACGACAAAAATTAGAAGACTCTTTACAGCAGGTTAGGATCAGAGGCAACGAAACAAAAAGACAAGTAGATAGTGAAACAAATTTGGAAACATTCCACGAACAAGTGATTGTGCATAACGATGTTAGTGAATCTAATAATTCTTTCGATGAGCAATCATCGAGCACAGAAACTTGTGAATCTGATCTATGGTTGGCTAAGCATTGGGTTGTTTTGGCAGCCCTACACTGGGCCAACACTAGCCCGAATATTGCGCCAACAATATGAAGCCAACCTTAGCCCTACTATGGGCCGGTGATCACGCCAAGCGTCACCCAATGATCGTAATCTCTTTAGCCCAATGCTGGGCCAACACCCGGCCAACTGTTAGAATTTCCGGTAAGCCTACTATTGGCCAACCGTACATCCCAGCGTTGGGCCGAAGGGATCACTCCTACCGAGGCGCAACACTAAACCAGTAGTGCTGCCGTTCATCGGCCAATGGTAGAATGTGATTGGCGGGACGCTGGCTCGAGGTTGGGTCGGTTGCATCGTTTTTCACGGGCCCAATGTTGGGCCAATACCCGGCCAACTTTTAGGATTTCCGGTAAGCCTACAATTGGCCAACCGTACATGCCAGCGTTGGACCGAAGAAATCACTCCTACCGTGGCGCAACACTAAGCCGGTAGTGCCGCCGTTCATCGGCCAATCGTAGAATGTGATTAGCGTGACGCTGGCTCGAGGTTGGGTCGGTTGGGTCGTTTTTCACGGGCACACCTACTGCGAATATTTCAAAAAATCCTTCGCGGCTTGAGGCGGCACAAATTGAAGAGGATAGTCCAACATATGCTGCAGAAATAGCAGATAGAAGGTGAACTTATGGTTACAACGATAGAACTGTCAGTAAAACTTTAAACGGGTTTTTCTCGAAACGATGTGGTTGAAAACAGTGTACACGATTTCTCGACATCTACTGAACGGATTGACTTGAAATTTGGTAGATATACTTATTCAGTGCAATAGCAGTTAAGTCTCGAGCGACGTTTTTGTTGTAAACTTTTTTTTCATCAGTTATTAACAATAATGATGTCATTTTTCCTCGATAAATCGAGAAAAAAATAAAAACATTTTTTTGATGATTGTAGCACGATAACAAAAAAGCTCGGTGAAGTCAGCTTATATTTTCGATTTTCAGACAAAAATTATTTTTACAGGTCTACCGGGTGACCAAAATCAAGTTCACCGTTGAGCCCCTTACATTCGAAAGTCCTTCAGGAGACTGTTTATAACTTCTTTAGTTGTTAATATTTTTTTAATGAAATTTGGTACACCACTTTTTTATGTATTTACATAAAAATAAATATTCAAACTATTTTTCAATCATCTTACTTATTCTTACAATTTTTTTTCTAATATCCCTGATTTTCGGGTCGTCACAGTAGACCTACTTTTCTAATTCGGCCCGGCATTGCGTATATATTCAGCAATATCGATAATAACACAAAGAAGGTTATTAATAATAATCGCAATAAGGATGATCATGCTAACGCTCTATATCATTGCAATTGACATTGACATGACCCATTCAACGTGAACATAGATCCCTAGCTGGTGTCGAATGAAGGGACAGAGAACTCAAAAAATCGTATACGCATGTTATATACGAGTGAGGAAAAAAAATGAACAAACGCGTATACGGATGCACATGTGACTTCGCGTCGTGGCGGAAATCTAGAGAAGCGTATAGGCCCATGGCCTTGTAGGTCCAAAGCCTTCACCGCTATGGGGCAAAGAAGAAACTTGATGCGCGACATACATATATTCGCCGCTCTTCAATATGTTTCCTTCATCTACTACGCTACATTTTGACATTTTTCCTCAAGTAAGATAAATAAAATAAAATATATTCTTCGAATATACCAACATTTTATTTTATTTCGACGTGAGTAAATATTTGGAAGTGTTTGATGAGAAATGAAATAAATATTCAAAATATTCGAGTAACAAATATACTTATCAATATATACAGAGAGAAAAAATTCCTTCGATAAAGAAATTGTTTATTCACAGGTGGCCACTGAAATATTGAGGGAGACGACAGAGTGAAAGATTTGATTCTTCCGAGTAATCGATAGTCGATGTAATAAATAATTCTTAAAATAACGTGATATTTGATTGTGTCAATAAATAATTCGTTGGCATCCTCCAATGGCGGATTTAGTCAGCCCAAGTGATTTTTTTTGCTTTGATTTTCAGTGCATGTAGGCATACGAACAACGAAAATTTTGTGCTCGTTCATCAGAATACATAGCCAGACAATTTTCCCAGAAGACAGGAAACAATTTCACTTTGAATCTTCTTGGCAATCGCCCCCGACTCGATGGCTATAAGCCATCATCATCAGTATATAGCTACGCGTCGAAAGAGCGGCGGAAAGAGCATTATATATATTAGCGGCGTGTACCAAGCAACGTGTTGCGTAAAGTCGCCGGTGTCTCTCGTATATGTCTACATAAACATGCGGCCTTTCATAGAGACACGCTGACACTACATTTATAATGCGCGGATGCTGAGTGGAGGTGACGAGGCTGGACGACCGAGGAAAAGTCACTCGATATATCTTGCGTTCTGTGTGCCAAAAGCTTATTTCTACATAGATCAACTCCACGAGACACCGAAAAGGAGAGAGGGAGAGAGAGAGAGAGAGAGAGAGAGAGAGAGAGAGAGAGAGAGAGAGAGAGAGAGAGAGAGAGAGAGAGTGAGAGAGAGAGAGAGAGAGAGAGTCCAATTATCCGCGAAATCATTTTTGCACGAAGTCAATACGTTTTCTTTCACCCGATAAGTAATTTATCCCTTTTTTTAAGTGCATTATTTTTGCACATGATGTTTATTCTTGTTTTTCTTTGGGAAATTTTTGTTTGGCCCAAAAATCGCGTTGGTATTTTTTTTCAATACCCTTTCAATAATGTCCATAAATTGTCCCATAGTTTACTAGGCAAAGGGTTATTTCACAAGTATCGCAAATGCACGCTGTAAGCATAGTCACATACACTCCTATACGTGGTACAACTCACAGGGCGAGGTGTTGCGTATCCAATTACGCAACGTCTAATTAACGATCCGAGAAATATTGATATATTAAATAATATTATTAAGATGCGACTTTACCAGCGTAACCCTTCCGCACACTATCCGGTCGACGGATTTTCCTTCGACCTGACTACCATAAAAAAAGGTCTAAGGGCTTTCGCCCACCACAACGGCGGGAAGATCCCGGGAAAGGCGCATTTGGCAAAATGTCAAATGTCTCGAGTATTTTTTGTACACATTTCGTCATCACCATTAAAGAATTTCCGTCAATTGCAGTTTCGTGATATTTCGGAATATAGAAGGATTTTCAAAAGACTGCATGCAGATGTTGCCGCCTGGTATTTTCCCTCTTTTTTTGGGGTTTTCTAGATCTTCATCTTACCTCCGGTTTTGTAAGTCTTTTCTCGTGATTGGTCGCAAAAGGACTCGCCCACAAGGAAATTGCAAATGTTTCCACCCAATAAAACTTAAGGGGGTTTCAATTTTCCTAATGAGCTACTCCTAGCAGTGGACGCGACACGTCGATCATGGAGAAGAAGAGTCAGTTTTCGCTCAACATACAAACAGACAAGTCGTCGCTAACCATCTAAGCGATCAATTATCAAACTCTAATCGAACCAATCGTCAACCGATATAACAGAAAATCTCATTTAATCTTTAACTCAAGTTTGTGTTTAATTATCCGTGTTAAAATTGTCAAACCCGATCTGTATTATTTATTTGTTCAGATTAAAATCAATATTTTCTAATATCAGTGTCCATTTCATTTACAACGAAAACGGTTGCACTTCATTAATTTAAAGTTTGACGTACCCGGCAAGCGTCGTCGTATGCATGCGGTTCGGAATTTACGACTCCGAAAGAGTCAGTCAAGATTCGCGGTGCTCACGGTACATTTTTATGGTCCTTCGAGCCGGATACTGAGTGGAAGTGCAGTTCAATAAACGTTAAACACAGTGTGGTGGAAAGGACTTGGACTTTGTGAAGTGACAAATCAGCCAATCAGCCAACAAAGAGCCAATTCATCAGCGTGGCTCGACCTATCAAACAACGCAGTTTTCATCATCGATCACCGCTACAGCTACAAGGTAGGCTCGTTTTCCACAAGGGTAACACCGATATTTCCTTTCCGTATTCCCCACAACCCAGTCAAGCGTTTCAATAATGGCAAACGAAAGTGTAGCCAATGCCAGTAAAGGCACTACACCAAAAACGAGGTTCGATAAAAGCGCAACTCACAAACTTCGAAACATTTCTCGCGAAATACGTCAATGAAGACTCTGACCCTCTGAAACTCAGACTTCGCACAGATAGGTTAAAGGTCGTATTCGAATCATTCCACGATATTCAGGATGAAATCGAATTACTCGAAGAAGAGCCGAATGACGAAAGGTATCGCGTCGAAGAAAAATATTTCGATGTGTTAGCAAAGGCCGAACGTCTTCTCGGAACTGCTAGTTCAAGCCAAGATCAAGCAGCCAATTTACCTGTCGAGTCATTCCACGGTAGTCGAGCGACAAATTCATCGGCGTTGACAAACCGAAGAATAAAACTTCCGGAAGCCTCCCTCCCAACATTCAATGGACGTGTTGAGGATTGGATGTCGTTTAAGGGCGCATTCAAAACCATGATCGACAGCCAAACCGACCTCAGCAATGTCGAGAAATTGCAATATCTGAAGTCAACACTCAAGGGAGACGCAGCAAGGAAAATTCAAGTATTTTCAATCACCGACAAATGTCATGAAAGCGTGTTTCAAAAGAAACACGCTTTCATGACACCGACCACGCAATCGTGTCCTGTCTGCAAGGATACACGGCATCCGCTGTACCGACGCAAGCAATTTCGGTCCCTGCCGGTGCCCCAACGCATCCAGGTCGTCAAGGACGCAGCACTGTGTCATACGTGCTTGCGCCCAAAACACGAGCAACAGAATTGCAGGTTCGTAAGTTGCCCTATCTGCAACCAACCTCACAACACACTCTTGCACGTAGCCAATGCGCCAAGCTCAGCGCCAAGCCAAAATTGACTATCAACTCCCACGGAGTCACACCGTCGTTCCACATCATTGGTAATCGACACAGAAAGGGATGACTTGATGCCCACAGCAAAGTTTCACGCACTGAACGCAGAGCATCAACGAACGCCGTGTAGAGCTGTCCTCGATACAGGTTCAACAGCGAATTTCATAACCGACAAATTAGCAGCATCCCTGCGATTGCCAATGAAACGATGAAACGAATGAATTTCGAGAAAACCCTCGATTTTCTCACCATTCCTCGGATATCAGACATGGTACCGAGCAGACTCATACCACGTGAGTCAATTTCAATCCCAGCGAACATACGGTTAGCAGATCCAGACTTTCACAAGCCGGGTCCAGTAGATCTGCTACTGGCAGCGGGACCAACGCTCTCGCTGTTTTGCCTGGGTCAACTCAACCTATCCTGTCAAGGATGTGACCTTTTCCTGCAGAAAACACGCCTCGGATGGGTACTAGGGGGGCAGCATCAAGTCTCCCACAAGGCAAACAGTCGTCAAATGCTGTTTTTCAAACCTACAAGCTGTAATAGCTAAATTTTGGCAAGTAGAAGACGGGCCATCACAAGCTCATTACACTAAGGAAGAGCTCGCGTGCGAAGAGCACTTCCGACAACACGTATCTCGTGATTCTGAAACACTTGGTGAATGGCGAGCGAGGGCATTAAAGCGATTACACGCCCTCGAAAGGAAATTCAACAGTAACCCCGACTTGCGAGAACAATACACCGCAGTTATTTCAGAATCTTTGTCCCTCGGACACATGTCACCAGTACATGACGATAAGGACACTGCATTCTTCCTACCACACCACGCAGTCATCAAAAATTCAAGCCTTACAACAAAGGTAAGAGTGGTTTTCGACGGATCAGCTAAATCAAGCACCGGAATATCACTCAATGACACATTGATGGTAGGACCGACTATCCAAGGAGATATATTCTCTCATATCATTCGGTTCAGATTACACAGATACGTACTAACCGGAGATATCGAGAAGATGTATCGACAATCCCTAATACGTAAAGAGGATAGACGGTATCAACGCATTTTATGGAGGGACGAGAGCGGCGTGAAGTCATACGAACTGAACACGGTCACGTTTGGTTTGGGTCCAACTCCATTCCTCGTCATCCGAGCGCTTCACCAGTTGGCAGATGATGAAGAAATCACACTTCCGAAGGCGTCAAAAATCCTCAAGACAGATTTATACGTCGACGATCTGTTAACTGGGGCAGAAACTATCAACGAAGCCATTGCCATCCGAGACGAAATCATTGAATTATTGCAGCTCGGAGGGCTCAATATTCGACAATGGGCGTCCAACGATACACGACTCGTGGAAGACATTCCAGAGAGCAACAGGAACCTGACACTTTCACTGAGTGACGATCAATCAATAAAGACACTCGGAGTGTTCTGGAATTCGAAGGACGACTTCATCGGATATACAGCAAAACCTCTCATCATGACAGGGACCGTATCTAAACGAACAATATTGTCAGAAATCGCGAAGATTTTCGATCCCCTTGGTTTGCTTGGACCAATCACACTCTACGCAAAGAGTGTTATGCAAAAATTATGGCAACTGCAATTAAACTGGGACGAATCAGTGCCCAATCATATTCATACTCCTTGGATACAATTCTGTACACAATTGGACCTTGTAAATGCTATGTCATTCCATAGACACGTCCTCATTGCCGACGCAACAAATATACAGCTCCATGGATTCTGTGACGCAAGTGAGACCGGCTATGGAGCATGCATATACCTCAGATCGACAAACGATCAAGGCGAAACACGGTGTCGATTGCTATGCGCCAAATCACGTGTGGCACCGTTAAAAACAATTTCTCTCCCACGGCGTGAACTATGCGGCGCCCAGTTGCTCGCAAAACTGTGTATTCATCAGTGAGAGAGGTGATAAAAATCACAATCCACCGCGCAACATTCTGGACCGATTCCACTGTGGTCTTAGGCTGGCTTAACAAGCATCCGCATACTCTGAAGACCTTCGTAGCAAATCGAGTCGTAGACGTTCAAGAAAGAACAACTTCCGATGAGTGGCGACATGTCCGATCGAAGGATAATCCAGCGGATGCCTTGTCCAGAGGTCAATTGCCCGTGGAATTCATCGAGAACCAACTGCGGAAGGTTGGACCGAATTGGTTAATTGACGACGAAACATCGTGGCCGGGAATCATCATTCACCCACAACAAGAGCCTGAGACAAAGAAGACACTTTGTCTAACGGTGGCAATAATCGATCAAGGCATATTACAGCGTTTTTCATCATTTACACGATTGAAAAGAGTCATCGTATATTGCCTTCGATTCAGAAGGGTCAATCTGAACAAGGGTCCGTTACAAGTCGAGGAACTCGCCAATGCGGAAAAGCGCGTGATTAAAGTGACGCAATCGACTGTATTCGCCGAGGAGATACGTGATCCCAGCGGGGGGAGCGGAATAAACAAGAAAGGCAAACTCAATTCGCTCAGTCCATTCATCGACAAGGAAGGATTGCTCAGAGTGGGAGGTCGACTCAAACACTCCAATCTTCCTTATGATCACCGACACCCGATTCTCCTGCCTAGATCACATCATGTCACCCATCTCATCTTGGAAGATCAGCACAGACGCAATCATCACGCCGGGATACAAACAACCCTTTACGCTTCAAGGTTGCGATTCTGGACAATAGACGGACGTAGTCAAGTTCGAGAGGTAATTCGAGGATGTGTTAAATGCGCTCGAATGAATCCACCATCAATCGATTACGTAATGGGTGATTTGCCGAGTATGCGAACCACGAAAGCGCGGCCATTTTACAACGTGGGAGTCGATTACTGTGGACCATTTTTCATAAAGGAGAAAAAGCATCGGAATCGCAACCACATCGAAGTGTACGTCGCTGTGTTCGTATGCTTGGTCATCAAGGCTGTACATTTGGAAGTTGTGGAAGATATGTCGAGTGACGCATTCATTGGTGTTCTGCGCCGCTTCATAGCCAGACGCGGAAAACCTCGCATCATATATTCTGACAACGGAACAAATTTCGTCGGTGCAAACAATGAATTGAAGGAAATTCACAAATTTCTTCAATCTCAACAACAACAAGATACGGTTGCCGAATTTCTCATCGACAAGGGTATCGAGTGGAGATTCATTCTTCCATTATCACCACACTTTGGCGGTATCTGAGAAGCAGCGGTAAAATCTTTCAAACACCATTTAAAACGCGTAATAGGGGTCGGGCTTTTTACATTCGTTGAGTTGTATACTTTAGTTGTTGAAATTGAAGCGATCCTCAACTCTCGACCTCTCACTCCAATTTCCACCAACCCAAACGATATCCTCGTCCTTACTCCTGGTTATTATCTTATCGGTGATACGTTAACGAGCTTGCCAGAAGTGGACCACAGTTCCACCCATACCAATCGGCTGTCCACGTGGCAGCACATTCAAAAGGTTCGTCGACACTTCTGGGCCCGATGGTACAAGGAATATCTCAATGAGTTAAACATTCGCCACAAATGGACCAACGGAGCACATCAGATCACAGAGGGAACTATCGTGGTCCTTCGCGAGGACAATCTTCCTCCTATGCAGTGGAAGCTCGGTCGAGTGATCAAAACACACCCTGGTTCCGATGGCATCGTGCGAACCGTCATCGTCGAAACGGCCACCTCAGAGCTCTTCCGAAATGTCAGACGATTGGCGCCTCTACCCATCGATAAGCAGGAAATAAGAAAATAAAAAAGGCAACCGGGAGCTAAACAAATTCAAGTTGATCGTGTCCTCTCAATGGGGGGAGTATGTTGCGTATCGCATCACGCAACGTCTAATTAACGATCCGAGAAATATTTACATATTAAATAATATTATTAAGATGCGACTTTACCAGCGTAACCCTTCCGCACACTACCCGGTCGACGGATTTTCCTTCGACCTGACTACCATAAAAAAAGGGTCTAAGGGCTTTCGCCCAGCACAACGGCGGGAAGATCCCGGGAAAGGCGCATTTGGCAACCAAATGTCTCGAGTATTTTTTGTACGCATTTCGTCATCACCATTAAAGAATTTCCGTCAATTGCAGTTTCGTGACATTTTGGAATATAGAAGGATTTTCAAAAGACTGCATGCAGATGTGGCCGCCTGGTATTTTCTCTCTTTTTTTTTTGGGTTTTCGAGATCTTCATCTTACCTCCGGTTTTGTAAGTCTTCTCTCGTGATTGGTCGCAAAAGGACTCACCCACAAGGAAGTTGCAAATGTTTCCACCCAATAAAATTTAAGGCGGTTTCAATTTTCCTAATGAGCTACTCCTAGCAGTGGACGCGATACGTCGATCATGGAGAAGAGGAGTCAGTTGTCGCTCAACATACAAACAGACAAGTCGTCTCTAACCATCTAAGCAATCAAGTATCAAACTCTAATCGAACCAATCGTCAACCGATATAACAGAAAATCTCATTTAATCTTTAACTCAAGTTTGTGTTTAATTATCCGCGTTAAAATTGTCAAACCCGATCTGTATTATTTATTTGTTCAGATTAAAATTAATATTTTTCAATATCAGTGTCCATTTCATTTACAACGAAAACGGTTGCACTTCATTAATTTAAAGTGTGACGTACCCGGCAAGCGTCGTCGTATGCATACGGTTCGGAATATACGACTCCGAAAGAGTCAGTCAAGATTCGCGGTGCTCACGGTACACGAGGTTTTATCCTGGTACGATCGTGCCTTGCTTACGCGAAGCTCTTCGCTTATAGCCACCTGGCGGATTGCGGGCAGAACATTGATTTTTCCCAACATGGTCACAGGGCGTTCAAAAATCACGACTGACCTGCTTTACTGTTTTGCCTGATAAAATAATTTGGCAATTATGTATGCTCAAATCATTAGTTATCGTAATCCCGGTATTTACGATAAACATTGTTATCCTAGTCGATTATCATTGATGAAATAAATGCTTTTAATGGTGAATAGAATTACAACAGATGTAGTGGTTTCATCCCAATCGATCATAAATATATTTGATGAGGTGAAAAGCAAAGTAGCTTTTCTTTAGTTCTTAAAGACAGGCTCCACTTTTCAGAATATGTCAATGTTCTTACCGGGTATATATTACGTGAAGATGTACTTGCTCGTCATGTATCCGGGGGTAAGGTAAGCCGTAAAAAAACGATTTTGCGATCTTCCCGGTTTGTTCCATGGGGGGGCACGTCAGGAAAATTGGACGAGGCAAATCTGATCAGGGCTGGACACAAAGTAGGGAATGCCCGGTCAACTTGCTGCACGGGCCTTTTCACTATGCTGCGGGGAAATCACACGGGGAAAATTGAAGAGGACAATCCGAGACGAAGAAACTTTTCTGCCGCAGAGATCTACGAAAATTCATATCGTAAATCTCTGAATGACTACCTCGAAAGAAGTTCACCATTTTT
The DNA here is from genome assembly GCA_944452715.1 of Ophion slaviceki. Taxonomy (NCBI): domain Eukaryota; kingdom Metazoa; phylum Arthropoda; class Insecta; order Hymenoptera; family Ichneumonidae; genus Ophion; species Ophion slaviceki. The sequence goes on along the minus strand of CALYCA010000042.1, from coordinate 4,544 downwards.
TGGGGGAAAACCTGCTAAGATAAATTGAAGTGATTCGGAAACATTAAGGGGGGAGATACAGCTAGGCGAGGAAAAAATTGCAGATTTTCATAATTTTTTTTTAAGCAAAGATTTCTTCCCTATTTTTGAAACTTCGGGTTTGTTTTATTACCACTTTTGGCTGTTAGATGGTATTTTTTTAATCGATCTTTAAAAATAGCGGAGGTATGGGCACAGTCTTCTCAACGCGTAGTGGCGGCTGTTGTCAGGCGGCGTGACACGTAGCGTCGACGGGATTAATCTGGAAGAAACCACCAAAGAATTTTCTTTCATTAACACTCATACGCAGAATATGAACCAAGAAAAAGTAAGAAATGTTGAAAATCGAATAAAAGGTACGCTTTAAAATAAAAAGATTGATTTTTCCGAATAAATGGCTACATTTTAAAACAAAAAAGATTTTTTTTAATTCTCCAAAACATTTAGGGTCATGTTTTAGACAGTAAGGTTAGAAAGATTTATCCCAAAATTCATCAAAATTGGTCGATTAGTTTTTTTAGCTATACGTCGAGCCAGTCTTGAAAATGCAGTTTAGAAGACCGTGTCATTTTCAAAGATTAATCAAAGTAGAAAAATACCATGTAACAGCTAAAAGTAGTAATGAAACATACCCCAAGTCTCAAAAATGGTGAAGAAATATTTCCTTTTATAAAAACATAATAAAAATGAGCCAATTTTTTCCTCGCCTAAAGGTATCTCCCTCCTTGATTTCTCATTGCACTGCGATGGTGCAACCTTCAATCTCACGAGGTCAACGCACCCTGTACGCGCATTCGGTTATCGTTGTCTCTTTCCGTATCGTTACGATTAGTGACAGCCATTAAAGATGATGAGAATTGTTCACATCGATAGTCTATTGACTGTCGATTGCCATTCTTATTCCAAAAATACCAATGTTCTCCATTTTTCTTGCTATACTTTCGTTATTCCAAATAATATTTGCGGTATTACGAGTTCGTAATTTGACAGCAATTTTCGAGGAAAAAATTCCATTTATTTTTAAATCCTAAACTATTAAACTTATAGTAGGCGGAATAATTTTATTGCAAAGTACTCACTGGATGCGCCCTCCATAAAGTATTGCAGATTTTTCATCCCTCGGTTTACAATAATAGGTGCGGAGGAAGGAACTCTGCCATGACAGACGAAACTGACGACGAGCGTTCCCAGTAGCTACCAATCCCTGTAAAAAGGTACATCGTGACGAGATATAAATGCGAGTAATTAATTTTGACGGGAGACCATCAATTACGCATAAAAAAAAGCGAGACGCGTAACGAGGATGGGCTCCTACCCGTTTACGGTACACGCGCGCATAAAAGCCAATAAAAGCCGCGTCTCCTGTCTCTCTCTTTGCAACGTCAAGATCGCAAAGGCTCGTGAAAAAAGTAAGGAATACAAAAAGGGCTGCGTTTTAATCCAATAAAACGTCCGTGTATATTACAAGTTAAAGAAAAAAAGGAGGATCAACGCAATATTGACGGAACGTTTGATCGAACCTTGATTGATGGTTTGAATCATAAATAAATTACAGCAAGGAAACGGCCGATCGTTCACGATACATACACAGTGTATCAGCAAAACAGGTAAGGGACAAAAAGGTTGGCACGATTAAATGCAGCTTTTTTTGCTCGCGCTCCCCAACCACTTTCGTAGATACGAAATTTCGTGCGCGGTCATTCTACGCCACGTCTTTTAAATTCAATGATAAAGAGACATTAAAAAATCATGCATTTAAAGATTGCTAGTTCTACGCGCCTATCATCGATCTGATTACATTTCATTTTGATGATTTTGCAATTTTCCATTTTTTAGTAATTATTGTATTGATAAATTATTATTTTCACAATTAAAATGATAACGCGACAAAATTTTATTTGAGTTTGTTTTGGTCGCAGAATTCCGAAAACAGTAATATAAGAAAAAAATGCTGGAGAAATTTCTTTTGGATTTGTTTCTGTTCCGCATCTTTGAAGACAGTGATATCAACAAAATCTTAGTGGGATATTCAACATTCCCATGTATCCGCCAAATTTACTCTTACATTAATCGAGTGAAGAACGATAATTTTTCTTCAATAAATACAATAAAAGTATTTGGAAAATGTATTGGGCAAATTATTGCATTATAAATATTGTGATAATTTAATTATTCTGGGTTCAAAATGTAATTGTTCGATATCGATAAATTAATAATATTTTGACAATAAGCAATTATTGTTTTCCCGACCTTCAGTAGAAATTTAAAAGTCGATCATCATCCCAGACCATCAATATTAATCGCCAAACTATAATTGCCCCAACTATTTTTAATCGTTTTGATAATATTGACAATCTCTCATTTACTCGTCGCAATTATTGACAAGAGTGTGCTTAAAGACCAGTTAAAGTGATTTAAAAACGGGTTTAATTAAATGGTGCCCCGCTTGGATACGATTAATGCAGATCGCGCTCGCAAATTGGCTCGGGTCGTACATGATTTACATCACACACGTCCATTTTGATGCAGCTCCGCGAGCGTTGATAATTTATTTCTCATCATTCGCGAGAGAGCGCGAAAAGGAAAGGAAGATAGACGGAGAGAGAGGAAGAGAGTGAGTGAGAGAGAGAGAGAGAGAGAGAGAGAGAGAGAGAGAGAGAGAGAGAGAGAGAGAGAGAGAGAGATATTTATTGATGCACTAGGACAGTCTAGTCTTCAGGCACATATTGCATTACATTTACATTACATTTACAGGCGCTGCACGCCAGTGATGCTCTAACGTGCGCGTGATATTCACTCTATATAAGAAAAAATATATGAGATATGTTTAATTAAAGTAGAGTGACATGTACAGTGATACAAATGGCATTACATTTTCGTAGAAGCGATTATTTGGACAGGTAAGCTGAGGTGATACTGCGAAAAAGGGTTCTACTGAGATGTATATAGTGCTGGGGAAGGCGATTGTACAAGTAAGCAGCGGAGATATAAAAAGAGTTCCTCAGATATTCTGTGCGAAAATGAGGTATGACGAGAAATTCGGGCTTGTTACGAAGGGTCATGCCCTCCCGGCGACAGTTTGACTTGAACTGAGCCCTGAGATACGCTGGTCGATTTGTTTTTAAGACGCTGTGTAGAAGACAGAGAGCATTTAATCTACGTCTGTCGTCTAGGTTCAGCCAATTTAGTTCGGCCCAGTACGGTCCAATATGCTGATCCCATCGAACATCAAAAATGAACCGGACGCAGGAGTTGAGAGCAACCTTGAGTATCAAGTTGTATTCATCCGCTATCCCAAAGATTACAGTGCTGCAGTAGTCATAGCGCGGCAATATGAGTGTGCTGACAAGTTTGACTCTAGTTGGTCGTGAGAGAAAATTGCGACAGGTCTTGAGTTGGTACAACCGCGAATTTGAGGTTTTCGCAACGTCCATTGCCTGCTCCTTCCAGCGGAGAACGTCGTCAACCCAGACACCCAGTATTTTCACCGCTGCACTGAACTTGATTAAAGTGCGCCCGTTCTGAATATAAGGTAATTCAGACAGGTCCAGGGCCCGTATGAAGGGTCTGCTTCCGAGGATTATAGCTTGCGTTTTGCCCGGGTTAAGCGAAAGCCGATTTAGGGCAGCCCATACCTTGATCAAGATGATCTCCTTGTTGATGGTAGCAATGCCCCGTTCCAGTTGATGCACTGGGCAGCTGAAAAAGATTTGTAGATCATCCGCGTAGATGTTATATTCACTGGCAGCAAGCGCATATCGAAGATCCGACAGATAGAGCGTGAACAGTAGAGGTCCGAGGACGGAACCTTGAGGAACACCGGATTTCAACTGAGCCCAACTGGAGTGGGTACGGTCGGCACCTAGTACAGCTTGAGACCTTCCTGTGAGGTAGGACTGGATCCAGTAGATAGCAGAAGTAGAAAATTGTAGTCGTTTTAATTTATCCAAGAGGATGCTGTGGTCAACGGTGTCAAACGCTTTGGAGAAATCGAAAAGAACCATGATTGTAACATTTCGATCATCAATCCCTTGCCGTACGTAGTCCGTAATGCGGAGAAGAGCTGTTTGAGTACTGTGATTCTTTCTATACGCAGATTGCAGCGGGTCAAGAAGATTGGATTGTTCGAGGAATGCGTTAATCTGGTTTGCCACAATGCGTTCTAATAACTTAGAAAGCGGACAAAGGAGCGAAATGAGTCTGTAGTCTAGCGGAGAAGTGGGTGATTTGACTTTGGCAATGGGTTTGATTAATGCCTTTTTCCAAATTAAGGGAAAGACACTTTGCTGGAGTGAGAAATTAAAAATATGTAGAACTATCGGAAGATTTACTGGAAAAGCCATGCGCAGTACTCTTAGCGAGATACCATCTGCCCAAAGGGCCTCAGAGGAGAGTCTTCGAAGCGCTTCTAGGAGGGAGTCAGGAGAAATATCACTGAAGTAAAAATTGTAATCACTGTAGGTACAGCTGCTGTTCGGAAGTTGTGTCGCGTTATTCTTCGGGTGATCATGACCGAAGGAAGAGAG